>CM045893.1:867500-1005000 GCA_025169545.1 Anguilla japonica | reverse complement strand
TTATCTAGCAATATCCTTTGTGGTCAAGTGGTTTTTATAATCAGTTATAGTCTGGAGACAGGGTGGGAGAAGCCTGTAGTCATAGAGCTTTGTGGGTGGCAATCCTTTCCTTACTGTCAGCTGTGACCCGACTTTACATGGGCTGGCTCTTGATAGGTGGGTATGGTTGTCCACCCCTCATGACTGCATGGGCTCTCCATCCCTGTCCTAGTAGCTATGCAGCCATATATTACTCCTGGCAGGGTCCCCCCAATACATACTACTGCCACTTTACTCACTGTCTGCTATATTGCAAAATACCCTCTTCCCCATGCTGCCGGCGGGGCTCTTGCCCCAATCTTCGAGAGTGCTTCGAGAGTCGTCTGGTCTCCCCCACCTCTGCAGTCCAGCCCCTCTTCGTCATTGCCTCCACCCTGCCCACATCTGTCGCCACCTGCTGCTCCCCACCACTGCCACCCAGCCCCACCCATCATCTGAGCAACATCATAAACTCTATAAAACTAACCGACATGTTGGTCACCAGTCGGCAGCCCGAGCCGACGAGAGGAGGATGGGTTTCCCCCTTGAGCCTGGTTCCTTCAAGGTTTCTTCCCATCTGCCACAGGGAGTTTTTCCTTGCCACTGTTGCCTTAGGCTTGCTCCTGTGGGGGTTTAGGCCAGGGTTGTCTGTAAAGCGTATTGTGACAACTGCTGTAAAATACGCTATACAAATAAAATTTGATTGATGAAATTTGATTGATTGATTTTTAACTTGAGGTGTAAACTCCAGCTAAGGAAGTTGCAATTGACTCTGAGGATTTGCTATAGAGAGCAATTATTGTAGGTTTATTGGTTGAAAACCTGTGATAACCTATTTTTCTCCATTCTGTGGTAGAAAGTGATGATAATCTTGTGCATTATGGGTTTCACAATGTTTCACAATACATACTTCCGGGTTTCAGATATGACATGAGTGCACCTAGCTAACGTCCAGAAAAGACAGGACTGAGACATGCGAGGACATTTATTATTATTTTATTTATATTATTTACACAATGTGCCCTAAAACAGAAGTTTGCATCCTCATTGTTTCAGGTGGTATATTTAGGTGAACTCTCAAGCAAGACACAAGCCAAAGTTAACTGCCATTTTATAAAAATTCACTGAGCCAAATGAATTATATAGCTTAATCTTGTGTTTCCTTGGAAAATAAATACTTTATGAATAAATAAATAGGTTGCCGATGTTATTTCTGTTTTTCCATAGATAAAATAAAAAGTAATTTTCCCCCACCCCTCCCAGTTTAGCTTTGTGACTTGCCACCCAGCAGTAGGCTGACCCATGGTCAGTTTCTCCCTGTTGACATTGCGGTCGGACTCCGTAATGAAGGTTGCGAATACCGATCTGGGGTCAGCGAGTTGGACGCTCGCATTGCTTGTCCGCTGCCAGCGTTGCTGCGTGTGAACTGGCGCTCTCGTGCATGTACACAGCGTGACAGATTCATTTACGGGGTCCTGTCGCTTTAAGAGGACGCTCTCCTGTTGCATGGGGGAATCTGGCTGGTATTTTTCCACTCAAACTTGATGTCTTATGGTCATCCGTTTAAAAAAAAAAAAAAAACAACGGTCAGAAGAAAAAGCTTATGAATTATTTTTGTGTGTGTGTTACTGTCGCATTCTACTTTAAGCCGCCCGAACATCAAACAAGGAACATTCGCAGAAATAAAAGAAATCTTTACACAGGTAACGGTAACGGAGCAGAGCTTTGACTTCGCACATGTGGGGGCGGGGGAAGAGAAAGGGGTATTTAGCTACTTTGCGTTCTTTTGAGTTTTAGTTAATTTATAGCCTATTTTGTACCACGCAGCCTATAGTAATTATTGTGATAGCGCAAGTTTGTATCGTAAATGTAAAATTACATCAGGGTATTTTTGCAATGTTTTGTTTTAACGATAGGTCAGTTTCCTGTTTGTAGCGAAAGGGTGAAATAGACTATGGGAGTTTTGGTCTTGGGGATGGATTGCGACTTCGTTGCTAACTACTACTTGCAATTTGAAAAGAATAGGCTACTTTGCTTGGTGTGGGGATCTTGGTTTCGTATTGAAATACCCATACGCTCGTTTGTGTGTATATATGTGAAACAGACCGTTTCTCCCATTGTCGGGAACCCCGGGTGTCTGTGGAGGTTTAAGTCGAGTCTGTGGGGATGCTCTGAAACCGACAGATCATCAGGTAACTGTTCGGGTCTGACCGATATATCCTGTTAAGGTGACAGCGTTTGGTGAATATTTTAATGAACGGCATACGTTTCGTCCAAATACTTTTTTTTTTGTCAGATCACAATTGCATTTATGAGGAATTAATCAATAAAAAAACAAATTGATCGTTATCAATAAAAATGATCATCGTTGTTTGGTGGATTCATTCAAAGATTAAAAATGGGTTATGAGTATTGGGGTTTTGTACTGGCAAGATATGCATGAAGCGGTAGCTGGCTGTCCGTTGTTTGCTGGTGTAAATGAACAAGGCTAGCCATTGTTCGTTTCCAACGTGTTTTTGAAGAAACCTGTCACTCGCACTGTTCCTCTCGCGATTTGCATGAGATTGAGGTTGCGTTGCATTTATGAGTTTATGATGATTATGTTCTTTTTTATTCTCAATCCATATTCAGTCCCTAAATATATTTGTTCTTGTCATGTTGCCGTGGCCGAATTTTCAATGGGGCATTTTCTATTTATTTTTTGAGGGCGTTAATTTCGCGCAGGTCTGCGCGCACCTGCGTAGCGCGTGTCCAGCCAACTCCACAGGGTCTGAAAACACCGTGGCGCCTCCAGGCCCGAGACAACGGATGTTGTGCTAAACTGATAAACCGTTGAGTCTTTCTAGTGTATGGAGCGGTGACACAGTGGATTTTATTGGGTAGAAATAATAGGCTTATTTGTTAAAATGCCACTTAAATTTTAAATGTTTTGTTTTGGTTGTCAGTATTATCTATATTTGAACGCTGTGGCAGTTTGGAGCCACGCCCACTTGGAACATGTAAAGATTGCAACCAGCTGTGTGCAAGAGGCCCTGTTAAAATTGTTCGTGTTTTTATGTTTGTTACAATGTAACAGTTTTTGTGAAGACGCTGGACATGTTGAGATTACTACTCTGTAAATTACAGACGTCAGCGTGATTCCATTCGGCATATATATCAATAACCGAGTCAGGGCATGATGCTGTTTTAGATGATGCTGAGTGCAATTGCTGGGTACTTCAGTCCAATGAGATGCACAAAACCGTTTGAACTCTTGTTTCCACACATATTACACCCATTATCTCTCTGTATATTGGTGGAAACATTTAGGTGGCGGATTTTGGACTATACTTGATCAGGTGTTCTGAATGGGCCTTCTGGACGCTTGGCTCTTTCTCTTTAACGCGCTGTGGCTCATTCCTCAATTAAGCAAATGACACTCCAGCATATCTGGAGTCGCTGTGGAGCAAGCGGGGGGGGGGGGGGGGGGGGGGGGGGCAGAAAATACTCTCCCGCCGGGGGATGCTGTGGCCTCCTCCGTACTGCCGGGTTGCCAGATGCAGTCGCCTCAGGCCCAGCCTCAGTGGTGGGTCTTGGGGAGCTTGCTGTGACACGGGCAGCAGATCTTTAACGGGGTGGGCCACCTGACAGCGCGGGAGACATGCATGGAGGTGCCGTGACTAAGCTCGACCTCCACGCCCTTGAGCTGTGATCTCGCATGAGTCCTGTCCGCCATGCGACGGCTATCGTCTGTGAAACGAGTAGTGTCTCTGAGCTGGACTGCGAGAGGACACCTGCCAGGCAGGTGAAAGGAGGAGTGTCTCTGAGCTGGACTGCGAGAGGACACCTGCCAGGCAGGTGAATAAATATGCACTAATATACTTCCTGTAGGGCCAGAAAAAGCTGAATATGATGCCATTAGGGATGCATGATATATAAAATCTGAGGCCAGTATCAATAACTGATATCTGTCTGGCCATGTGGGCTGATGCTCTGGGCTGTTTTACGTTAGGGACAAATGCAAACTGCAGACAGGTTTCCACATTCACAGAAGAAGATGAGCATCTGTGAAGCTGACGTTTGAAGAAAAAAAAAGACATTTTACTTGTTATTTGTATAATAAAATATTTCAACACGCTTACTTTATTATTAAGCCGAGAGCATGAGTCTAGAGAGCTGCAGAGTCGCTGTATATGTTTGCTTGCAAGTTTTGGAAAAAGGGGTACATCAAAAATAAATAATAATATAACAGGTTCATATGACTATGATTAGGCATATCATGTGTGTCACCTCTCTGGTGCATGTTTCTCTCTCTGGTGTCTTTTTCTTTTTTCTTTGGACTTTGTTTTGGGGTAATATTAGAGAGTATCTTTAGAAAGATAAATTACCTGTCTAGTCGCATTTTCTTTAGTCACAATACAAATTGTTGTTATTTAGGTTTAGCTTTGCCGAACATTTATAATTGATAATAAATGGTTCTGTGCCTTCATGGTGATGTCATACTTCCATAGTCCTGAGACTAACATTGATGTTCTCCAGTTCTGTAAGTTTCTCAGGATAAGAGCATCTGGTATGTGACTGTAATGTTATGGTACATCATCATAGCAACCATAACCACAGCTTTAGGCCAATGCTGATAACACTGTTTGAAGCTGTCACTGGCCCGTACCCGTACAGCTGAATTACTGCCGCACATTCCTCTGTGTTACTTTTCATTTTCATACTGAATGTGCTTCAGAGTGTCAGATGTAAGGTTGCATTTTTTTTCTATTCAGAAAAAATGTATAAATGTATGTGTTTCGTTTACTCAAATTGTTTGCTTAACAGTTTGGGGTGCTTCAACTTCATCTGTTCATGTATTCACTGGTCTTTAAATGAATGGAAATGAGATTAACTTTAAGAGATGAAAATGTCTCTTTTGGAGTAGATACTCTTAATTACTTTTAATTATTGAAATATAACAATAATAATAATAATAATAATAATAATAATAATAATAATAATAATAATAATACATAGAATATAATGTTTTGAAAAACGTTTCACCACTTTTCAACGACAGTTGAACTGTTAGAAACTCTTTAATGCTTGTTGAGATCTGATGGAGTGAGAGAGGTCTTCTGTAAAAAAAAATAAAAAAAATAAAATAAATACAAAACACTCGGCTAACTAATCTTGGCGCGCGGTAATCGGCTGAGCGGTTGTCCTGGCTAAAAAGTGCTCCGGTTGTGCCGAGGCCGCGTCGGCGGAGATTCGCAGGTGCGCGCGGCTGCCTGACGCGTTCCAGACCGTCGACGGTCATGCCTTGGATTACGGCGCGCGCTCGCGGTGTGGAGCGAGAAAGCGGCGCTGTTGGGAAGTGGAAATTTACAATCCGCGCACGGCGACTGCACCCCCCCTCGGCCCCCCCAGCGCGGCGCCCAATCTCCACACCGCATTTAATTGTCTTTAGCTACGGGGTGGGCAGTGCTTTCCACTTCTTTTACTCAGAACCGAGGGCACACTGCGGAGTTCAGCATAAACGGGGTCATGGTAACAGCGGAGATAACTGCGCAGAATAAACAGCACGCGGCCATGAAAGAACTGTAAGTCTTAAAGTCATTTTCAGTTGTTTGGAAGAGGACTCAAACGTCTTACTGTTTCCTCTCAGAAAGTATTGTCATACTTTTTTTTTTTTTTTTTTTTTTTTTTTAAAAGCAGGACAGCAACGTAGCTGGAATTATTTCGTTACTCTTATTCAGAAAACACATTCAATGTCAAAAATAACCTGTAATTATCTTTAAATATATGATTTTTTTTTTACATGTTTCTTATTTATGTGTTAAGAGTCTCCAAGGTTTGTGGTTTGTGATTGAAGACATCATCTGAAAAAGGTGTTGGTTGTTTCCTGGGCTGTGTTTGTAGGGGGGAGGCGGTGTTGGTTGTTACCTGAGGTGTGTGGTTCTGGCTGTTTCCTGGGCTGTGTTTGTAGGGGGGAGGCGGTGTTGGTTGTTACCTGAGGTGTGCGGTTCTGGCTGTTTCCTGGGCTGTGTTTGTAGGGGGGAGGCGGTGTTGGTTGTTACCTGAGGTGTGTGGTTCTGGCTGTTTCCTGGGCTGTGTTTGTAGGGGGGAGGCGGTGTTGGTTGTTACCTGAGGTGTGCGGTTCTGGCCGTTTCCTGGGCTGTGTCTGGAGGTTGTGTGCTGCGCTTCTGATTCATGCCGAGGTCAGATGTCTGTCCAGCTCTCCGGAGGGGAAAGTGTTGGATGGTGAGGAGACGATGGAGAGTGAGAGAGAGGGGGAGAAAGGGAGAGAGAGAGGGAGAGAGTTTATCCAGTTATGTAACTAGAGTTCAGAGTGTGGAGCGTCTATAGCCTGACCTGTGCCGCAGATTGAAAGCTTGTGAAAGAGACAGATTACAGGTGGATTAGGCAACACAAACATGCTGAAGCTACGCTAAACGCTTGAGCAATCGTTCATAAAATCCCCTGTGTCAACTGAGCAGTTCCCATCGGTCCCGGTTCACTGAGGACCTGCGGCACACTTTATTTTCCAGCAGAGAGAATAAGTTCAGACGCCTGAATGCAGCGCAGACCACAGGCTGAAATCCTATTCAGATTTATAACGGGTACGTAATGGATAGCAGAAATATGTGGAGAGGGACTGAGACTAACTCGCAAAGAGTTTTGCATTAACACTGAAACACAGTCGTCTCCTCCACCCTGGGTCTCCACCTGCTATGCCACCCCCTTACCCGCTTGCTTGCTTCTGAAGCATGCTGGGTAATGGAGTACCTGGGGCGTGGAAAAAGAACCTTGCAGCAGAGAAATCGGAACTACAATACAAACAGGCAGGAAGTCCGTCCCCCTGAGATTAGCTTCATTGTCAGACCTGTGGTGCTGAGTGGCGGTTCGCGGTGGACTCGGGAATAACACGGCACGTTTGTCAAAGATAAGGACGTCGTGTCCCCGTGCGTCTGGCAGGGGCCCAATCAACGCGCAAGTCTAAATGGCAGTCTGAGTCCCCTCAGCGAAGTACTGCCGCCGAGCACAGTGCTGTTTGGACTGAGCCATCTGCGCAGATTTAGCAGCCATGTGCAGTGCAGCTCTACGGACAGTCCGGGCATATGAAGCTGCAGCCCATCCAGCTGAGATGGGGTTTAGTGTTTCTCCTTTTAAGCTGCAGGTGCCCTAAGAAAACCGTTCTGTCTGTGACTGTGTGTCCTGTCTCTGAATGTGTCCTGTCTGACTCAATGTCCTGTCTGTGACTGTTTCCTGTCTGTGACTCAGTGTCCTGTCTGTGACTCTGTGTCCTGTCTGTGATTCTGTGTCCTGTCTGTGACTTAGTGTCCTGTCTGTGACTGTTTCCTGTCTGTGACTTAGTGTCCTGTCTGTGACTCAGTGTCCTGTCTGTGACTGTGTCCTGTCTGTGACTTAGTGTCCTGTCTGTGACTGTTTCCTGTCTGTGACTTACTGTCTTGTCTGTGACTCAGTGTCCTGTCAGTGACTCTGTCCTGTCTGTGACTGTTTCCTGTCTGTGACTCTGTGTCCTGTCTGTGATTCTGTGTCCTGTCTGTGATTCTGTTTCCTGTCTGTGATTCTGTGTCCTGTCTGTGACTCTGTCCCGTCTCACTGCAGAACTTTTGCTTTATTTTTATTGTCTGAAACCCAGGCAGTAGCAGACTGAGGTGGTTAGAGGAAGTGTGCGTGTGCGAGTGTGAGTGCGTGTGTGTGTGTGTGTGTGTGCATGTGTGTGTGTCAGTGTGAGTGTGTGTGTGTGTGTGTGTGTGTGTATGTGCGCAGGTGTGTGTGAGTGTGTGTTCATGCGTGTGTGAGTGTTTGTGTGCCAATCAGAGGTGTAGCAGCTCAGATAAGGTGCCCCACTCAGTGGGTGGCGGCAGTGTCACATTTAGGACTGAAACCTGCAGGCCTGTGGACCCCTCCTCCTTCTCCTCTTCCTCATCTTCCTCTTCTCCTCCTCCTCCTCCTCCTCCTCCCTCTCTCCTCCGCAGCATGGCGCAGAAGGAGAAGCTCCAGTGCCTGAAGGATTTCCACAAGGACACGCTGAAGCCGTCGCCGGGGAAGAGCCCGGGCACGCGGCCCGAGGACGAGGCGGAGGGCAAGCCGCCGCAGCGGGAGAAGTGGGCCAGCAAGCTGGACTTCGTCCTGTCGGTCGCCGGCGGCTTCGTGGGTTTAGGGAACGTCTGGCGCTTCCCGTACCTCTGCTACAAGAACGGCGGCGGTACGGCACGTTAGCTTCAACACATACGGCACATTACGCTTAAACACATACAGCACGTTAGCTTCAACACATACGGCACGTTAGCTTCAACACATACAGCACGTTAGCTTCAACACATACAGCACGTTAGCTTCAACACATACGGCACGTTAGCTTCAACACATACAGCACGTTAGCTTCAACACATACGGCACATTACGCTTAAACACATACAGCACGTTAGCTTCAACACATACAGCACGTTAGCTTCAACACATACGGCACATTACGCTTAAACACATACAGCACGTTAGCTTCAACACATACAGCACGTTAGCTTCAACACATACGGCACGTTAGCTTCAACACATACAGCATGTTAGCTTCAACACATACAGCACGTTACGCTTAAACACATACGGCACGTTAGCTTCAACACATACAGCATGTTAGCTTCAACACATACAGCATGTTAGCTTCAACTCATACAGCACGTTAGCTTCAACACATACAGCACGTTAACTTCAACACATACAGCACGTTACGCTTAAACACATACGGCACGTTAGCTTCAACACATACAGCACGTTAACTTCAACACATACGGCACGTTAGCTTCAACACATACAGCACGTTAACTGCAACACATACGGCACGTTAGCTTCAACACACACGACACGTTAGCTTCAACTCATACAGCACGTTAGCTTCAACACATACGGCACGTTAGCTTCAACACATACGGCACATTAGCTTCAACACATACAGCACGTTAGCTTCAACACACACGACACGTTAGCTTCAACACATACAGCACGTTAGCTTCAACACATACGGCACAGCACGTTACAGTTCCCCTAGAACATCATCAGGGAACACCTGTTTCTGGAGGGGAAGTTGCTGCTAGGGACGGCCCCCTTTTTCAATGCCCTTATTTGGGCCTTTTCTCCTGTGGTTGCTTGCTTGCTGACGCTCCCTGATTGGCTCGTTCTCCACAGGGGCGTTTCTCATCCCCTACTTCATCTTCCTGTTTGGCGGTGGCCTGCCCGTGTTCTTCCTGGAGGTGGCGCTGGGCCAGTACACCTCCGA
The DNA here is from genome assembly GCA_025169545.1 of Anguilla japonica. Lineage (NCBI taxonomy): Eukaryota > Metazoa > Chordata > Actinopteri > Anguilliformes > Anguillidae > Anguilla > Anguilla japonica. The sequence continues at coordinate 995,717 of CM045893.1, read as the reverse complement.
GGGAGGGATTACCTGCTGGGAGAAGCTGTGCCCCATCTTTACCGGTGAGTACTGCTACCACCAGGGGGCGCTGGAGAGCGCTGTCTTTACTGGTGAGTACAGCTACCACCAGGGGGCGCTGGAGAGCGCTGTCTTTACTGGTGAGTTCTACTGACACTAGGGGGCGCTGGAGAGCGCTGTCTTTACTGGTGAGTTCTACTGACACTAGGGGGCGCTGGAGAGCGCTGTCTTTACTGGTGAGTTCTGCTACCACCAGGGGGCGCTGGAGAGTGCCAAACAGCTGAGGGGCCTGCCAGCTGATTCCAGCCTCCAGTAAAACACAGCCGTACCTCAGCATGGCAGGAAAAGGGAAAAGGTTTGTGAAGGAACAGGTAGAATGCTGTGTGGGTGTGTGTGTGTGTGTGTGTGTGTGTGTGTGTGTGTGTGTGTGTGTGTATGTGTGCATGTGTGTGTGTGCGTGTGTGAAGAATCACCAATCTTCTCGCACACACGCAAACACACAAATGCATGCAGAAACACAAACACACATAACCACCACATGTATACACACTCATATACGCATACACACAAGCACACGCACACACACACGCACACGCACACGCACGCGCACACGCACACACACACGCACACACACACACACACACACACTCACACACAGACTCAAGGATGCACAGATTGAGCTGTGTTGCCATGGTAGCAGAGCGTGCTGACTGTGGGCCGCAGGTGTGGTGCAGGCTGGAGAGGGACCCAGAGCTGCTGAGTGTGGACTGGGGCTGGAGCTCACTCAGATTAGGGGCTGTGTTTGGGGGTTTGGGCTGAAGCTCACTCAGATTAGGGGCTGTGTTTGGGGGTTTGGGCTGGAGCCCACTCAGATTAGGGGCTGTGTTTGGGGGTTTGGGCTGGAGATCACTCAGATTAGGGGCTGTGTTTGGGGGTTTGGGCTGAAGGTCACTCAGATTAGGGGCTGTGTTTGGGGGTTTGGGCTGGAGCTCACTCAGATTAGGGGCTGTGTTTGGGGGTTTGGGCTGTAGCTCACTCAGATTAGGGGCTGTGTTTGGGGGTTTGGGCTGAAGGTCACTCAGATTAGGGGCTGTGTTTGGGGGTTTGGGCTGGAGATCACTCAGATTAGGGGCTGTGTTTGGGGGTTTGGGCTGGAGCTCACTCAGATTAGGGGCTGTGTTTGGGGGTTTGGGCTGGAGCTCACTCAGATTAGGGGCTGTGTTTGGGGGTTTGGGCTGGAGATCACTCAGATTAGGGGCTGTGTTTGGGGGTTTGGGCTGGAGCTCACTCAGATTAGGGGCTGTGTTTGGGGGTTTGGGCTGTAGCTCACTCAGATTAGGGGGGTTTGGGTGGAGCTCACTTGTGTTTGGGGGTTTGGGCTGAAGGGTCACTCAGATTAGGGGCTGTGTTTGGGGTTTGGGCTGGAGGTCACTCAGATTAGGGGCTGTGTTTGGGGGTTTGGGCTGGAGCTCACTCAGATTAGGGGCTGTGTTTGGGGGTTTGGGCTGGAGCTCACTCAGATTAGGGGCTGTGTTTGGGGGTTTGGGCTGGAGCTCACTCAGATTAGGGGCTGTGTTGGGGGTTTGGGCTGGAGCTCACTCAGATTAGGGGCTGTGTTTGGGGGTTTGGGCTGGAGGTCACTCAGATTAGGGGCTGTGTTTGGGGGTTTGGGCTGGAGCTCACTCAGATTAGGGGCTGTGTTTGGGGGTTTGGGCTGGAGCTCACTCAGATTAGGGGCTGTGTTTGGGGGTTTGGGCTGGAGCTCACTCAGATTAGGGGCTGTGTTTGGGGGTTTGGGCTGGAGCCCACTCAGAGCAGGGGCTGTGTTTGGGGGTTTGGGCTGGAGCTCACTCAGATTAGGGGCTGTGTTTGGGGGTTTGGGCTGGAGCTCACTCAGATTAGGGCTGTGTTTGGGGGTTTGGGCTGGAGCCCACTCAGATTAGGGGCTGTGTTTGGGGGTTTGGGCTGGAGCCCACTCAGATTAGGGGCTGTGTTTGGGGGTTTGGGCTGGAGGTCACTCAGATTAGGGGCTGTGTTTGGGGGTTTGGGCTGGAGCTCACTCAGATTAGGGGCTGTGTTTGGGGGTTTGGGCTGGAGATCACTCAGAGATTAGGGGCTGTGTTTGGGGGTTTGGGCTGGAGCTCACTCAGATTAGGGGCTGTGTTTGGGGGTTAGGGCTGGAGCTCACTCAGATTAGGGGCTGTGTTTGGGGGTTTGGGCTGGAGATCACTCAGATTAGGGGCTGTGTTTGGGGGTTTGGGCTGGAGCTCACTCAGATTAGGGGCTGTGTTTGGGGGTTTGGGCTGGAGCTCACTCAGATTAGGGGCTGTGTTTGGGGGTTTGGGCTGTAGCTCGCTCAGAGTAAGGGCCCTGCTATTTGTGGGGTTTGGGGTGAGGGAGGTTTAGATTGGGGACCCTGCTGTTTGGGAGTTTGGGTAGGGAGGTTTGGATTGGGGACCCTGCTGTTTGGGGGTGGGGATCAGGCTGATTGGGTAATTAGTGTTTTGTTTAATGAAGGGCTGCAGAAAAGGCTGATGTGATCAAAGCTGGACAGGGAGTCACCAGCTGAGAGTAATTAATTACCCCCCCCCGGGGTATTCAGGGTATTCCCCTCCCAGTATCCAAGGCTACCGTGCCCAAATACTCATTTGGCTCATGGCATACTGGGAAGGCTTTGTGTCAGAGCGAAACAGCGCAACAGGGAGCAGAGAGGAGGTGAGAGCAGGAGCGTAATGATGCACAAATTCAGCAGAGTGAACGCTGCCCAGCCCTGCCCAGCCCTACCCAACCCTACCCTGCCCAGCCCTACCCAGCCCTACCCAGCCCTGCCAAGCCCTGCCCAGCCCTGCCCAGCCCTGCCCAGCCCTGCCCAGCCCTACCCAGCCCTGCTGCCAGCCCTGCCCAGCCCTGCCCAGCCCTGCCCAGCCCTACCCAGCCCATGCAGAACCTGGGCTGGAGATCATCTGCTAGCTACTAAAATCCCAGCCTCATGCCTGAACGGCCCCAAACATCAGCAGATCTCAACACAATGAGCCTGGGGTCTGGGTTACTGTGTTAAGGTACAGGATGTGATGTCATATAAAGGGTAATGCCGTGGTTATGCTGTGTGGTTTGGCTGGCCGTGTTAAGGTACAGGATGTGATGTCATATAAAGGGTAATGCTGTGGTTGCGCTGTGTGGTTTGGCTGGCCGTCTTAAGGTACAGGATGTGATGTCATACGTGTGGCTTGGCAGGTATTGGCTACGCCTCCATCGTGATCGTGTCCCTGCTGAACGTGTACTACATCGTGATCCTGGCCTGGGGGCTGTACTACCTGCTCCAGTGCTTCCAGACAGACCTGCCCTGGTCGCGCTGCAGGCAGAGCTGGAACACCGACAGCTGCGTGGAGGACACCGTGCGCAAGAACCGCTCCCTGTGGCTCGCCGCCAACGTCACCAACTTCACCTCCCCCGTCATAGAGTTCTGGGAGTGAGTGGGCATTTCAGCACTATTCAGTACACTGTTCATCATACTATTCAGTACACTATTCAGCACACTATTCATTGCACTATTCAACACACTGTTCATCATACAATTCAGTACACTATTCAGCACACTGTTCATCATACTATTCAGTACACTATTCAGCACACTGTTCTTCATACTATTCAGTACACTATTCAGCACACTGTTCATCATACTATTCAGTACACTATTCAGCACACAGTTCATCATACTATTCAGTACACTATTCAGCACACTGTTCATCATACTATTCAGTACACTATTCAGCACACTGTTCATCATACTATTCTGTACACTATTCAGCACACTTCTACAACACTATTCAGCACTATTCAGCACACTGTTCATCATACTATTCAGTACACTATTCAGCACACTTCTACAACACTATTCAGCACTATTCAGCACACTGTTCACTGTTCCTCCTCTCCCCCCTGAACACCTCCTCTCTTCCCTCCACAGACACAACGTGCTGAACATCTCCGGGGGCATAGAGGAGCTGGGCCCTGTGAAGCCGGACCTGGCGCTGTGCCTCCTGGCCGTCTGGGTCGTCTGCTTCTTCTGCATCTGGAAGGGAGTGAAATCCACAGGAAAGGTGAGCGGGGGGGGGGGGGGGGGGGGGGTAGTCAAATCCACAGGAAAGGTGAGCGAGGGGGGGGGGGAGTCAAATCCACAGGAAAGGTGAGTGGGGGGGGGGGGGGGTCCTGCACTCATCCCTACTGTTAGCAAGCTTGTGTGGAGGTGACTCCTAATGTTGTGTTTAGTGAAGGTAGAGGCGACTGGGAGGAGGTGCTGTGTTTAGTGAAGGTGAGGGTATTAGGAGGAGGTGCTGTGTTTAGTGAAGGTGAGGGTATTAGGAGGAGGTGCTGTGTGTGTGTGTGTGTGTGTGCGTGTGCGTGTGCATGTGCGTGCGTGCGAGTGTGTGTGTGTGAGTGTGAGTGTGCGTGTGCGTGTGTGCATGTGTGTGTGCGTGTGTGTGTGCGTGTGTGTGCCTGTGATGGTGACGCTTCCTGTCTCTCTCAGGTGGTTTACGTGACGGCCACCTTCCCCTTTGTCATGCTCATCATCCTCTTGGTTCGCGGCGTGACTTTACCTGGCGCTTCAGAGGGGATCAAATTCTACCTGTACCCAGACCTGTCCCGCCTGAAAGACCCTGAGGTACAGAGACCGCCTCCCGCCTCCTCTGCTGTCCCCTTCCCCTTTCATACCAGGATTAACCCTGTTTATGAACATAGATTACCCGCCCCTTCGTCCCTAACCCGCCTGTCCCCGCCCCCTTCGTCCCTAACCCCGCCCTGTTCCCACCCCCTTCGTCCCTAACCCCGCCCTGTTCCCACCCCCTTCGTCCCTAACCCCGCCCTGTTCCCACCCCCTTCGTCCCTAACCCCGCCCTGTTCCCACCCCTTCGTCCCTAACCCCGCCCTGTTCCCACCCCCTTCGTCCCTAACCCCGCCCTGTTCCCGCCCCCTTCGTCCCTAACCCCGCCCTGTTCCCACCCCCTTCGTCCCTAACCCCGCCCTTCCTGTTTCCCACCCCCTTCGTCCCTAACCCCGCCCTGTTCCCACCCCCTTCGTCCCTAACCCCGCCCTGTTCCCACCCCCTTCGTCCCTAACCCCGCCCTGTTCCCACCCCCTTCGTCCCTAACCCCGCCCTGTTCCCGCCCCCTTCGTCCCTAACCCCGCCCTGTTCCCGCCCCCTTCGTCCCTAACCCCGCCCTGTTCCCGCCCCCTTCGTCCCTCCCCGCCCCTTCCGGCCCTAACCCCGCCCTATCCCCGCCCCCTCCGGCCCTAACCCTGTTCCCCTGTTCCCGCCCCCCTTCATCCCTACACCCCCTTCATCCCTAACCCCGCCCTATCCCCGCCCCTTCCGGCCCTAACCCCGCCCCCTCTGTGCTGTTAGGTGTGGATTGATGCTGGGACGCAGATATTCTTCTCCTACGCTATCTGTCTGGGAGCGATGACATCGCTGGGGAGCTACAACAAGTACAAATACAACTGCTACAGGTGAGGGGCAGGGCCCCGGGGCTGGGGGGCAGGGCTGGGGGGGCGGGGCTCTGTGTGTAATTAACATACTCCATGACGTATGTGTGACATAGGGACTGTTTGCTGCTGGGGGGCCTGAACAGCGGTACCAGCTTTGTCTCGGGATTCGCAATATTTTCCGTCCTGGGCTTCATGGCACAAGAGCAAGGGGTGGACATTGCCGATGTGGCAGAGTCAGGTACGAGGGTCAAAGGTCGCAGTGATGGTGGGCGCTGCTCCTTTAAAAAAAAAGAATAAATACGATTCTGCTCTCCGTTCACCAGGGCAGACACTGATGAAACAGGAAACTGACCGCAAACACAGCGGCACTCTGCGCGAACGTTTCTGCAGTCAAACGCCTTATCAGTCAGTCACACACACACACGTGCACACACTCACACACACACGCACACACACACACACAGTCACACACACACACACGCACACACACACACACATGCACACACACGCACACAGTCACACACACACACACAAACACACACACATGCATGCACACACTCACACACACAGTCACACACACACACATGCACACACACGCACGCACACAGTCACACACACACACACAAACACACACACATGCATGCACACACACACTCACACACACACACATGCACACACACACGCACGCACACACACTCACACACACACACGCACGCAGACACACACACATGCACACACACACACGCACGCACGCACACACACTCACACACACACACACACACTCATGCACACAGATCTGTTTGCTTTTGTGACGTATCTGCCACACTACAGACTACAGAAGAGAACATTGTTTTGTTCTGGTTCGGTTGCGACCCACCAAACGGTGTGAGAGGTTATTTCATCAGAAGAATGTGTGAATAAAATTTGGGGTGGTTGGCAGTGTGGGGTGGGGGGCGAGTAGTGAAGTGGACCAGGACCCCTTGTAAAAAAACCAGTGATAAATTATTAACATAACTGTTTGAAGTGTGCCATGTTGCAAGGGTTCACAAACTTTAATCTCAGGGCCGCTTAACAATGCCCAGCTGGGTTTGTACAGTATCAGCTCTTACTGCCAATACACCGATAGAGCAGTATGGACTTTGGGCAGTATGTTAATTTTATATAAAAGTCCAAAATATGTCATTCATAAAATCACAGTACACAGGTGTTAGGACCCCTGGTGTACTGTGTGGGGTTGCAGGTGTTAGGACCCCTGGTGTATTGTGCGGGGTTGCAGGTGTAGACGGTGCATCTTTGTGGTTTTACCTGTACGAGGCTGTTGTTTTATCTCTTTCTCCTTGTGGACACTGGGCTGGTGCACTCCTCTCTGCATGCCCGTTCCATCACGCATTGGTCTTCTTCATGCAGAAGCTTTGCAGGAGATGTATCCAAAGCAGCGATTATTCCCGATTTATTTTTTTGTTCTGGGAAGTCGAACAAAAAGGTGTTGAAAAGATGGAAGCTCACGCTGTGTTTGTGAGGGTGTAGTTTCCCAAGGACAGGGGCAGACTCAGCTGCTGGAAATAAATTGTTTTTGTGAATATATCCGGTTGAATTGAATCCTGTTCCACTGCACCTTGTTTTTCATTTACTTCATTAAAATGTGGATTTGTTGTTTTTTATGGCTCTGAATGGTGGGTGCGCTAAAAGAGTATATATTCACATGAACATTCACATTGAAGTTGTCAAAGCCCATGCACACATTATTGGAACTGTTGATCACTGTAGCTCATGCACACAGTGCTTAACACATACACACAGTGTTTAACACATATATGAACAATGTTTAACACACACACACACACACAGTGTTTAAAGCATACGCAGTGTTTAAGGTTTCCCGCTAATCTTGTTTGAACTTGGATAAAATAAACAGGTATTTTCCCCTCTTCTATCTGGCTATCGGTATCAGTGAAATTGTTATACATCGCAATGGCTGGACCTCCTTCTAAAAGAAAGGAAGGTGGAATGTAAACAACACATGTAATGACACGCGTGTGATGATGTGTGTTAGAAACAGCTCTGGAGAAAGATGAGGATGAAGGCAACTGCCCTTTCTTGAATGAGATGTGGCTGGGGGTTGGGGGGGGGGGGGGGGGGGGGGGGGGGGGGGGGGTTGGCCCCAGATATTACTGCTAGTTCTGCTCTGGGGAGGAAAAAAGAGGAAATTTTGGGGAGACAGTTTGTGGAGCTGTGGAGATCTGTCTGCAATGTGCCCAGTACTCTGCTGTTATGTTAGGGAGTTCATATCCAGCTGCTCAGCTCACAGACCATATCTTATATCCCCACAGAGCGCTAGGAGCAGGAAGGGCGTATTCAGTCTAAGCCACAGTAAGGTCAGCTCTGACGGAGGGTTGTGTTGTGATTCATCGCGATGGTCTGTGTCTCTTCCTTTGGTGCTTAAAGACCTGCTCACTGTCTCTCCCACCCTGCCCCGCCCCCTCTCTGCTGCCCCCTACAGGTCCAGGACTGGCCTTTATCGCTTACCCCAAGGCTGTGTCCATGATGCCACTGCCCACTCTCTGGGCCATCCTCTTCTTCATCATGCTTCTGCTCCTGGGGCTCGACAGCCAGGTGAGCCCCCCCCTCCCCCCTCCCCAGGACACAGAGAACATTAACACCTGGATCCAAGAGTGCCTGCTGCGTTAGCGTGCCGTGTTAGTGTGCTGCGTTAGCATGCCGCATTAGTGTGCCGCATTAGCCTGCTGCGTTAGCCTGCTGCATTATCATGCCGCGTTAGCCTGCTGCATTAGCCTGCTGCGTTAGCATGCCGCATTAGCCTGCTGCGTTAGCGTGCCGCGTTAGCCTGCTGCGTTAGCATGCCGCATTAGTGTGCCGCATTAGCCTGCTGCGTTAGCCTGCTGCATTATCATGCCGCGTTAGCCTGCTGCATTAGCCTGCTGCGTTAGCATGCCGCATTAGCCTGCTGCGTTAGTGTGCTGCGTTAGCATGCCGCATTAGCCTGCTGCATTAACGTGCTGTGTTTGCGTGCCGCATTAGTGTGCTGCGTTAGCCTGCTGCGTTAGCATGCCACATTAGCATTAGCATGCTGGGGCAGCGTTCTCGCCATGACTTATTTTTAGCGCCGACGTCACGGTGGATTTGCGCTGGACGCGTTCCCCGGAATGTGTTTGGGACGGAACAATGTGGGGCTCAGAGCTGGTCAGCGACGGGCCACCAGCGTGTCTGCGGGCCGATCGGGTTTCCTGATCCCGTGTGTAATTTTACACGCTGCTCAGTCAGCCGCCGCCGTAGGCCTGCCGCCGTAGGCCCGGCAGAAACACGGACCTCACGCGCATACCTAAACACCCGCGTAACCGCAGCTATTTCCAACCACTGGCCATCCCGCTGTACCATAACTCCCGTTGCTAGGGTTGCGTTACCATGCTGGGGCTGTGATCTTTAACTCTGTGAATTAAACAACCGCTTTTAATGAGTTTTCTAAACTTTTAATTAACTTTTTAGAGTTGCACATAACTCTGTCTCTGACTCGTGACTTAATTTTTGCCTTTATTTTCTGTCTTGTTTGTCTTTGGGTTGATGTACTCTTCATTATATTAGCTTTTTTCTTCAGATGAATATACCTGCATAATGTATTAGTGCAGGGCTATGCTAACAGCTGCTAGCAAACAGGTATTTGAAGTTTTCCTGTCTTACAGTGCCATACCTGCACAGACCTTGACTGTGAACTCACACCTCAGTGAACACCAGTGAGCTTTTAAATGGAGGTTTTAGATTGCTTCACGTTAGTTTAAAATTGTGGCGTTTTAAATGGCGATCAGCTTTGTTCTCGGTCCCAGAGTAAATGGTGCTCCCCTCTAATGGGACACTGTGATGCTGACTGACTAGCTTCTTTAGCGGGTTGCGTATTTATACGGTATTTGGGGAGGTCTCTCAGACTGGCGTACCCCAGAATGAGTTGAGGTATTTTCTGTTATCAGTGACTCAGTGACCCAAACATGGAAAACACTCACGGGAGGTTTTAGGGTTCAGGTACCCAGTTTGCAGCTGACAGGCAGATTGTATAAACGAAAACCAGAAGCTTTGTGTAGCCAAGTTTTGTGTAGCAGCTAAAGGCTTTTATTTTGAAATGGATTATGGCTGTGTGCCCTTTTTCCCCTCTGACCTTTGACCCCTCTCGTCTCCGCAGTTTGTCGAAGTGGAAGGGCAGATCACCTCGTTGGTGGATCTGCATCCCTCCTTCCTAAGGAAGGGTTACCGGCGAGAGATCTTCATCGCGGTGCTGTGCTTCATCAGCTACCTCCTGGGCCTCACCATGGTTACACAGGTACGGGCCGTCTCAGGTGCTCGGTGAACATTTAAACACCGGAGCAGCGTGTCTTTAATTACTCACATACACTGTAACTGCAAAGCCCAATGATAACTGATGGGTGACATGTTGTAAAGTACTCTGACTATGATTAAAATGAAAACATATATGTGCAAACACATGGCCCTGGTAATGACTAAATGGCCGATTCTGAGGTTGTTTAAAAATGGTGAGTGTGTTTCTAATGAGGAGAGTGCCAGGTTACTGAGTGTAATGGTTTCACGAGATCATTTCTCCTATCTGGGTTTCATAAATCTCTAAAACCTTCATAAAAATCTGTCCAGATTCACTTATTTGCTAAGGACTCTTTTTTTGTTCCAGTTCTATTTGCTTAATTGTACAAATATTATTGTACAATAGTGGTTTAGACCTTGGACATAAATACGGTTATAAGCTGGATAAAGCTCATGCCAAATTTGTCATTTTTCTCCTCTTCTCTTTGATTAATTTTACATAAACAGTCATTAAATGAACTCCACAGTGACAGATTCTTTGCCGCTTTTTTCTGGCAGGGGTGGTTTTGAATTATTTATTGTGGTGTAAAACTTCAGACACTTGCCAAAGCAGGAAAAGAACTGACATTTTTTTTCGCCCAGTCGAACCTCTGAAACGGAAATCCCAGGGTGGTTTTTTAAAAAAGCTTCTCCTGAGCTGACTTTGGCCCGAAGCCCTCCCCCCAGACTGGTGTGCTGGTTTTGGGGACAAGCCTGGTCCTCTGGCTGGGCTGGCTGTGCATACAGATTCGGGCCTGGCGTAGGGACAGTTATTTTAGCTTTATTTCTGAAAACAGAAGCCCAGTTGTTGCCGTCTCTAGCGTGTCGGGTGTCTTAAGTCTTCAGAATGCGAGCGGTTCGGTGTCATACGTGTTATATAACACACTGGACTCCTGGGAATTGAAGTTGCGTGTGGCGCTTTAATTGCTTAGGGTAACGGTGTGTGGAAAACCAGCTAGGGGAGCAGAAGTGTTTGTTAGTGCTATTGAGCGGGAAATGTGATGGAAACTGTCAGCCTCTGTGTTTCCAAACTGGAGTCCTCTCCCCCCCCCCCCCACCCCCCGTGTGAGGCTAGCGCTGACAGGCAGTGTGAAAGAACCAGGCTGAACTGCTCTCTCAGTCCGTACCACTGCTCCGTTAGCAAGTAGCCTGGGCGGCGCTAGTCTTCAGTGTTAACAGAAGGACAAACACCAATGGCATAAATAATAGTGTTTGCATTCCTGAAATGGAGTTATCCCAACACAAGCATCATAATCATAATATTTATCATACGCTTTTTAATGGTTATTTTTGTTTACACTTACATAACAGAAAGCAATAGCAGTGAGGGCAAAGATTCTGAATAGTCATGACCACAGAGGTCACAGTGTTTCAGTCTGAAACAGCACTCACAGAGGTCAGAGTTTCAGTGATGTAAGCATTTTTCTCAGAATCTGTCGGGGGGGGGGGCTACAAGGCATGTTTTTAAAGAACACAATGTAATGGGTGGACTGGCATGAGTTTAGATTTTATTCAATTTGTTTTATTGTCTCCCTCCCTCCCTCCCTCCCTCCCACTCTCCCTCTCTCTCTCTCTCTCAGGGGGGGATGTATGTGTTCCAGCTCTTTGATTACTATGCAGCCAGTGGAGTGTGCCTGCTCTGGGTGGCATTCTTTGAATGTGTAGCAGTAGCCTGGGTCTATGGTGAGTGTTACTGAAGAACATTCTAGAGAGGATTTCTCTGCGTGTCTGTGCCTGTCAGGTGAATCTGTACAGGTGTCACACTCTAGCCCTGGAGGGCCGCAGGTTTTGGGGTGTTCTCAACACCAGTGGTTCATTTATTTCATCGATTGGCTAAAGAATCTACACGCCTTGTTTAAAAGGCCTTAATTGACAGCTGATTGACAGGAAGCCGCAGTCACTGTGGCCTTCTGGGTGTTTATTTCCATTCCCCGAACTTCTGCTGTCCCTCCAAGGCGCTGATAATTTCTACGATGCGATTGAGGATATGATTGGATACAGACCAAACCCGTGGATGAAGTGGAGCTGGACGGTCATCACCCCCTGTCCTGTGCATGGTGAGGACCTTCACCAGCTTCATCCATTTTAATTCAGCTTCAGTCCTGTTTTTAAAATGTACGTCCATTTCCCACCCCAATTTGGAATGGACCCCCCACTGCCGATTCGGCAGAGGGTGGACACCCATGGTCCTCCTCTGAAACCTGTGGTGTCAGCTGCTTCTTTTCACACCGCCGGTTACAGCCAATCAGAGCGGAGAAAGGGCTTTCATGTGCGACTCTACCACAGCTTCAGTCACTGTGTTTTTATCTCATTTGCTTCAGTGGTTTTTCTCAGCAGCTTCAGTGACCCCCTGCCTCCGTGCTGGTGTGTTTGTGTCCGCAGGGATGCTTTTTCTTCTCCCTGGTCAGATACAAGCCGCTGACCTACAATAAGGTGTACCGGTACCCGGACTGGGCCATCGGACTGGGCTGGGTCCTGGCTCTGGCCTCCATGATCTGCATTCCCATGGTGGTCGTCATCAAGATCATCCAATCAGACGGGCCGCTGATAGAGGTAAACCCCCGAGCAGGCCTTAACGCGCGAGCAGTGCTGCACGCGTAGCTGATCGCTGCGCCTCGTCTGCTACTGAACACTGGCTGTGCTGACAGCGTTGTCATGGTGACAACGCTAATGTTTCCAGTTGTCTGAAATTGTATTTCTGTCTGAACTCTGACCTCTCCTGCCCCCCCCCCCCCCACTCCCCCCTCCCCCCCCCCGCAGCGGATCAAGGCCGTGGCCGCGCCCATAAAGGGGGGCGCCAGCTCACGCCCCCCCGACCACCGGCCGAAGAGCGACCTGGGGTACCCCGTGGACCCCGAAAGCAGCCAGAGCCTGTTGCAGCCGCCCCACACCATCGTGGAGACCATGATGTGATCTCTCTCTGTGAGAGAACAGGAAGGACCTGCTTTAGCCGCGCTCGCTAACTCTCCCACGCATAGGAACAGGTTTACATTCGCTACACACATGTATCTGCACTAGGACAATTTTTGTTTTCTACAAAATAAGATACATATGTTTGTTTTTTTTTCCTTCTTCTTGGTGCTTTTACTATTTTTTTATTATATTGTTATTGGTATTATCATTGCTGTAGCTTGTGGAAGAATTTAACTCAAGACTTCAGGCAGTGTTTCAAAATAGCATTGAAGCTCAGTTTATCAGTTTTATCTGACCTCCTTCCTGTAGACAGTTGGGACTGTGGAGGGAGGGGGGTGGAAAATATTTGCCAGTCAGACGTAAACGTGTCGTGTTTAAACATTCAATATGCTGGTGTGCTCAGACAACAGCCCAGTGTACCTACGTAATGATGTTCTTCAAGGTGTTGTGGCAGTATCCTTGTAAGGTGAATCAATTTATTTTTTTAACATGTAATTCCTTGTTCTTGTTGTTGATGTTGTGTGATGAGAAGGGAAGTGAATGTACCTGTCAATAGTGGAAACCACACCCCCTTCCTGGGGGCAGGGCTTAGAGCAGGCTGGAGAGCTCCTGTGCGATTGGTCAGCTGGACACGATGTCAGGATCAGTGTGGACCGGGGCTTCTGTTCCGGGAGAGTGGCAGTCACTGGGGGCTTTAGCTGCAGTCGGGAGGAGTGTAGGGGATCTGCTCTTTCAGACCTGGAGTAGACCAGCCCCTGTGTGGAGGAGCTCAAACAGACGCTGAGGCAGCCAGTCGTATTCAGGAAAGCACTCAGAACCCTGCTGCCGGGACACTCACACCTCTCTGCCCTAACCTAACCCTAACCCTAACCCGCCCTCTCGTCCCACCACACCCAGGACGGGGGCTTCAGAGTTGAAGCTGAAATTAGGCATTGCTCATTTGCGTCTCCGTTAGCGTGATTGTACGTCGACCAATTTTATGTTCTTGCTGGGAAAGAGCGAAGTGTGCTAAAAGATAAGGGTTGCTTTTTATTAGAATTTTTAGTAGCTCAGCCAGTCAGGCTGCTGCGCTCGTCTCAATGACCATTTTCATACAGACCATACCTCACACTTTGTATATATTTTTAAAAATACAAGACGTTTTCCCAGGAAGAAGCTTCCTTTAACCCCTCCGTGCAGATCTGCCCTGTCCTTGCCCATTTAGGGGGTGCCCTATTTAAAGCTTTTATAACTCCAGGTGTGAGCATCACATATCCTTGGAAAGTGGCTTAAATGAAACAAGAAATTTATAACCATTTACAGTACTAATTTAAATTAGTTAGTTTATCTTCATAATTTAGGTAGACAAAGTGCCACAAATGCAGTTACCTTGGCAGTGTGTTATTGCATAGTACCGCCCGTTAAGCGGAGAGCTTGGGGGTCCAGTGAGGGCTGGTGAGAACACAGTATTAGAAACTTCGTATTTAACATATTTGTCCGGTATCGTCTTCTAATAAAGCAAGAATACAGAGCTTGTCATCTGAATTTAGCAAACTCTGGACGCCCGCGTCCTGGCCACTTTGGGATCTGCACGAAGGGGTTAAAATGATTTCACTTTCCCAGACAAAGCACTTTGGGAAAGCCATGGTCAAATGGGCATCTGGCTCTCCCAGGTAAATCAAATGCATTCTAATGTAAATGTGCTTGATATGGAAACAGACCACTTAGACATGCACTTCCCCCCCCACAGTGTCTGTTCATTCAAACATTTAACGTCAACATTTCTGTAAATTCCGATGGTAATCAGATCTCCACTGCCCAGACGATATCTGCACAGATTCCTGCCACAAGCCCTTAAAAATGCAAAAATGATGGCGGAAGATGAACAATGTAAATTTTTATAATGAAGTGATTTAAACTGGTACTGAAAGCCAGTGGCTTCCTGGCTGTAAATATGTTGCACAGCATCCATTCATCCAGTGAATGTAAACTCCCCTTTTCCCTTTAACCCGTTTAACCTCCTTTCTGCCCTGGCTGTGCCGCCAGGTCGCTAAGCTTGTGTTTTACCCTTTTAATTCGTCCATTTAATACAGTTATGTTTATTTTGATTTATTTGTTAACAAATCATGTTTGCCTTTTTGTATCAGTTTTTTTATACTGTTAAGAGATTCTCTGATAACCTGTTATGAATTATGAATCCGTCTCCAGCTCACATTTAAATGCTAATCAGCACAGGCCCCAAACGCAGCTGCTATTATGTGTTAGTAGTGTGTGCAATACTCCGCAGGCTAATTTTACTAATTTTATTATAATCTTCCTTTGCAAAAGCCTGTGTCTTCTCAGTTCTCCTTATTTTAAAACCCAAGACTCTTATGTCTTTAAATTGTACAGAAAGTGTTCCCCAGCCAGGCCCAACCACCTGTGTGCTGTCAGGGTGACTCTGCTCAGCCACAGATGGAGGTGAACGGTGGAGGAATGCTCATAAATTCAGTAGATTTGTTCGTCTGTCTCAGAGGGTCAGTGGTTCATGGCAACGGACGCAGAGAAACAATCCTTTTCTGCTTTCGTGTTGTCATGAAGGAAAGACAGCGAAGACTGTAAACGCAAGGAACATTTACGAGCATATTTGTTTTCCATTTCTCTGTTTTTATGGAAGTAACCTGTAAGGTAAATAAAACTACTCTACAACAAATCGTGCAATTTGTTGTTTGTTTTTGTTTACAAAACTGTCAGCAAGAATGATTGTCTTTGAAAGTGCATTGGTTTAAAGTGCTTGTGAATGCGGGCTGTGGCTCCAGGGTCAGCATCTGGGGTTGAAAGGCATTTCACTGCAAATGTGCCCCCCATTTACAATAACCCCCCCCCCCCCCCCCCCCCGTCCCACCAGCAGTCAGTGGGGAAAGGGGCTCTGACCTGTATACTCTCTATTGTGAAATCGTAGCTTCTGATAAATAACCTTTGAATCTTGTTGTGCTTCAGTTCAGTTGTGCTCAGCATGGAAATGTACTGGTAGGGGTGGAAATCTGGGCATCAGCCAGCCATCTTATCATACTGTGTGTGTGTCTGTCTGTGTGTGTGTGCGTGTGTGTGTGTCTGTGTGTGTGTGTGTGTGTGTGTGTGTGTGTGCGTGTGTGTGTGTGTGTGTGTGTGTGTGCGTGTGTGTGTGTCTGTGTGTGTGTGTGTGTGTGTGTGTGTGTGTGTGTGTGTGTGTGTGTGTGTGCTGTGTGTGTGTGTGTGTGTGTGTGTGTGTGTGTGTGTGTGTGTGTGTGTGTGTGTGCGTGTGTGTGTGTGTGTGTGTGTGTGTCTGTCTGCGTGTGTGTGCGTGCGTGTGCGTGTGTGTGCGTGTGCGTGTGCGTGTGTGCGTGTGTGCGTGCGTGCGTGCGTGCGTGCGTGCGTGCGTGCGTGCGTGCGTGTGTGTGTCTGTCTGTGTGTGTGTGTGTGTGTGTGTGTGTGTCTGTCTGTGTGTGTGTGTGTGTGTGTGTGTGTGTGTGTGTGTGTGTGTGTGTGTGTGTGTGTGTGTGTGTGTGTGTGTGTGTGTGTGTGTGCGTGACCTGATTTAAGCATCTGTGCAAATCCCACCAAAGCAAATGATGATGCAAATCTAAATCAAAATTCCAGTTCCCTTTTTACACTTCTGCCTTTGAAAACAGTTTTTACAGCCTTCCCAGCTGCATCTCAGAATACACACCTCAGCTTCGTCTCAGAATACACATCTCAGCTTCATCTCAGTGTACACATCTCAGCTGCATCTCAGAATACACATCTCAGCTTCATCTCAGTGTACACATCTCAGCTGCATCTCAGTGTACACATCTCAGCTTCATCTCAGAATACACATCTCAGCTTCATCTCAGAATACACATCTCAGCTTCATCTCAGAATACACATCTCAGCTTTGTCTCTGTGTACACATCTCAGCTTCATCTCAGTGTACACATCTCAGCTGCATCTCAGTGTACACATCTCAGCTGCATCTCAGTGTACACATCTCAGCTTCATCTCAGAATACACATCTCAGCTTCATCTCAGAATACACATCTCAGCTTCATCTCAGAATACACATCTCAGCTTTGTCTCTGTGTACACATCTCAGCTTCATCTCAGTGTACACATCTTAGCTGCATCTCAGCTTCATCTCAGTGTACACATCTCAGCTGCATCTCAGAATACACATCTCAGCTTCATCTCTGTGTACACATCTCAGCTGCATCTCAGAATACACATCTCAGCTTCGTCTCTGTGTACACATCTCAGCTGCATCTCAGTGTACACATCTCAGCTGCATCTCTGTGTACACATCTCAGCTGCATCTCAGAATACACATCTCAGCTTCGTCTCTGTGTACACATCTCAGCTTCATCTCAGTGTACACATCTCAGCTGCATCTCAGTGTACACATCTCAGCTTCATCTCAGAATACACATCTCAGCTTCGTCTCTGTGTACACATCTCAGCTGCATCTCAGTGTACACATCTCAGCTTCATCTCAGAATACACATCTCAGCTGCATCTCAGTGTACACATCTCAGCTTCATCTCAGAATACACATCTCAGCTTCATCTCAGAATACACATCTCAGCTTCATCTCAGAATACACATCTCAGCTTCATCTCAGAATACACATCTCAGCTTCGTCTCTGTGTGCACATCTCAGCTTCATCTCAGTGTACACATCTCAGCTGCATCTCAGAATACACATCTCAGCTGCATCTCAGAATACACATCTCAGCTGCATCTCAGTGTACACATCTCAGCTGCATCTCAGAATACACATCTCAGCTGCATCTCTGTGTACACATCTCAGCGTAGCTCTTATTTTCGCCTGTATCAGTGTCTGAAGGAGTGAAATGAGCTCTGATTCAGTGTGGAAGCAGAGGTCTGGTGTCCAGCTCCAGGGGATGCTTACTGAACACTAACCACTAACACACACACTAAACACTAACCACTAACACACACACTGAACACTAACCACTAACACACACACTAAACACTAACCACTAACACACACACACTAAACACTAACCACTAACACACACACTAAACACAAACCACTAACACACACACTAAACACTAACCACGAACACACACACTAAACACAAACCACTAACACACACACTAAACACTAACCACTAACACACACACTAAACACAAACCACTAACACACACACTAAACACTAACCACTAACACACACACTAAACACTAACCACTAACACTAAACACTAACCACTAACACACACACTGAACACTAACCACTAACACACACACTAAACACTAACCACTAACACACACACTAAACACAAACCACAAACACACTAAACACTAACCACTAACACACAGACTAAACACAAACCACTAACACACAGATTAAACACTAACTACTAACACACACACTGAACACAAACCGACATGCCTCTGTGTAGCCTGATAATAGAGCCTGGTTTCACCAGAAACTGACTTCAACCCGTATTGGAAAACACACACACACACACACACACGTTTGCAGTCGTGCACATAAACCGCAAACATGGGCAAACTGTTTTTTTTCTCCAGTTCAGTTTCTCCAGCAAGGAGAAAGAGGAGAGAGAAAGAGAGAAAGGGAAAATAGAGGGAAGGAGAGAGAGGAGAGGGAGAGAGAGAGTGTGTGAGAGGGAGAGAGAGAGAGACAGAGATAGATGAGTCATCCCTGTGGATGACACTGGTTCTGCAGGAGTCCTTGGGCTCAGAGCGGAGTGGGTCGTTATGAGATGGAATGGCAGCTGAAGGAGGCGGAGTCTAATGGCAGCTGAAGGAGGCGGAGTCTAATGGCAGCTGAAGGAGGCGGAGTCTAATGGCAGCTGAAGGAGGCGGAGTCTAATGGCAGCTGAAGGAGGCGGAGTCTAATGGCAGCTGAAGGAGGCGGAGTCTAATGGCAGCTGAAGGAGGCGGAGTCTAATGGCAGCTGAAGGAGGCGGAGTCTAATTCAGGACGGAAGCCCGCTGCGTTCCTCAGCACGCTTCACTCCGTCCCCATTTGCTGATGAAAAAAACAGCCCTTTTTCTTTTTTTAAAAAAAGGTAATGCTTTATTATTTTACTTTAAAAAAAGAAAAGAATTGTTATAGTAACTTAATAAAGCACAAGCATCCGCTTGGGCACCCAACAGTAATGAGCCTGTGGAGTCCATCTTCATTACATCATTGGACTAATATAAAAATACTGTACAGGAAATACATTTGTAATATCACAACTTTAAAAATACGACAATGTGTCCATCAAAATTCACACAATGGGAGAATGCAGAAGGGAAATAGAAAGCCTTAAAATGTTTGTTTAAAAACAGCAGATTCACACCTGCGAATATTGCATATAAAACCCACTACACTACTTTCTCATTGCCATGTGACATTAGATGCATTTTACAGTTAAATATTGAACCCTAACATAAAGTATAATATGCTGGGAAAATAAAGCAGTCTCACAGGAAGTAAAAGCTCTATACTCCGTCACTCCACGACTGGGGCCCTGCACGCAGAAATGTGGCAATAAAACGTAAATAAAACAATGATCTAGTTTGTTTTTTCCAAAACAACAGATTTGTAAGCAATTCAGAGCAGTTACGCAAGTCCCTTCCTATGAAAACATGAACGGCAGTCCCCACAGGGCGGAGGCCACGGCCTGGTCCACACGTCAAACACAGTCAGGTGACTGTTCCACGGAAACTCTCCAAAGCATCGAGGAACAATGAACGCTTTCTACTGAGCTGAAATTAGATCCCACTCGCGCTTTACAACCAGGAAGCCAGAAACTAAACAGGCTGGCAAGGGACTAATCTAAAGATAATTGTCAGTGAAAGTGCTCCAGGCAGGAAAACTAGTGAGTAAAAACATGCATTTAAAAAAAAAAAAAAAGACAAAAAAAAAATGAAATCTGAAAACGCACAGGCTCCAGAGATACTGCCGGTTTGATATGTTTAAGAACATCAAGCTTAAAAATCTGCTGCTGTCATTCTCCAACATAGTTACAAATGTCTGGGAAAAATAACTTATTGCTCCTGCATACTAAAACACCAATTGAGCTCAAATGGTTTCTTTAAAAAAAAAAGAAAAAAAAGAAAGTAATTTCCCATGAACTTTGACTCGTGCCCAGCAGTCACATGACTGGCTTGATAGCTCAACAGGCCTCTTCAGTCTGAGCCTAGAACGGACCCCAAACCCAATGCCCCCAGTGTACAGAAAGCCAGCAGGACGGACCCCAAACCCAACGCCCCCAGTGTACAGAAAGCCAGCAGGACGGACCCAAACCCAACGCCCCCAGTGTACAGGAAGCCAGCAGGACAGACCCCAAACCCAACGCCCCCAGTGTACAGGAAGCCAGCAGGACAGACCCCAAACCCAACGCCCCCAGTGTACAGGAAGCCGAGCAGGACAGACCCCAAACCCAACGCCCCCAGTGTACAGGAAGCCAGCAGGACAGACCCCAAACCCAACGCCCCCAGTGTACAGGAAGCCAGCAGGACGGACCCCAACCCAACGGCCCCAGTGTACAGGAAGCCAGGAGGACGAACCCCAACCCAACACCCCCAGTGTACAGGAAGCCAGCAGGACGGACCCCAACCCAACGCCCCCAGTGTACAGGAAGCCAGCAGGACGGACCCCAAACCCAACGCCCCCAGTGTACAGGAAGCCAGCAGGACGGAATAAACCGGAAAAAAAGGAGCAGGTAAGTTTCCCAGCGCCCGTGTGAGATGAATTAGATAAATGAAATCCCAAAACAAGCCGTGTTTGTGGAGCGTGAAGCTGAGCGGAGGAACGGAAGACTGACGCACGGTGCACGGGGGGTGGGGGGGGGGGGGGGGGGTGAAACGGGTGGAAAAGATGTGACATGCTGATCCGTCTAACGCACGGCAAGACTGTGACAAAATCTAACATCTGGGGAGAAAACATTTTTCCAGTGCTGTGCGTAAAAACTGAAAACCAGTGAACTAAACAAGCTGTGTGTGAAAACTGAAAACCAGTGAACTAAACTAGCTGTGTGTGAAAACTGAAAAGTGAAGTATAACCGTGAGAAGAATGGTGAAAAACGAGCTGGACAGCTCCAGTCAGGTGACAGAGGACAGCAGCAGGCTCCGGAGTTCTTGGAGTTCAGCTGACAAAGCCATGGCGTACACCTCCGCACTGTCCTGGGGTGGGAGGTGAATGGTGGGGTACACCTCCGCACTGTCCTGGGGTGGGGGTGAATGGTGGGGTACACCTCCGCACTGTCCTGGGGTGGGAGGTGAATGGTGGGGTACACCTCCGCACTGTCCTGGGGTGAGGGGTGAATGGTGGGGTACACCTCCGCACTGTCCTGGGGTGAGAGGTGAATGGTGGGGTACACCTCCGCACTGTCCTGGGGTGAGAGGTGAATGGTGGCGTACACCTCCGCACTGTCCTGGGGTGAGGGGTGAATGGTGGGGTACACCTGTGCACTGTCCTGGGGTGGGAGGTGAATGGTGGGGTACACCTGTGCACTGTCCTGGGGTGGGAGGTGAATGGTGGGGTACACCTGTGCACTGTCCTGGGGTGGGAGGTGAATGGTGGGGTACACCTCCGCACTGTCCTGGGGTGAGAGGTGAATGGTGGGGTACACCTGTGCACTGTCCTGGGGTGAGAGGTGAATGGTGGGGTACACCTGTGCACTGTCCTGGGGTGTACACCTGGAGGTGAATGGTGGGGTACACCTGTGCACTGTCCTGGGGTGGGAGGTGAATGGTGGGGTACACCTCCGCACTGTCCTGGGGTGGGAGGTGAATGGTGGGGTACACCTCCGCACTGTCCTGGGGTGGGAGGTGAATGGTGGGGTACACCTCCGCACTGTCCTGGGGTGAGAGGTGAATGGTGGGGTACACCTGTGCACTGTCCTGGGGTGGGAGGTGAATGGTGGGGTACACCTGTGCACTGTCCTGGGGTGGGAGGTGAATGGTGGGGTACACCTGTGCACTGTCCTGGGGTGAGTGCGCGTCACAGTCAGTGGACGTGACCTTTGACCCTTGACCTCCCAGTCAGAGGTGGACAGTGCTGGTATTGTGCCCTGTAGCAGAGGGGTCCTCGCAGTCCAGGGGCTGCCCCATCACCGCCTGAACCAGCGGATTCCGGCTGAGGACCAGCTCCAGTTTGCTCCCGGACTCGGTGATGAGGGGCACGACCAGGCAGCAGTCAAAGTCCCGGGTTCGAATGTGATTTACCTGAGAGGAGGGGAGAGGGAGGGGGAGGGGAGAGATGGGGCGTGTACCCTTAATCACAGTTTCGTCTGGATGGAATGAGAGATGGGAAGAGTGACAGAGGGAGAGAGAGAGACAGAGGAAAAGGAGAGAGAGAGGGGAGAGAGAGAGAGAGAGAGAGAGAGAGAGGGAGGGAGGGAGAGAGACAGAGAGGGCAGAAGGGGGGGAGAGAGAGAGCGCGGGAGGAGGGAGGGGGAGAGAGAGAGAGAGAGGGCAGAGAGAGAGAGGCAGAAGGGGGGGGGAGGAGAGAGAGCGCAGGAGGGAGGGGGGGCAGAGAGAGAGAGAGAGAGGGCAGGGAGAGGAGATAGGGAGAGCGCGGGGGGAGGGGGGGGGAGGAGAGAGAGAGAGAGAGAGGGAAACGGAGGGAGGGAGGAGGGGAGAGAGAGAGAGAGAGGGAGGGAGGGAGAGGGAGGGAGGGAGAGAGGGAGGGACAGAGAAGAATGAGGGGGGGGGGGAGAGAGAAGAGAGGCGGGAGGGGCAGGGGGGGGGGGGCAGAGAGAGAGAGAGAGAGGGAGGGGAGGGAGAGACAGAGAGAGGGGGAGGGGGAGGGAGGGGAGAGGGAGAGGACAGAGAGGGCAGGGAGGGGAGGGGGGAGGGGGGCGAGGGGGGAGATAGAGACAGAGCACGGGAGGAGGGGGGGCAGGACGGGAGGAGGGGAGAGAGAGAGAGAGAGAGGAGCTTAGGGAGAGGAGGGAGAGGAGAGAGGACAGAGGGAGGGAGGAGGGAGAGGAGGAGGGAGAGAGAGAGAGGGAGGGAGGGAGGGAGGGAGGAGAGAGACAGAGAGGGCAGGAGGGAGGGAGGGAGGGAGGGAGGGAGAGAGAGACGGGGCGCGCCGGTGCGGTGGAGCTCGTACCTGTAGAATGCGGTCGTAGGGCTGCAGGCCAGCGCGGTCAGCAGGACCGTCAGGGCGAATCATATTGACGTAGACGCCGTTCTCCAGGAATCCGTCTGATATACTGAACCCAAAATCACCACAGTCTGGGTCCTTCAGCACAGTCACCTAAACACAGGCGTAGCACAGAGCTCACAGCACAGTCTGCACAGCACAGCATTCACTGTGCAGCACAGAGCTCACAGCACAGTCTGCACAGCACAGCATTCACTGTGCAGCACAGAGCGCACAGCACAGTCTGCACAGCACAGCATTCACTGTACAGCACAGGCCTTACAGCACAGCAGTCACATGACTGCGTAGAGCACAGTGTCTGTGATACTGTGTAATGAACCTGCATCAATGCTATTACATCACTAATATGACCCAAGCCCTGCCACAGTGAGGTCTGCTGGGATGAGTAAACGCATAATACTCTGAGTAATACTCTCAGAAATACTCTGAGTAATGAAGTGTGTCTGTGGGACAGATGCTGTGCGCAGTGACACATGCAGCGGATAGCACAGGTCCACCTTCAGCAGCTCCAGGGGCGTGGGGGACGTGATGTCCTGCACCTCCTCCTCGATCGGGCGGGACCCCCAGGTCCTGTCCGACCTGCGCCCCGCCCTCTCTGGCCCGACGGGCTCCTGGTTCAACCGGTCCCCCTCCACACCCAGACTGAGCACGCTCCCGCTGAGAATCGAGGCCTACAGGAGTGACAGGCAGAGATCAAGGTGCTAGGGTTAGCCAGATTGGGCCCGTGTGGCTGACCTGGGGTCAGTAAAGTGTACGAGCGTTAGCCAGACTGGGTCAGCCCAGCTGATCTGGGGTCAGTAAAATGTGCTAGTGTCAGCCAGATTGGGTCAGCCCAGCTGATCTGGGGTCAGTAAAGTGTGCTAGCGTTAGCCAGATTGGGTCAGCCCGGCTGATCTGGGGTCAGTAAAGTGTGCTAGCGTTAGCCAGATTGGGTCTGTGTGGCTGATCTGGGGTCAGTAAAGTGTGCTAGCGTTAGCCAGACTGGGTCAGCCCGGCTGATCTGGGGTCAGTAAAGTGTGCTAGCGTTAGCCAGATTGGGTCTGTGTGGCTAATCTGGGGTCAGTAAAGTGTGCTAGCGTTAGCCAGATTGGGTCAGCCCAGCTGATCTGGGGTCAGTAAAGTGTGCTAGCGTTAGCCAGATTGGGTCAGCCCGGCTGATCTGGGGTCAGTAAAGTGTGCTAGCGTTAGCCAGATTGGGTCTGTGTGGCTGATCTGGGGTCAGTAAAGTGTGCTAGCGTTAGCCAGATTGGGTCTGTGTGGCTGATCTGGGGTCAGTAAAGTGTGCTAGCGTTAGCCAGACTGGGTCAGCCCGGCTGATCTGGGGTCAGTAAAGTGTGCTAGCGTTAGCCAGATTGGGTCTGTGTGGCTAATCTGGGGTCAGTAAAGTGTGCTAGCGTTAGCCAGATTGGGTCAGCCCAGCTGATCTGGGGTCAGTAAAGTGTGCTAGCGTTAGCCAGATTGGGTCAGCCTGGCTGATCTGGGGTCAGTAAAGTGTGCTAGCGTTAGCCAGATTGGGTCAGCCTGGCTGATCTGGGGTCAGTGTACCTCGATCTCCCTCAGGAGCTCGGACTGGCCGCAGGTCTCCAGGTCCTCCAGCGCTCGGCTCCAGAACCCGTCGTCTGGATCGGGCCCCAGCGAGTTCCGGGCCGGCCGGCCGGTGCATCTGCACCAACGCAGCGACCGAAAACACGTCAGCAAACACCAGCGCCACCCGCAGGCGCGCACAGGCACTGCGGCTGGGCCTGCAAGGCATTATGGGTAATCCAGAACAGCAGCCGTCCTACAACTCTTCAACCGATAAGATTAAATATATCATACATAAGCTGTTCCAGAATGACTTCAGAAATGTGGAGCAGAAGTAGAGAAGGGCAGGAATAAACATAGAGAAGGAAAGTAGAGATGAAAAGTAGAGATGAAACGCTGGACTCCAGGGGACAGCTGGAGGTTCGGGGGGACAGCGAGGGGAAACGGACGTGACGGGGAGGACAGGGACAGACGATGGATAAGAGCTGGGCTCTGACAGGCAGAGAGGGGGCGGGGCCTCAAACCCGCGAAGATCTGAGAAAAAGAGAGAGGGAGCGAGAGGGAGAGGAGAAGGAGAGACGGAGAGAGATGGAGAGGAAGAGAGAGAAAGAGAGAGGGGGAAGGAGAGGGGAGAAACAGAGAAAGAAGATGACTAGACTCAATGAAAATCAACAAACCTCAAAAAAAAAAAAAATCACATGAAAATGTGTGTGATAGAGCAGGCTAGTTAGCTAGCTTCATTACACCACCAAGGCTAGCTTGCTAGCTTCATTAAACCAGCAGACTAGTTAGCTAGCTTCATGAAATAAATTAAGCTAGCAAGCTAGCCCATTGAACTAGCAGGCTAGTTAGCTAGCTTCATTAAACCAGCAGGCTAGTTAGCTAGCTTCATTAAATCAGCGGGCTGGCTTACTAGCTTCATTAAACCAGCAGGCTAGTTAGCTAGCTTCATTAAATCAGCAGGCTAGCTTGCCAGCTTCATTAAACTAGCGGGCTAATTAGCTAGCTTCATTAAATCAGTGGGCTAGCTTGCCAGCTTCATTAAACTGGCGGGCTAGTTAGCTAGCTTCATTAAACCAACGGGCCAGCTTACTAGGTTCATTAAACCAACGGGCTAGCTTACTAGCTTCATTAAACCAACGGGCTAGCTTACTAGCTTCATTAAACCAGCGGGCTAGCTTGCTAGCAATTCTCATGAAAAGGCTATGTGGCACCCCATTAGGTTTGTCCTTATAAAACTCACAGATATATGGAGCCACATGACAGAACACAAACCTGAGGATGAAATAGCTTCACATGGTTCAATAAAATGCAACAAAACACTCTCAGATAGCAAAGCTACTAGCAATCTGTCGAGGGTAATACAAATAGGGCAAATACATGTGGTTAATTTCGGCATAGAAACCAGAGAGAAGCTCTCCACCAATCACAGAGTATGTTGGTAAAAGAATTAGAACATAGCCAACAGTAATCTGTAGTAACATTCCGGTTAAACTCCCTGCAGATAAAAGGCTCCTGGAAGTATAGCCAGAAAATATCCACCCATCACCATCAAGGTTGTTCTGTCTTCTCTGCAACATTCTCCAGGATTGGTGGAATCTCTCTGTGGTTTCCATCTGAACAGGTTTTACTATCTCTGCTCAGACAGGAAGTCCTGAGAACAGTAAAAACCCAGCAGTCACCATGCCCTGTGTAGTCAGACGCCCCCTCACCCCGACGGCTTATCCCACTCATCCTCACTGAACCCCCCGTCACTGAGGGGGTAGGTCTTCTTCTGGCCAGCAGGGGGCGAGCTGATCCTGTGCTTGGTGCTGCGCCAGTCCTGCTGATTTATGGGCAGGCCTGCTGCTTGGTGGATGCTTGTTCCTACGGCAGAGGGGATAACACACTTTCTTTTTTTACACCTGAGATCCAGTAGCACACTGCTCTTCACTTGATTAATAACACCTGAGATCCAGTAGCACACTGCTCTTTACTCGATTAATAACACCTGAGATCCAGTAGCACACTGCTCTTCACTCGATTAATAACACCTGAGATCCAGTGGCACACTGCTCTTCACTCGATTAATAACACCTGAGATCCAGTAGCACACTGCTCTTCACTCGATTAATAACACCTGAGATCCAGTAGCACACTGCTCTTCACTCGATTAATAACACCTGAGATCCAGTAGCACACTGCTCTTCACTCGATTAATAACACCTGAGATCCAGTAGGACACTGTTCTGTGGTTTGGTGGTGTGGCAGTTTTGAAGTTTGGCGGTGTAGCAGTTTGGCGGTTTGGCGATGTGACAGTTTGGCAGTTTGGCGATGTGGCAGTTTGGTGGTTTGGCAATTTGGCGATGTGGCAGCTTGGCAGTTTGGCAATGCGGCAGCTTGGCAGTTTGGCAGTTTGGCGACGTGGCAGTTTGGCAGTTTGGCAGTTTGGCGATGTAGCAGTCTGGCGATGTGGAAGTTTGGCAGTTTGGCGATGTGGCAGTTTGGCAGTTTGGCGATGTGGCAGTTTGGCAGTTTGGCGATGTGGCAGTTTGGCAGTTTGGCGATGTGGCAGTTTGGCGATGTGGCAGTTTGGCGTTTTGGCAGTTTGGCGACGTGGCAGTTTGGAGATGTGGCAGTTTTGCGGTTTGGCGATGTAGCAGTTTGGCGATGTGGATCAGCGCTCACCCTGACTGCCGTAGCCGGCGTCGATCCCGGAGCTGTCCCAGGACTCGGCGGCGGAGTCCAGGCTCGGGACGGTGGAGTAGGCGTCCGACAGCTTGTCCGTTTTGGGGAACTCTGTGACATCATCCTCGCGGTCGCTCAGCTCGGACGACAGACCCGGCAACTTCCTGCCTCCTTTTTCTGAGACAGAAGAAAAAAAGCAAAGAAGTCCAAATAAACACAGATTTCACTCAAAATGTACAACCAGCGCTTAGTCTTTTAATTAACCTGGGACAGCAGAAGTCAATATGAACTATAAAGTTTGTGTGTGTACCTTGGACACTAAATTTAGTCAGTGACATTTGATGTTGATTTCCTTTATTTTCGCTCATTTGGGAGGCTTCTGGCCATGAGGACAGGGCTGTTTGACGCTTCCGGTGGGATTAGGTCTTTATATATGTTTTGGGATTGGCTGATTAATCCCAGGACTAGAGGCCAGGGTTTATTTTCTGCTTGAATAAGGAGCGTCCACAGCTGCCAGAAAATGGCGGCAGCGCTGAGCTGAGCGTAAACGGAGTGTTTGCTTTACTCACAGAGCCTGTGGGGACCCAGCGTGGCTGTATTTCTGATTTCTGCATTATACTTCTAACATATAACCTGGACTCTTCACAAACCAACCATTTCACAAACAGAATTTGATCATATCAAATACATAAAATAAATACGTGTTTGTGTTCACACTCACACCGACTCACACACAAACAGTCTCTCTCTCTCACACACACACACACACACACACACACATATACTCACACTCACCCCCACGCGCGCGCAGACACACACACGCGCGCGCACACACACTCACTCTCTCTCTCTCTCTCTCCCTCTCCCTCTCACACACACACACACACACACACACACACACACTCTCACTCTCTCACACACACACACACACACACAGACTCACTGTCAGTCTGCTTCTTGATCCTGAGTGTGACGGTCTCCCCGGCCGCCTGCAGCAGGTGGATGGCCTCGCTCAGCGGCTTCCCCTTCAGACTCACGCTGTTGATGGCCAGGATGCAGTCGCCCACGTGTATGGCTCCAGTCCTGCAGGACACACACATTCTCACAGCGCTGTGCATCCCACATAATCCACCAGTCTGTGTCACTGCTCTGCAAGCCCTGACAGGCGGCACTTCTGCACATCTACCAGCAGATGGCAATATAAGTCTTGAGAGTGGAAAACAGTTTGACAGCCTTCAAAAAGGCCAGTTCACATGGTTTTAAGCTGTAATGCTGTACAGATGCAGCACCAGAAGAACAGAAGGGCAGTGATGGGCGGAGCGGGGCTGGGCAGGGTGGGGCAGGGTGGGGCAGGGCGGGGCTGGGCGTGGCAGTACAGGACAGGGTGGGGCTGGATGGGGGGGGGCAGAGCGGCTCACCTCTCGGCCACGCCCCGGCGGGTCAGGCCGGAGATGACGATGGGGTCGAAGGGCTCCTCGGTGCCGGAGATGGTGATGCCCAGCGGGCCCCCGTACCTCCTCAGCTCCACCGTGTAGATGATGCAGCCTGAGAGCTCCGGGTCATCTACACACACACACACACACACACACAATTAGACAGTACAGGTACACACACACACACACACACACACACACACACACAATTATACAGTTACACACACACACACACACACACACACACACAATTAGACAGGTACACACACACACACACAATTATACAGGCACACACACACACACACACACACACACACACAGACACACACAATTATACAGGCACGCACACACACACACACACACACACAATTATACAGGTACAGGTACACACACACACACACACACACACACACACACACACACACAATTATACAGGTACAGGTACACACACACACACACACACACACACAATTACACAATTACAGCAGTTACACACGCAGAAACAGACACTGTCAGAGGGGGGACACCACAAAACATCCCTCAACAACTGCCCCCCCCCCAACCCAATGTAACCCCAATCTCTGTTTCAACACCCGTTTTTCACTCACTTGCCCTCTACTCCCTCTCCCTTTCTATCTCTCCCTCTCTCAACCCTTTCTCTCTCTTTCCCCCTCCCCCTTCCTCTCTCCCTCAGCCACTCACTCACTCACTCACTCACTCTCTCCCCCTCCCCTCCCCCTTCCCCTCCCCCCCTCTCCCCCTCTCTCACCGGAGTTGTCCTCGTCTTTCTGGATCTTCAGTTTGACCAGGTCCTCAGTCTGCTGGAGGATCTGCACTGCGTCCTCCATGGAGCAGCTCTCCAAGCGCACGCTGTCAATCGCCAAGAGCCGGTCCCCCGGCTCCAGCGTGCCCGTCCTGGGGGGGGGAACGGAGAGGGGGGGTCACAGGGAGCCCTGGGGAACCCACTAGGGCAGACGGTTATATCTGTAGGACAAAATCCTGTTCATGGTATTTAATATAGACCCATTCACACAGTGTGGATCTGGTTTCAGATCAGATTTAGGGGCCAGTTTTCTGTTGAGCTCTGTTCTGGGCTCTGGGTTCTGGTTCTGAGTTCAGCTGAGCCCTTTCCCAGGTCAGAGAACGGGCCAGTTTTACATTCACAGTCCGATTCACATGGACAGCAGAACAGAGGCCTTCTCCTAAATGCTGCTGTGATTTTAGTCCTTTCAAAAACAGGTCAGGTTACGCTTGGCAATGTACTGAAGCCAGCAACTGATAAACACTGCAGAAAAACACACACACACACACACACACATGCACATGCAGACAGTCATACAAACACTCCCTCTCACACACACACCTGTGAGCTATGCTCCCTTTCCTGATGTCAGATATGATGAGTGCCTCTCCTTTCCTCTTGCTTGCTGGAGAGAGAGAGAGAGAGAGAGTGAGAGAGAGAGGGAACATTGTAACTATGTGAAGCAGAGGGTACATCAGGGGTTGTTGCAGTTGGCAACAAATAAAGCTGCCGGGAAAAATCACAAAGCATATTTAGCATGTTTTCCTCTTTAATATGGCTCACATTCTCAACTTTTTTTAAGTCGTACGCGCTGTGGCCTAGAGGGATTACTCTGAGGAACCCAACGTGTGATTCACAGAATCACTGCCCCCTGGTGGTGGGGAAGACTCACCACTGATGACGATTCCAAGCTCCACCCCTTTTTTCTTGGGCAGCTTCACATGGAATGTACCACTGCTGGGAACCACCGATTCTGTGGGGGGGGGGGGGGGGGGGGGAGACGGGCACCAGAACACGCAACAGAGCCTTAAGAAATCAGCCAATCTGCAGCATAATTTAGCCTTGCCAGTCTAATGTTCTTCAGCCTCCATATAAGAGCCATTACACTTATCTCCCCATCACTTCTAAAACATGCAATACATGCAAGCAGAATCTGACACATAAAATATATTACACCACTTTCATAGGAACATCCATAAAATGGCATTAAAATGACATCCTTCACAATTTATGATTTTTTTTTTT
The DNA here is from genome assembly GCA_025169545.1 of Anguilla japonica. Lineage (NCBI taxonomy): Eukaryota > Metazoa > Chordata > Actinopteri > Anguilliformes > Anguillidae > Anguilla > Anguilla japonica. The sequence continues at coordinate 965,161 of CM045893.1, read as the reverse complement.
TTTACTTGCATGTTATTGCTTTTATCCAGATGAAACAGCCTAACCACATTAAGGAAGTGCTGACACAGGAATCATGGCACGCATTGCCTGAAAGATCTCAGCTCACTCTGTACCCCCAGAGCAATGCTCTCTCTCCTCTCACTCTCTCAAATTCAAATTCAAAGTGCTTTATTGGCATGACAAAATTTGCATTTGTATTGCCAAAGCATGGCAAGGAACATGTGAACATGTGAAACGAATTATAACAGGATTATAACAGGATAATATCTCTCTCTCTCAATCTCTTCCTCCTCCTCCTCTCGCTCTCTCTCTCTCCTCCTCTCCTCTCTCTCGCTCCAATTCCTCCTCTCTGCTGTTCTCATAAATCACATCATAAGCAGTTTCCCCTCCGGCCTCAGCTCTCCGCCAGACTAGTCATTTCTAGCCCGAATAAAACGGCTTTACATTTTCCAAAACCGCAGATTTCATAAACACATCTGTCTGTTAACGTGCTTCTGTATCCTGTCTCTGTGTTTAAAATCATTAAAAATGTGAAAGCCTCAAACAGCGTTGTTCCCACACACAAGGTGAAAAGAGCGGGAAAACTGCAGACCTGCCACATCAAACTCCACCTCCAGCGTGACCTTCTTGGTGAGAGCGGCGTTCCGCAGCAGCTGATTGGCCTCCTCCAGGGTTCCGTCATCAGTGGGGATTCCGTTGATTGACAGGAGGCGGTCCCCCACCTGCAGCAGGCCACACCTGCAGGAACAGGTAACGCAGCAGCGTGACACCCTCGTCATCCTCAGCCCGGGTCATACGGACACGCCCACTGCACCGGAGCCCCCGAGAGGAGGCGGTGCAGGAGAGGGGATCGTTTCCACTGAGCCCTGTTTAAACACACCTGCCCCACTCCGGGGTAGTTTAGCACAACCTCCTGCTGACAGGATACAGGTCCTTTTCTGCTTCCTGTTTCTCCAGGAGATTTAACTCCACAACACACTGCAGGTGCACAGTCATATTCAGTACATAGCAGCAGTGCACCCGGTGGAAATTCACACACACACGCACAGAGTTCATCATTAATGGCACTTTCTCAGATCAACGAGATCTAGATCTGTGACTCAAATCATACCCAAGGGCCCAAACTGAGCTTCTCACATCACCGGGGTACTGAAGCTCAGTGTTGGTTTGATATGTACTCAGGCTCCGCTCAGGCTCACAGTGTTCAGCAGAAGTGCTTCCCCCTCTCCACCCCCCCACCCTCTCCCCTCACCCCCCCCTCCTCTATCCCCCACCCCCTCCCCCTCACCCCCCCCTCCTCCCCGCACCTCTCTGCCGGGCTGTCCGGCTCGATGAAGCGGATCAGTGGGGGGGCAGCCAGGCTCTCCGTGGCGAACACGCCCCCCTGCAGCACCAGCCCAAACCCGCTGAGGGGGTCCCCCCGCAGGGTAACCTCCGCCGTCTCAGGGTGCACCACCTGCCCCCCCAAACCCACAATACTGGAGGCCAGAGACACTGAGAACAGAGAGAGCAGAGTGAGATACGCACACAGGGGTGTGTGTGTGTGTGTGTGTGCGTGTGTGAGTGTATAGTGTGTGTGTGTGTGCACTGTGAGTGTGTGTGTATAGTGTGTATAATTAGAGTGTGTATAATGAGTCTATAGTATCATAAGTGTATAGTGTGTATATAGTGAGTATAATGAGTGTATAGTATCATAAGTGTATAGTGTGTATGAGTGTACAGTGTGTATGTATAGTGTGCATAATGAGTGTATAGGGTGTATACAGTGTGTATATAGAGTGTGTGAGTGTACAGTGTGTATAATGAGTGTACAGTGTGTATAATCAGTGTATACAGTGTGTACATAGTGTGTGTGAGTGTATAGTGTGTATAGTGAGTATACAGTGTGTATATAGATTGTGTGAGTGTATAGTGTGTATATTGAGTGTACAGTATGTATAATCAGTGTATAGTAAGTATACAGTGTGTATATAGAGTGTGTGAGTGTATAGTGTGTATATTGAGTGTACAGTATGTATAATCAGTGTATAGGGTGTATAGTGAGTATACAGTGTGTATATAGAGTGCGTGAGTGTATAGTGTGTATAGTGAGTATACAGTGTGTATACAGGGTGTGTGAGTGTATAGTGTGTATAGTGAGTATACAGTGTGTGTGAGTGTATAGTGTGTATAGTGAGTATACAGTGTGTATACAGGGTGTGCGTGTATAGTGTGTATAGTGAGTATACAGTGTGTGTGAGTGTATAGTGTGTATAGTGAGTATACAGTGTGTATATAGAGGTGTGAGTGTATAGTGTGTATAATGAGTATACAGTGTGTATATAGAGTGTGTGAGTGTATAGTGTGTATATTGAGTGTACAGTATGTATAATCAGTGTATAGTGTGTATAGTGAGTATACAGTGTGTATACAGGGTGTGCGTGTATAGTGTGTTTATTGAGTGTACAGTATGTATAATCAGTGTATAGTAAGTATACAGGGTGTATATAGGATGTGTGAGTGTATAGTGTGTATAGTGAGTATACAGTGTGTATACAGTGTGTATACAGGGTGTGTGAGTGTATAGGGTGTATAGTGAGTATACAGTGTGTATACAGGGTGTGTGAGTGTATAGTGTGTACAGTGAGTATACAGTGTGTATATAGAGTGTGTGAGTGTATAGTGTGTATAGTGAGTATACAGTGTGTATATAGGGTGTGTGAGTGTATAGTGTGTATAGTGAGTATACAGTGTGTATATAGAGTGTGTGAGTGTACAGTGTGTATAGTGAGTATACAGTGTGTATATAGAGTGTGTGAGTGTATAGTGTGTATAGTGAGTATACAGTGTGTATATAGGGTGTGTGAGTGTATAGTGTGTATAGTGTGTATACAGTGTGTATATAGTGTGTGAGTGTACAGTGTGTATAGTGAGTATACAGTGTGTATACAGGGTGTGTGAGTGTATAGTGTGTATATTGAGTGTACAGTATGTATAATCAGTGTATAGTAAGTATACAGTGTATATATAGGGTGTGCGTGTATAGTGTGTATAGTGAGTATACAGTGTGTATATAGTGTGTGAGTGTACAGTGTGTATAGTGAGTATACAGTGTGTATACAGGGTGTGAGTGTACAGTGTGTATAGTGAGTATACAGTGTGTATATAGTGTGTGAGTGTACAGTGTGTATAGTGAGTATACAGTGTGTATACAGGGTGTGAGTGTACAGTGTGTATAGTGAGTATACAGTGTGTATATAGAGTGTGTGAGTGTATAGTGTGTATATTGAGTGTACAGTATGTATAATCAGTTTATAGTAAGTATACAGTGTATATATAGTGTGTGAGTGTACAGTGTGTATAGTGAGTATACAGTGTGTATACAGGGTGTGTGAGTGTATAGGGTGTATAGTGAGTATACAGTGTGTATATAGAGTGAGTGAGTGTATAGTGTGTATATTGAGTGTACAGTATGTATAATCAGTGTATAGGGTGTATAGTAAGTATACAGTGTGTATATAGGGTGTGTGAGTGTATAGTGTGTATAGTGAGTATACAGTGTGTATATAGGGTGTGTGAGTGTATAGTGTGTATAGTGAGTATACAGTGTGTATACAGGGTGTGCGTGCGCCTACATGAGCTCCTGTGCTCCTTCTTCTTGTGCCTCCTCTTGGCGGGGGCGTGGCGGGGGCTGGCGGGGATCGGGGGGCGGGGCAGGGTAGAGGGGTGAGGGGGGCGGGGCAGGGTGGAGGGGCTCTGGGTGGTCGGACCCGAGGCGCTGGTGGAGGCTGGAGAGAAGCTGCTGGAAACCAGGGCTTCAGGAAGAGAGAGAGGGCGAGTCACACAGGTAAAGGGGCGTGTCACAGGTAAAGGGGCGTGTCACACAGGTATAGAATGTTAAGCTGTGCTTCCTGCTTACACTTGCAGCAGTCCTGGTTGCCAGGGATGTTGCCGGGGAGGTTGCCGGGGGAGGTCCATGCAGGTGTCTTGCAATTTCCAGGATGTGGGGCGTGGCAGTAGTGGACACAGGGGTCCCAGCAGTGATGGTGGTCACTCTTCTGAATTCTCACTGCACACACACACACACACAGCCATATGACACATATGACCACAAACATATATGCACATATTTACAAGAAAACACCTTACTGTTTTAAAACAAATTTGCTTCCTATGCTATATCATGTTTTTTTTGTCATTGCTAACATCTGCAACCAGATTAACAGCATATTAACAGCATAACGTATCTTATTTTATTTATTTAGGTCTTCAGCATGCATTTGCATTGTGGCACTGGGACCCTCATCTCTTTTAAAAACCGGAGGTGAGACCAGAGCACTGTCACTGTTCCTAACCGGAGAGAATGAACCAAAAAAGAGGGTCTTAAAGCAGGTGACAAACTGCCCTTACGTTTGCTGACGAGCTTTGAGAAAGCAGGAAGCAGATGCTTTTGTAGCATTCTTACGTTTGCTGACGAGCTTTGAGAAAGCAGGAAGCAGATGCTTTCGTAGCATTTAAACTCCTCTAGCAGGACCGTGAGCCTTCACAAGATCAAGGCTCTCCTGCAGAGCTCAGTCAGGAATGAACCCGCTCACCCCCGGAGACACATTTAAAACCACACACACAGCTGACAGCAATCTGAGAGGCCTGAGAATGCCTGCAGCCTTCCTTCTCCCTGATTGGCTGGTCAATTAAATAATTGAGCCCAGGTGGCACAGTTACTTTAGTAATTAAAACTTCAGGTCAGGGCTGCCCAACCCTGTTCCAAGAGATCTGCCATCCTGTATGTTTTCACTCCAACCCTAACAAAGCTCAACTCACACAACAGCCAGAGATCTCACTGAGGTGCTAATTAGTGGAGTCAGGTGTGCCAAATAAGGGCTGAAATGAAAGCCTACAGGACGGCAGAGCTCCAGGAACAGGGTCGGGCAGCCCTGCTCTAGCTCTTGAATGAGATGTGCTTTGTTAGGTTTGGACTAAAAACCTCCAGGACAGCAGATCTCTGGGAGCAAGGTTGGGCAGCCCCATTTCAGGCTGGCTGAAAATGAGTGTGTGTGCTGGAGAGAACGCACTGGTGCACCACTCCGGTCCTGGGGGGCCAGTCTGCCTGCTGGTTTTTGACACCCCTGACCCTGGTCTGAGCTCATCGATGGGTGTCACTAACACGGTCAAAAAGCCGTTTGTGAACAAAGGCAGGCAGGCCAGTCCAACCCTGTTCCTGGAGATCTACCACCCTGTATGTTTTCACTCCAATCTTAACAAAGAACAGCTCGTTCAACAGCCAGAGATCTCACTGAGGTGCTAATTAGTAGAACCAGGTGTGCCAAATTAGGGTTCAAATGAAAACCTACAGGACAGAAGATCTCAAAGAGCAGGGCTGGGCAGCCCTGGGGTAAGGGAATGCAAGTGTATGACATGGGTGGGGCCTCAGCGGGGGGCGTGGCCTCTGTAGGTGGGACCTTGTCTGGGGGCGTGGCCTCAGTAGGGGGTGGGGCCTTGGTGGGGGGCGGGGCCTCAGTAGGGGGTGGGGCCTCGGTGGGGGGCTCACCTGTGTCCTGTGGCACGCTGTTCAGCCTGACCTGGTGCACAGGCAGGATCTCCAGCTGGGCGTGGTCGCCGGTGCTGGCCAGCAGCTGATTGGCCTCCAGGAGGGAGCAGTGCTCCGTGCTCGTCCCGTCGATGGACAGGAGGTGGTCCCCCACACGCAACGCCCCGCACCTGACCCACACAATACAGCAACAAAATCTGACCCTCATCCTAACCCACATACGCGCCCGCACCTGACCCACACAATACAGCAACAAAATCTGACCCTCACCCATACGCCCCCGCACCTGGCCCACACAATACAGCAACAAAATCTGACCCTAACCCACACACGCCCCCGCACCTGACCCACACAATACAGCAACAAAATCTGACCCTCACCCACACCTGACCCACAAAATACTAAAGCTACAATACAGATTGTAAACTGTGCTACAGTACAGAGTGTAAACTGTGTCACAGTACAGAGTATAAACTGTGCTACAGTACAGAGTAAACTGTGCTACAGTACACAGTATAACCCGTGTTGCGGTACAGTAAGGGTAAAGAGGGTACAGCTGTGTTATGTTGTGGTACATTAAGGGTAAAGAGGGCACAGGTGTGTTATGGAGTACGACGCTGTGTACCTGTCCACCACACTGGCCGGTTTGATCTTCTCGATGACGATCACCTGCTTGGCCCTGTGGGTGGCTGTCGCCAGGCTGACCCCCAGCGCTGCCCCTGGGGGCCGAGATATCGCCACCATCAGGGGCCCCGAGGAACTGCTCACCGAGTCTAACGACCAGAGACACACCATTGAAACGTCAAACAGAGCGTAGTACAATGCACTCACTGCGTCAAACAGAGCGTAGTACAACGCACTCACTGTGTCAAACAGAGCGTAGTACAACGCACTCACTGTGTCAAACAGAGCGCAGTACAACGCACTCACTGCGTCAAACAGAGCGTAGTACAACGCACTCACTGCGTCAAACAGAGCGTAGTACAACGCACTCAGTGTCAAACGGAGCGTAGTACAACGCACTCACTGTGTCAAACAGAGCGTAGTACAACGCACTCACTGTGTCAAACAGAGCGTAGTACAACGCACTCACTGCGTAAAACAGAGCGTAGTACAACACAATCACTTCGTCAAACAGAGCGTAGTACAACACACTCACTGCGTCAAACAGAGCGTAGTACAACGCACTCACTGTGTCAAACAGAGCGTAGTACAATGCACTCACTGTGTCAAACGGAGCGCAGTACAATGCACTCACTGTGTCAAACAGAGCGTAGTAAAACGCACTCACTGCGTCAAACAGAGCGTAGTACAACGCACTCACTGTGTCAAACAGAGCGTAGTACAACGCACTCACTGTGTCAAACAGAGTGAAGTACAATGCACTCACTGTGTCAAACGGAGCGCAGTACAACGCACTCACTGTGTCAAACAGAGTGTAGTACAACGCACTCACTGTGTCAAACAGAGTGTAGTACAACGCACTCACTGTGTCAAACAGAGTGAAGTACAATGCACTCACTGTGTCAAACAGAGCGTAGTACAACGCACTCACTGTGTCAAACAGAGCGTAGTACAACGCACTCACTGTGTCAAACAGAGCGCAGTACAACGCACTCACTGCGTCAAACAGAGCGTAGTACAACGCACTCACTGCGTCAAACAGAGCGTAGTACAACGCACTCAGTGTCAAACGGAGCGTAGTACAACGCACTCACTGTGTCAAACAGAGCGTAGTACAACGCACTCACTGTGTCAAACAGAGCGTAGTACAACGCACTCACTGCATCAAACAGAGCGTAGTACAACACAATCACTTCGTCAAACAGAGCGTAGTACAACGCACTCACTGCGTCAAACAGAGCGTAGTACAACGCACTCACTGTGTCAAACAGAGCGTAGTACAATGCACTCACTGTGTCAAACGGAGCGCAGTACAACGCACTCACTGTGTCAAACAGTGTAGTACAACGCACTCACTGTGTCAAACAGAGTGTAGTACAACGCACTCACTGTGTCAAACAGAGTGAAGTACAACGCACTCACTGTATCAAACAGAGTGAAGTACAACGCACTCACTGTATCAAACAGAGTGAAGTACAATGCACTCACTGTGTCAAACGGAGCACAGTACAACGCACTCACTGTGTCAAACAGAGCGTAGTACAATGCACTCACTGTGTCAAACGGAGCGCAGTACAACGCACTCACTGTGTCAAACAGTGTAGTACAACGCACTCACTGTGTCAAACAGAGCGCAGTACAACGCACTCACTGTGTCAAACAGAGTGAAGTACAATGCACTCACTGTGTCAAACGGAGCGCAGTACAACGCACTCACTGTGTCAAACAGAGCGTAGTACAACGCACTCACTGTGTCAAACAGAGCGTAGTACAACGCACTCACTGCGTCAAACAGAGTGAAGTACAACGCACTCACTGCGTCAAACAGTGCGTAGTACAACGCACTCACTGCGTCAAACACACACACACTGCATCACACACAATGCGTCAAACACACACACACTGTGCGTTTGCCTCTGCGTGTGTATTTGTGTGTGAGTGTGTGTGAGTGTATGCGCATGTGTGTGTTTGTGTGTGTGTGAGTGCGTGTATGTATGTTTGCGTGCGTGTGTGTGTGTGTGAGTGCGTGTGCATGCGTTGAGCTCACCCTGGACAGTGACATCATACTCGATGTGGAACAGAGCTTCCTGTCCACACTGGCCCAGCACCGTCAGAGCATCTGCCAGGCTGGCACTGTGCAGGGGGACCCCGTCCACCCTCAGCACCCGGTCCCCCGCTTTCAGGGTGCCCTCTCTGAGGAGAGAGAGAGGGGGGAAAGGGAGAGAGAGGAGATGAGAGATGGGGCGAAAGGGACAGAGAGAGGGAGAGCAATTTAGAGATACAGGGTGCAAAAGTATATTTTACATATACACATACATACACACACACACACACACACACACACCATGCATTACCTGTCTGCTGGTCCACCTGGCCTCACATAAGTTACCACTAGGGGGCGTGACCTTTGCCAATCTTCATGAGAGCCTCCTGAAAGGTCACATGACAAACTCAAAGTGAAGCAGCTCCAATCTGAGATATTGTATGCAGCCAATTAAAGGCAGCAGGTGGCGCTACCTCTCAGCACAAAACCAAAGCTCTTCCCCTCTTTCTGCAGCCGAATGTCCACCGTCTTTGGGATGAGACCCTGGGACCCGTCTGTGGCTGTAACAGCGAGGGGAGGGGGAGGGGGGGGGGGGAGGGGGAGGGGCGGGTGGTAAAGAACAGGAGAAACAGATTCAGTTTGTGTTTCTTTGACCAGCTTGTTTGACTGAGATAAAATAATCTTTCTGAAAAAAAGAACGACTCAGTTATTACTTAATGAGTTAGCTGGATAACTGGGCTGAGTAAACCCTGGAACCCTTGCAAATCTGGAACATGGACTGAAGTAAGAAGACCTTTTCTGGGTTTTACTCAGCACAGTTATCCAGGTAATTTAGTAATCCTGCTTCCTGAAACACCCCCCCTGGTCCTGAGCAGCTGATTGTTTGTTCTTTAGTGAGACTAAAGAACAAACATGACGGCACAAACTGCACCCAAAACCAACCAAAAGCTGAAGCAGTAGACCTCCCTACCAGCAGGGGGCAGATCGTACTCCACCTGGAGCACCACGCGCTCGCCCACGTTCCTCAGCAGGCCGATGATCTCCTCATGCCGCAGCTTGGACAGGTTAATGCCGTTCACAGACTTTATGTAGTCTCCCACATTCAGCTGGTCACTCCTGAGAGACAGCAGGGAGACAGGAAGTGAGGACGGCAGCAGGAACAGGGCGACAGGAAGTGAGGACCACAGGAACAGAGTGACAGGAAGTGAGGACGACAGCAGAAACAGGGCAACAGGAAGTGAGGACAACAGGAACAGTGTGACAGGAAGTGAGGACGACAGCAGAAACAGGGCGACAGGAAATGAGGACCACAGGAACAAGATGACAGGAAGTAAGGACGGCAGCAGGAACAGGGTGACAGGAAGTGAGGACGACAGGAACAGAGTGACAGGAAGTGAGGACGACGGCAGGAACAGGGTGACAGGAAGTGAGGATGGCAGCAGGAACAGTGTGACAGGAAGTGAGGACGACAGCAGGAACAGGATGATAGGAAGTGAGGACAACAGCAGGAACAGGGTGACAGGAAGTTAGGACAACAGCAGGAACAGGGTGACAGGAAGATAGGACAACAGCAGGAACAGTGTGACAGGAAGTGAGGACGGCAGCAGGAACAGGGAGACAGGAAGTGAGAATGGCAGCAGGAACAGGGTGACAGGAAGTGAGGACGGCAGCAGGAACAGGGTGACAGGAAGTGAGGACGGCAGGACAGAAGGACATACGATTGATTAATCACGCCTGTATGTTTCAGGGTCTCCTCTTTAAAAAGAATATTTGTACAAATTTAAGAAAATACAATAAGCCAGTAATCACATAAAGAGAATGTGTTGAATGTGGCGATGGAAGATTTGAGAATATAAAGTAGATTTAAAGATGGGTTGATATAAATGCATACCTCGTCACATCTGATGGCCACAGAAAGTCCAGCACACAACAGAAGTAGTAACAGTAGTAATAACCTTATAGACTTCTCTTCCCAGGGAATCCACAGACACATCATGACTGATTTGATTTTTGCATTGTTTTTTTTTTTTTGCATTTTTGCAAGAGATTGATGACATGGTGTTGGGACAGTGGATCTGTTTTACCACTTTGATACACCTCAGTGTGAGGATTACAGGAACCATCTGATCTCGTCCTCCTGGGGGCCCAGAAATCTTCCAGCCCCTCAATTAGAGCCAAGTGAGGGGGCAATTAGTACCAATTGGAACACGGCGAGCTTTGTTGGGCTGAATGGCCTGTTCTCGCCATTATGTTTATGTTGTTATGTTATGTTTGGGAAGATGGACGGCAGGGAGTTTGAAACAGAGCAGGATAAACCCTGACAGAGCTGCTCAGCCATCTCAGCCACACCAATTTCTCTCATTCACTCAACAAGACCTCCATCTTTGCGTTTGCAAAAAATCTTTTCCATAGCCCTTCCCTCAACAAAAAAAGCAGTGCTTTTTTTGAGATCAGCACTAAGATGGTGTCAGCCTGCTGTAGTAGCATTCTGCCAAGACTGCTTTGCAAGTGTTAGGGTTTCAGGCAGTGTGCTACTGGGAGCTAACGTGCTAACGTTTCCTCATTTAGATGCTAATCACTGAAAACCACACTGTTTATTCTCCCTGTCCTCCAGGCATAAGCACCCCACAGCCTGGCACACACACACACACACACACACACACACACACCACCACCAGCTCTCCTGATCAACACACACACACACACACACACACACACACTCTCACACACACACACACACACCACCACCAGCTCTCCTGATAAACACACACACACACACCACCAGCTCTCCTGGTAAACACACACACATCACCAGTTCTCTTGGTAAACACACACACACACCACCACCAGTTCTCCTGGTAAACACACACACACACACACCACCACCAGCTCTCCTGATAAACACATACACACCACCAGCTCTCCTCGTAAACACACACACACACACACACACACACCACCACCAGCTCTCCTGATAAACACACACACACACCACCAGTTCTCCTGGTAAACACACACACACACACCACCACCAGCTCTCCTGATAAACACACACACACCACCAGCTCTCCTCGTAAACACACACACACACACACACACACACTCCACCAGCTCTCCTGGTAAACACACACACACACACACACATACACACACACACACCACCAGCTCCATCGACTGCTTTGCCAGCCAGCTACAGAACATAATCAGGAAATACTGGCACTTACAAATGAGACTAACGCTGTAGGACACAGTTTTCCCTGTGGGGTGAATCGACAGTCTTACTATTTATTGCTAAAAAAAGTAATTCTTAATTTTTCTTATCATTCATAAATCAAGACAATATAATTGATTCTTATTATTATCCATATCTCAGAATTATTTTGAAAAAGATGTGCTTAAGAGAAAGACAAATCCTCACAGATCCTTACTTCACAATGTCTATATTTTGTTTCTAATAAATATTTTGTAATTAGGTGCAAAGTAGATCTGATTTTATGTCTTTTATTTGCAATTAACCACAGTGTGGTTTCCAGGTTTGAAGCTCTCTGCATGCACAGTGTGGTTGCCAGGTTTGAAGATCTCTGCATGCACATTGTGGTTGCCAGGTTAGAAGCACTCTGCATGCACAGTGTGGTTGCCAGGTTTGAAGATCTCCGCCTGCGCAGTGCGGTTGCCAGGTTTTCCAGGTACATGCCGGGTGCGGCTGTCTGAAGCGTCGCGATGCAGAGCCTCACCTGGCGGCCAGCCCGCCCGGGCGCAGGTTGGACACACGCGGCGTCCCGTCTTTGTCAGACCCCCCAGAGATGGTGAGTCCCAGGGTGCCCCCCTCCTTCTTCATCAGCTCCACGGTCGTGACGCCCCGAAGTTCTGCGACCAAACGCACAGGAAGAGAACGAGTCAACGCTGGCCCGGTCTTTCCCTGTGCATTCTGGGACATTGTCTGTTTCCCAGTGCATTCTGGGACATCTGTCTGTTTCCCAGTGTATTCTGGGACATCTGTCTGTTTTCCAGTGTATTCTGGGACATCTGTCTGTTTCCCAGTGTATTCTGGGACAACTGTCTGTTTCCCAGTGCATTCTGGGACGTTTGTTTGTTTCCCAGTGCATTCTGGGTGGCACAGTGGGCACCATTATCATTAAAAAGCACAAATACAGAAAACCAACCCAAATCTGTTATAAGCATTGATATAAGCATTCAAAAGACCACAATCCCAGTGACAGCTCACCCAGAGGATCATGGGAGATCTGACCCTTGTCTGTGTGTGTGTGTAATCTGACCCAAAGGATGATGGGAAATTTGTCTGTGTGTATCTGTCCCTCTCTCCCCCCCACTCCACACCACCTTTGCCCTCCCCCCTCTCCCTTTCTATCTCTCTCCACCCCCCCCCCCACTGCACACCCCTCTCTTTCTCTCTCTCTCTCCCCCCTCCCCCTCTCTTTCTAAGTAGAGTTATAGGTTGGCTGTGAGTTGGTGCTGTTATGTGACACTTGAAGCCAGTGCTCTCTCTCTCTCTCTCTCTCTCTCTCTCTCTCTCCACCAACTCCACCATCGGCAATAAAGAACTACAGAACCCAGAGAAACTCAGTTTATACTCAATTACTCCCACAGAATCACAGTATGGAGCGTGGTAGAGACAGCCGGAGGGGAGGTATTTATATTTTGGGGATGATATGAACTGGAGAGACCCCCCCCTCTGACAGCACAAGAGGGGGGGGACACGTTTCGGGACAGCTGGGTAATCTCTCTGTCTGAGGCCCTGAAGGTCGTATTTCACAATATGGAAGGAACCCAAAGGCAGGACCGTCCCACACAGCAACAGTGCTCTAAAAATGACACGCCCGAGGGGGGAGAGAGAGAGCGTACAGGCTCAGACTGGCAAAACACTGCACCAAACTCCGCACTGTATATATGTGTGTGTGTGTGAGAGTGTGTGTGTGTGTATATGAGTGTGTGTGCGCGTGTGGGTGTGTGAGAGTGTGTGTGTGTGTGTGTGTGTGTGTGTTTGAGTGTGTGTGTGCGTGTGTGAGTGTGTGTGTGTGAAGCCTCACGCTCCACAGTACCTGGGACGCTGTGTTTCCGTGGCGACAGGGCATGGTCCGGCCCCCCAGAATCCTTGCCTGTCTTGGAATATGAGCCATCATCTGAAAGAGGGGAGAAAAAAACATCACTGTGATGTCACCACCACATTACAGACATTACGCTACTGTGACATCACCACCTTAGGGAGGGGTTTGTGACTGCATCAATCACAGCAAATAAAGTGGGTTGAGCAGGTTACAGCTGAGGTAATAAACTAGCTCTCCACTGTAATGATCCGCGTGGAACCTTTGAGTTTCACTCTGAGTGGACAGCCTCAAACGGGGTTTAAAAAAGGCACAAAAAATAATACATTTCCTCTGGGATTAGAGAGAAACTGCAGGGGGCCCCACCTCAGTGCCCCCACCTCCCCCACCATCACCACCTCCCCCACGGCCCCACCACAACCACCTCAGCACCACCTCCCCCACCATCACCACCTCAGCACCACCTCCCCCACCATCACCACCTCCCCCACGGCCCCACCACCGCCCCACCACCACCACTCCACCACCTCCCCCACCATCACCACCTCAGCACCACCGCCCCACCATCACCACCTCAGCACCACCCCCCACCACCACCACGCCCCCCACCATCACCACCTCAGCACCACCTCTCCCACCACCACCACCTCCCCCACCATCACCACCTCATCACCACCTCCCCCACGGCCCCACCACCACCACCCTCCCCCACCTCCCCCACCATCATCACCTCCCCCACGGCCCCACCACCACCCCACCATCATGACCTCAGCACCACCTCCCCCACCACCACCACCTCAGCACCACCTCCCCCACCATCACCACCTCCCCCACGGCCCCACCACCACCACCTCAGCACCACCTCCCCCATGTCCCCACACCACCTCAGCACCACCTCCCCCATGGCCCCCCACCACCCCACCTCAGCACCACCTCCCCCATGGCCCCCACCACCACCTCAGCACCACCTCCCCCATGGCCCCACCACCACCACCTCCCCCACCATCACCACCTCATCACCACCTCCCCCACGGCCCCCACGGCCCCACCACCACCACCCACCATCATGACCTCAGCACCACCTCCCCCACCACCACCACCTCCCCCACCACCTCAGCACCACCTCCCCCACGCCCCACCACCACCACCTCAGCCCCACCACCTCCCCCATGGCCCCACCACCACCTCAGCACCACCTCCCCCATGGCCCCACCACCACCTCAGCACCACCTCCTCCCCCATGGCCCCACCACCACCTCAGCACCACCTCCCCCATGGCCCCACCACCACCTCAGCACCACCCCCCCATGGCCCCACCACCCCACCTCCCCCACCTCCCCCACCCCACCACCACCTCAGCACCACCGCCTCCATCAGTGCCACCAATAACCCGAAGACGAGAGATCACTGGGCCTGTCCCACATCGCCTCGGTTACCTGGCAACAGGCCCGGTCCTGTCTGGACCGCGGAGGCGGCAGTGATGAAGAGGATGTGCTGAAGATGCTCTGTGTGAGAGAGAGGCTTAGTGGGGTAAATAAGAGCAGACTCATCCTCAGCCAGACCCACTGCAGCGTCTCAGAGGATAAAACATAATCCTGCTGAGATGAGAACTCATTCAGCGAGCCACAGATTCAACCGACCGGCAATCTTTCTGAAGGCCTGGTGCCTACCGACTGCCGTGTGTGTGTTACACTGTGAAACAGCGCTTACACCACTGCAAATACACCGCATATACTGAACAGCTGTGAATAAAAGTTCATAAAAAGTCAAATTGTTGACTGAGTGCATCTTTAAGCCCAATTCTCTCATCATCGCACCTTAAAGGGGCGAGATTCTGTCCTCCCTCCTCCACAGCCGTTCCATCCCATTAAAACAGGAAGTGACCTACGCTGTTGCTCATCTGCGGTGCCGTGTTGCTGAATGGTGTTTCACACACACACACACACACACACACACACACACACACACACACACACACACACACACACACACGCGACCAGGAAGACCCCTCGCCACCGCCATGGCTCATCTCTCACACTGGCAGAGTAATTGAAATTTTGAAAAGGGCAAAGTATCAAATTGATGGCTTTTGCGGTCCTGGAGCTGATGAACCTGAGGCCCCTCCTCTGTCCGTCTGGCCCCGGGGGGGGGGGGGGGGGGGGCTGTCTGCACTGAGCCCACAGAGCCCTCCAGCACAAATAATTACAGTTTCACTGGAGGACGGGGCAGAGCCACCAGGGACAGGGAGGTTGCAGGTTTAATTCCCAGGCAGGGCGAGGTGCTTAACCTGCAGTGCTTCAGTAAACATCCAGCCGTAAATGTGCTGTAAAAATGGACTGCATATATATAGCGCTTTTTATCCAAAGCGCTTTACAATTGATGCCTGTCATTCACCAGAGCAGTTAGGGGTTAGGTGTCTTGCTCAGGGACACTTCGACACGTCCACGGCGGGGTTCGAACCGGCAACCCTCCGACTGCCAGACAACCACTCTTACCTCCTGAGCTATGTCGCCCCCAGTCAGTGAAATCAGTGAAAACTGCTCTGGATAAGAGAATCTGCTGAAAGGTAAAGACAGGCAGTGGATGCATTCGGTAGCTAGGGTGCTCTTCCAAGTGGATGGAGAACATGGGCATAGGTCTGAAATTGTGACTAAGCATTCCATACTTACTCTAAAGCTAATATTATCAACAACTGAAATGAACCACCGGTGCTGAAACAGGCAAAACCAGCCCACATACTCTGGCCCCTAGAACCGCAAGCAGCCCTGATTCATACACGTGAAAAATCTGAGATGGCAGCAGCTGATGACAAGACACTTCACTCGCCTGAAATACCGTCACTTCAGAAAGCTGTATAAACAATACGTTCGTCACCATGCACAATATTCACCAATTCAAACAAAAGTTCAGTTCTCTTTAAAAAAAGACGGTGAGTTTTATCCCGATGACATCATCTATTAAAATGGTCTTTTTGACACGTGAAATACAGGCTGAGCCAATCAGCCCGAGGGCGAGACGGGGCGCACCAAACGATGATTTTTGGGCCACAGTCCTGTTTTACCAGAAAGGAAGCATCTTTCGCCGCGGCCCACAGAGAGGAGCCACGCTCTGTCCCCGTCATTAACCTGTGGATGAATTCGGGATGAGCTCACGAGCCCAGCTCCCATCGCACCCCGCCAAATATAGGCACCGCGCGGAGACGTGTGAACAGCGCTAACAGCGCTAACGTCGCTAGCAGCGCTAACGTCGCGTACACCGCCGTACTCCGGTGTTCTGCGCAGCCACACCTGGCTGTCTGACAGCTGCAGGCGCGTTTCTTCACTTCCTCATTAGGCCTGTTCTCAGCTCCCTGGATTTGTCAGATTACGCTCCTGCCTCTCATCAGGTCCACAAAAATAGATCGTTTATTACAGACATCATTCTACTGAACCAATTGTAAGCCAGACTGCAGGACTTTTTCTGGTTTTTATCTAAGTTCGGAACAGCCAATCATATTCAAGCTCAAGCCACCGGCTCCAATGTCATTGGGTCAGCTCAGGCAGCTCAGAAACCCGCCATTTCATGTGCTGCAGGGTTGCGGGGTTGTGAGGTTGCGGGGTTGTGAGGTTGTGAGGTTGTGAGGTTGCAGGGTTGCAGAGTTGTGAGGTTGCAGGGCTGTGGGGTTGTGAGGTTGTGAGGTTGTGGGGTTGCAGGGCTGCAGGGTTGTGAGGTTGTGGGGTTGCAGGGTTGTGAGGTTGCAGGGCTGCAGGGTTTGCAGGGTTGTGGGGTTGTGAGGTTGTGAGGTTGCAGGGTTGTGGGGTTGCAGGGTTGTGGGGTTGTGAGGTTGTAGGGCTGCAGGGTTGCAGGGTTGTAGGGTTGCAGGGTTGTGGGGTTGCAGGGCTGCAGGGTTGTGAGGTTGCGGGGTTGCAGGGCTGCAGGGCTGCAGGGTTGTGGGGTTGTGAGGTTGTGAGGTTGCAGGACTGTAGGGTTGCGAGGTTGTGGGGTTGCAGGGCTGCAGGGTTCACATGTTAATTCTACAGGAAAGGAGCAGGTTCTGTGAAAAACAAGCTAAACAGGCTTGCAGTGAAGATACTTCACTCATGGAAAATGGTGCTCATTTTTAGTACAAGGGACCAGAAAGTCCACCAGAAAGCAGGGATGACACTTTGCTCTGTTACTCTGACTACACTAAGGTGCACCTTAAAGCAGCTGTGACTGTGGGTGACATCTTTGATTTTATCATAATGTGCAGGCACAGTATTCTGGCGGAGGACAGTAACCTCACACAGCACAGTGTCCCTACGCTGTGGAGCAGATCGGACTCCTTCAGCGCGTCCGTCTCCCCGGCATAAATCACACGTGCAGATCAGAGACGGAGCGCTGCAAACGCCAGCTCACCTTACTTATGACAAACTGCCACAAACCGAATTATGAACACACACTGAAGTCAACAATCAATCAGGAAAGGTGATGGTTTGCTGAGTTCAGAATGTCCTCATAATGTAGGTCATTCCCCATCCAGGAGGATAATAATCACAGGGTAATTAGAGGCTCAGCGTCGGGAAACAGACTGAAGATTAGTTTTCTTGTTAGAGAAACAGGGTGAGACCCCTCTAGGGAGCCCCCCCCCCCATTTATATCACAATTGGCACCATTTCCTCTCAAGGCCTCGCATTCTTTTACTTTTGGGGTCAGTTTTAGGGTCACACGAAAGGAGGACGGAGTGTAGCACAGTGGGTAAAGAACTGGGCTTGTAACTGAAAGGTCGCAGGTTCGATTCCCGGGTAAAGACACTGCCGTTGTACCCTTGAGCAAGGTACTTAACCGGAATTGCTTCAGTATATATCCAGCTGTATAAATGGATGCAGTGTAAATGCTGTGTAAAAGTTGTGTAAGTCGCTCTGGATAAGAGCGTCTGCTAAACGCCTGTAACGTAATGTAATGAGGACACACGACACTGTGTGAAGAAGAGGGCCAAACCAAACACCCCTCACCTGCCTCCATAAGGACAGCCCTCACACACACAACATACACACACATATGCGCACGCATGCACGCACGCACGCACACACAACATCGCACGCACGCACACATGCACACACACGCACACACACACACAACATCGCACGCACGCACGCACGCACAGCCCAGCTTTACTTCATTACTGCACATTTAATGAAGGCTTCCGCTACAGAACGGTAATTTGCCTGAGAGGTCCGGCCCACCAGAAATCCTCCTTGCATGATAAACTCTATATCTGTTCTTTCACAAAACAATCATCCACAAAACTGAGTGTGTTCCACTGAAGAGCTCCTGAAATGTGGAGTGCTGTATGCTGTATCCCCAGCAGAGCTGGACCAGTTCCCTAACCCAAACCCAACACTAGGAAAACCAGCAGAGCGCAGACCCTAACCCTAACCCAACACTAGGAAAACCAGCAGAGCGCAGACCAGCTCCCTAACCCTAACCCAACACTAGGAAAACCAGCAGAGCGCAGACCAGCTCCCTAACCCAACACTAGGAAAACCAGCAGAGCGCAGACCAGCTCCCTAACCCTAACCCAACACTAGGAAAACCAGCAGAGCGCAGACCAGCTCCCTAACCCTAACCCAACACTAGGAAAACCAGCAGAGCGCGGACCAGCTCCCTAACCCTAACCCAACACTAGGAAAACCAGCAGAGCGTGGACCAGCTCCCTAACCCAACACTAGGAAAACCAGCAGAGCGCAGACCAGCTCCCTAACCCAACACTAGGAAAACCAGCAGAGCGCGGACCAGCTCCCTAACCCAACACTAGGAAAACCAGCAGAGCGCAGACCAGCTCCCGAACCCTAACCCAACACTAGGAAAACCAGCAGAGCGCAGACCAGGTCCCTAACCCTAACCCAACACTAGGAAAACCAGCAGAGCGCAGACCCTAACCCTAACCCAACACTAGGAAAACCAGCAGAGCGCAGACCAGCTCCCTAACCCTAACCCAACACTAGGAAAACCAGCAGAGCGCAGACCCTAACCCTAACCCAACACTAGGAAAACCAGCAGAGCGCAGACCCTAACCCTAACCCAACACTAGGAAAACCAGCAGAGCGCAGACCAGCTCCCTAACCCAAACTCTCAGCATGTTTGTGAGCATTTTCTGTTCACGGTCACGTCACAGCCAAAAAACCCTCTCTCCAGCACGTTTGGCTTCCACCTTATTCCTGTTGTTACTATCAAATATAACATTTACACACATTACTCTCTCTCTCACATAAACACACACACACACATCACACCACACACATCACTCGCTCTCCCCTCTCTCTCACACACACAAGCTTTCTTTCGCACACACTCACACACAATAGCTGTCTATCGCTCTCACACACACAGACACTAGCGCTCTCTCTCTCTCTCTCTCTCTCTCTCACTCACTCACACACACACACAGACTTACCGGTGCTGTGCTTTTTCACATCTTTCTTCAGTCCACAGAGCATGGCTGCTGTCCTCTCCAAAGCATGGGCTTCCCGTGAGAGAGCAAATCAGAGCCAGACTTACAGTACAGCCCAAGAACCAGTCAGAGCCAGGCTTACAGTACAGTCCAAGAGCCAATCAGAGACAGGGTTACAGTATAGTCCCAAGGATTAATCAGGTCCAGTCTTACAATGTAGTCCCAGGAGCCAATCAGAGCCAGAGTTACAGTATAGTCCCAGGAGCCAATCAGAGCCAGACTTACAGTACAGTCCAAGGGCGAATCAGAGCCAGGCTTACAGTACAGCCCAAGGGCGAATCAGAGCCAGGCTTACAGTACAGTCCAAGGGCGAATCAGAGCCAGGTTTACAGTACAGTCCAAGAGCCAATGAGAGCCAGACTTACAGTACAGTCCAAGGGTGAATCAGAGCCAGGCTTACAGTACAGTCCAAAGAGCAAATTAGAGCCAGACTTACAGTACAGTCCAAGGGTGAATCAGAGCCAGACTTACAGTACAGTCCAAAGAGCAAATTAGAGCCAGACTTACAGTACAGTCCCAAGGGCGAATCAGAACCAGGCTTACAGTACAGTCCAAGGGCGAATCAGAGCCAGACTTACAGCCTACTCTCTCTCCCTCCCTACCTCCTTCCTCTATCTCCCTCTCACTCTGTCCCTCTCAACAGCTCTCATACAAAACAGACAGATGCATTTATGCACACACACACACAGACAGATAAATCCTGCTAGTCCTCCTCCTGTTCACGCTGTAAAAACGTGATCTTCAGTGAGCTAAGAAGGTTCCAGACAGTGAGCGGATGGAGAGAGGCAGCCGTCAGACTCCCTGATCACCGGTTCAGCAGCAGAAGCCCGTAAAATTCGCAGATGGGGGGGGGGGGGGGTGGGCAGTACAGAGAGACGGAGAATCAGCCGTCCTAAAAGAACCGTCCTAAAGCACCCGTCCTGACAGAGCTGTCCTAAAGCACCCGTCCTGACAGAGCTGTCCTAAAGCACCCGTCCTGACAGAGCTGTCCTAAAGCACCGTCCCCCCGGCACAGAGCAGACAGAGTCGAAAGCTGACACGCCCTCTCCTGCTCCCCCACAGCTCCCCTCACTAAGAGCCAGAAACAAAAAGAACGAAGAACAAAGGATAAGAGAGGAGTCTATCCCTCCCTCTATCCCTCTCTCCCTCCGCTTCCTCCCATCTGAGTGAGGACCTTTATCAAACTGTTGCTGGTCTGTGTTCCATCCTGCCACGTGTGTCTCTCGCTCTCTCTCTCCCTCTCTCTCACCCCCCTCTCCTTCCCACTGCTCTCACTCTCCTTCTCCCCTCTCTCTTCACAGAGTGCAACCTCAGTCTGCTACCCCCCCACTTCACACCCTTCCCCCTGCTCACACACACCTCTCACACACACCCCCCCACGCACTCACACACACTGACACACACACACACACACTCTCTCACACACACTGACACACACACACACACACTCTCACACACACACGCACACACACTCTCACACATGCACACACACACACATCACTCAGCATGCTCGTTAAACTGCATAACAGGACTGTGCATGCAGGGCTGCGCGTACAGGACTGCGCATACAGGACTGTGCATACAGGACTGTGCACACAGGACTGCGCATACAGGACTGCGCATACAGGACTGCGCTGTTCTGCAGGTGATTCAAAGTGTAAACTCCTTCTCAGAAAAAAAGGGGGGGCACTCTCCTAACCTAACGGTGAACCCCCCAGGAATGCAGGAAACCAGCGGCTCTTTCCCCTGAAATAACACCCTGAATATCAGCAGGGGGAGGGGCGGGGGGGCGCGGATCTGCTTCCTGGGTCTCGTCCAGCTGCTGCTGCCTGCAGGAGATGACACACCTGTCTGTGTGTCAGTCAGGCATGCGTTCCACACATACCGCTCCCCCCCCCCGCCGCCACTGCCACCACACCACACCCTTCCCCCCCAGCCCCTCTCCCCTGCCGTTCCCACTGCACCCCAGCAACCACCCCCCCGCCCACAGCCCCCCCACGCTGCCACCACATCCCACCCCCCCAGGCCACTCCCCAAACACCCACCCGACCCTGCTGCCAACACTCCCACAGGAACAGAACCATGTACCCCATAATCTCCTCCTTCCTCTCCAATCTCACTGCCTCCCTTCTTCTCCCTCCCTCCCTCCCTCCCTCCCTCTCTCTCTCTCTCCCTCCCCCTCCCTCTCTCTCACTCCCTCCATCTCTCTCTCTCTCCCTCTCTCTCCTCCCTCTCTCCCCCCCCCTCTCCCTATCTATCCCCCTCCCTCCCTCCCTCCCTCTCTTTCTCTCTTCCTCTCTTATGTCGTGCCATTATTGGTAGTATGATTCATTCCTTTTGTTAAAAATAGACACACAGGTGGATTTGTCTCAGATACAATTTTTTTGAAGAAAAAATGAAATGAGCTCTAATATCTCACCATGATTACAGAAAGCGCATTATCCATTGTCCAAAGCACAAAGGAAAGAAACAGACAAAATGAGCACCATACCTGTGCCACACCCATACCATACCTGTGCTATACCTGTGCCACACCCATACCATACCTGTGCTATACCTGTGCCACATCCATACCATACCTGTGCTATACCTGTGCCACACCCATACCATACCTGTGCTATACCTGTGCCACACCCATACCATACCTGTGCTATACCTGTGCCACACCCATACCATACCTGTGCTATGCATTACATTACAGGCATTTAGCAGACGCTCTTATCCAGAGCGACTTACACAGGATTTTTTACATGGGATTTACATTGCACCCATTTATACAGCTGGATATATACTGAAGCAATGCAGGGTAAGTACCTTGCTCAAGGCTACAACGGCAGTGTCCTAACCAGGAATCAAACCTATGACCTTTCGGTTACAAGCCGGGTTCCTTACCCACTACGCTACACATGCCGCCCACCATGCCACACCAGGCCAGTGCCAATCACAGCCAAAGGCCTCGCCCCCACGTTCTGCACTGGCAGTGAAGAGGAGAACTCTTCATCATGGCAGAACACTGTAATGTATTGACCTGAGGTCTCATTAGACTCCGGCTTCTCTAAGCGCGAGCGGGGGCCTGCTAGCAGGGACAGGCTCCTCAGAGAGCTCCGGCCCGCATACCCAAATGATTCCTCGAGAAAGTGCAGGATCTGAAAGGAGAACTAATTAGTTTCAAACTGGAGGAGAAGGAGGCCAGCGAGTGAGTGCTGTGATGAGCAGGAGGCCCTGGGGCTCGGAGCGGGGCACCTGAAGTAGGCTAATTAGCAGTGACACACAGCCCAGCCGCACCGACACACACCCGCCCGGCTTTAAACAATACACCCGCCGCAAGTTTGAGAAACCAGGCGCACAAACTTTCTTCATGCGACGGGAGTGGATTGGGGACACAGGGGAAAGCACAAGTAGGTCATTTTCTGCACAGCTTCCACCGGCAGACTTTACTTTAGAAAAAGAGTCCAGAGCCATTTTAATTTCAGCTCTCTGGACCTGACAGAGAGAGAGAGAGAACTGCAAAAACGAGAACTTCAGAAATAGAATATTATAGATTATTCAAACTGGGCTGTGTGTGTGTGTGTGTGTGTGTGTGTGAGTAAGTGGGACCTTCTAATTTCTAAGATCTCCTCCCTTCTTCCTCTACTATGAATCAGGTGTTCTGCTGCCATAATTAACACGGACACGGGTGATTACCCACAACCCTTTGCAGAGACTCTGAACACCTCCCAGCCTCATAAAAATAGCTCCCCAACTTTAAAACCACACCTGCTCTGCTCACCTGAACACCTATCATCCCTGAATCACAGCTTTAAGAGGCTGACCCTGGGAGGCCGGTGCGGATGTGGTCGGGTCCTGAATGTGGACCAGGCCAAAGCCCTGCAGCTCCACATCACCGCCTCTCACATCCCCCACAACGGGGGGGGGGGGGGGGGGGGGGGCTCAGTCACACCAGCGTCTCACAGGGAACAGCGACCCCTGCTGGTTAATCAGGAGCAAGCAGTCGGTCTGACTGCTTACTCAAATTCAAAAGAAAAGAAATGGAATTATAATTGTTAAAAGAAATGTTTAAATCCATATACACTCTACTGCAAATAATACTTTTTAACTTATTGAGCCACCTGAGCCAAAATGGCAACTCTAAACAAAGAGATGGAGCCACTCTGTTTAAAAAGTGTTATGCAGATGATTACAGTAGCAGTGAGCACACACTCCTATAGGGCACACCCCAGGACACCCCACCGGGGTATGAACCCGCAGCCTCCCAGCTGCTGAGTGGGAGTGGAAGGAGGCAAATTAACAAGAGCTTGACAGCCTGATGGTCCTTAAGAATTCATTTAGAAAATTATAGGCATGTCCAGCAGTTCGGTGACCTATTTCTTTCAGATGAAGAAGATATGCTGCAATTTTCAGCTGTCAGTTTTTTTAAAACCCAATTTAACAAGACAAGCAAGGTTTCCATTACATACACAGACAGGGCACTTATCTTTCAGCACATGAATGGAGAGCACAATAACTCTCTTCAGAATAATCAGCTGGTTATTAAGAGACTGCATTATTACTGTAGCTGTTGACAGTCATTCTCAATGGAATCACTGCAAGTACTGCTATTCAGATGTTCTGCGTGTACCTTAGCAACCATACAACAGTGACGCTGTTACACTGAGAGACAGTTACACTGTTACACTGTTACACTGAGAGACAGTTACACTGTTACACTGAGAGATAGTGATGCTGTTACACTGAGAGACAGTTACACTGTTACACTGAGAGACAGTTACACTGTTACACTGAGAGACAGTTACACTGTTACACTGAGAGACTGTGACACTGTTACACTGTTACACTGAGAGACTGTTACACTGAGAGATAGTGATGCTGTTACACTGAGAGACAGTTACACTGTTACACTGAGAGATAGTGATGCTGTTACACTGAGAGATAGTGACTGTTACACAGAGTGAGAGTTGTTACACACACACACACACACACACACACACACGGACACTCTCCCAGACAAACAAGCACACACACACACACACACGGACACTCTCCCAGACAAACAAGCACACACACACACACACACACACACACACATCTAATCTCTCAGACACTTTATTTTTGGAGTTTGTTACCTGAAGCCACTAAAAATAACAGAACAGGCTGAGGCTCAGTGCTGAATTCTAATGTGCAGCTGCCTCAGATCCTGGCGCTGCGTTCTGTCCTGCGCTGCCCTCGTCCCTCACAGCAGCGCTGCGATTGTGCTTTACATACCGCACGCAGTGTTACACCACACCGCCACCGTCCTGTGGCAATCTGGGGGGGGGGGGGTGAACCTGGCAGGAGGTGCCAGTCTCACATGCCAGGGGTGATGCCACCACAGTTCCCTAAAACAACCTCAATTACAAACGCATTGTGTGTGTGTGTGTGTGCATGCGTGTGTGTGTGAGTGTATGTGTGTATATGTGAGTATGAGTGTGTGTGTGTGCGTGTGTGTTTGCGTGCATGTGTGTATGTACAGGTTCACAACCTCAATTACCCGACACAGAAGTGCGAACACGGAAACAGTCCATCGCAGATAAAAGCGTGAGCTGAAGAGCTGAACAGCTGAAGAGCTGGTAAGAGCGAAGCGAGCCCACACACGCACCTCCAGGGCCACGCATTCCTCTCCAGCAGCGATTAAAGAATGATGAAGATCATTAGAGTGCAGCTGGGAGTGAGCAGCATGCACAGCTACAGAGAGAGAGAGAGAGAGAGAGAGAGAGAGAGAGAGAGAGAGAGAGAGAGAGACAGAGTCCCAGCGTGAGTGAGAGAGAGAGAGAGAGAGAGAGAGTCCCAGCATGGGCCCGAATATGAGATCATAAGAGCCCACTACGCATAATTATAAAAAAGAAAGAATAACGTGGGCACATCTGCAGAAGCAGAAGCATAACAGCACTGATTAGAGGACTCCTGCAAGTCTACCGAAATGAGGAGAAAGAACGTGCTTCTAGGATCTAGCATAACTCAGCACTGCACAGCAGTTATCTGGGGAGTTCACGCATCACAAGTTTCCATTTGTCCAGCTTGCCCAACGCCTCCAATCAATAGACCTTTCACCACATGGCTTTAGTGGCAGAGACAATGCACACCTACACCTGATCACACCTGTACCTCATTACACCTGTACCCGATTTACACCTGTACCTTATTCATACCTACAGCTGATCATACCTGTACCTCATTACACCTGTACCTGATTTACACCTGTACCAGATTTACACCTGCATCCGATTTACACCTGTACCTTATTCATACCTACACCTGATGACACCTGTACCCAATTTACAGTATGAAGCAGGTAAATTCTCCATTACTTGTAATGCCCACAAAACAACAAAAAAATCAGAACGGTAAAAAGGACGTCTCTGATCATTCCTCCACTATGAAAACGACTCTGGAGCGTGTGCATCACAGAGCGGATTTTTACCCATAATGCTGACATATAAAGAGCCACTGGCTGGCAGGTATCCAGGCCAGGTCGCCCTGCGAAGGCGGCTTCACTCACGCTCCAGCGCCTGTGATGGCGTGCAGAGTGTGTATTTGTGTAAAAGAAGCACAGACACTGCTGGAATTGTATGTGTGTGTATATATATATATATATATTATGTAATTGCACTGATGTGGGAATCAGAAATAGAAACCTCACCTCAGGATTGTGAGAGGTGAGAGAGGCAGAGTGTTCAGTGGAAATGTGTGAGTGTGGTGCTCAGACACACAATTTTACAGCGAAGACAAACGCAAAAACAGCCCTTCCATGCACAGGCACACAAAAACAGCCCTTCCCTGAAAAGACACACACAAACAGCCCTTCCCTGCCAAGTTCAGAAGTCTTCATCTCAACAAAACAGCTCATCTCACACTGCTGCCAACATGGCCGCCACACAATAAGCTATTTGCATTATTTCAGTTTTTTAAGATAAAAAAATTTGTATTCTTCCATTATGTGAAATAAAAGATTTTTATGCAGCTCTGAATTTTCACAAACAATATACCCTGCACTCCATCATAGGAGGCTTATAGATCGGCACACACGCCTATATAAAGTCTTATTTTAGAACTCTACCTCTGGCTGTGTTCAGTGCCTCTCCGTAGGCCTTTCTGATTGGCTGTTTACCATCTCTGTTTCCCATTGGTCACAACATGTCCAGCTTTGAGATGGAATCATTCAGATCACAGGGAGAGTGACATCCAAAAAAAAAAACCCCGACCCCCCCACAGCCCCAACCCTCCAGCTGCCCCAGCCCCCCCACCCCCGCTGCCCCAGCCCCTCCAGCTGCCCCGATCCCCCCCTGCCCCAGCCCCTCCAGCTGACCCCCCCCCCCCCCCCCCCCCCCCGCCCGCCCGCTGCCCCAGCCCCTCCAGCTCAGATAAATCCGCTCTACTCCACTCTACCGTGAACTTTACGGCTGCTCAGCTGGCTCTGTGTCAGTGGCCCTCTCAGCTCTACACCGCATGCTGGGGTAAGATCCGGACCGTTCTTCCCACCATTAGAGAGATCCGGACTGTTCTTCCCACCATTAGAGAGATCCGGACTGTTCTTCCCACCATTAGAGAGATCCGGACTGTTCTTCCCACCATTAGAGAGATCCGGACTGTTCTTCCCACCATTAGAGAGATCCGGACCATTCTTCCCACCATTAGAGAGATCCGGACCATTCTTCCCACCATTAGAGAGATCCGGACCATTCTTCCCACCATTAGAGAGATCCGGACCATTCTTCCCACCATTAGAGAGATCCGGACTGTTCTTGCCACCATTAGAGAAAGGTCACGGTTCAGTGCCTTTGTGCCTTTACCAGACCGCCCACAGACTTTGGAGAATCTGTTTGTTTTTTAATAAATGACAGGAGTCAAGGTGAATGTAAAACCTTGACGTGAAAGCTGTATTAATCACTTGGCCTCAAACACAGGATTCTCTCCAAGCTGTACTGGCTAATGTCAAGGATTTCTTTCAGATGTCATAGAGCTACACTGACTCCTAGTGGCAATCAGGTTGAACAGCAGCAGGTAGACCTGCAGCAACTGCACAGTTCAAACACAGGTACACATGCAGTAACTGCACAGGAAGCACGAGTACACCTGCAGTAACTACACAGTTTAAACACAGGTAGACCTGCAGCAACTGCACAGGGAAGCACAGGTACACCTGCAGTAACTGCACAGTTTAAACACAGGTACACCTGTAGCAACTGCACAGTTTAAACACAGGTACACCTGCAGCAACTGCACAGTTTAAATACAGGTACACCTATAGCAGCTGCACTGTTTTAACACAGATACACCTGCAGCAACTGCACAGTTTAAACACAGGTACACCTGCAGCAACTGCACAGGGAAGCACAGGTACACCTGCAGTAACTGCACAGTTTAAACACAGGTACACCTGCAGTAACTACACAGTTTAAACACAGGTACACCTGCAGCAACTGCACATGGAAGCACATGTACACCTGCAGTAACTGCACAGTTTACACAGCACAGCCAAACCCAACACATTTACTCCAGTTCTTGCATAAATTATTTAAAGGGGCTGTATGTGCCTTATCACATTTTATTCGAATAAAATCATAAGCAAAAATGAAAGGAAAAACAGAAACGTCTCCCTCGCGAGTGGAGGAACTGTCCTACATTCCAGCTCTGAAGAAATCTGAATAAACAGAAATAGATAAATATTCACCCAAGCGTGAATGCCCTCATGCTCGAGCAAAGGTTTCGCATACATACCCAACCTCCATATTGCGAGGGCGGCATCATTCAGCCGCCAACCTTATAAACTAATTAAGTGTTTTTACACGGGCGGGACAGACATTGTGCAACGGAGCAGACTCGCACAGTGACATTTCAGTCACACTGTGGACGATCGAGTTGAATGAGGATCCGTGGAGAGGGCGGGGGGTCGAGTTGAATAAGATGAAGACCGTAATCTTCCTCCAACTGCGGACTGTGTCTAAAAGCAGTTTAAACGGTTATCATTATCACGGGATCGCTAAAAACCGGTTGATGGCACATTCGGATACAATAAAAATGCAGGGCGCAAGTCACAACTCTTCTCCGTGTGTGTATCTACCGGAACTCCGCACTGGGTCAACAAAAGACGACGCTATGATAACGCAAAATAACAATAATATTTGGGTTAATAAAAAAACTGGTCAATAATACAGTGCATTCAAAAGTTTCAGTGTGCCGAGCAGAAACATCTATGATCGCCGTTGCATTACTATGAACGAATAAATAGATGACTTTTAAATTCGTGTTGGGATGTGTTCATGTTTCTTTCACTTTGCTAAAATGACGACAGGCCTGTATGACAGTCCCACTAAAATTAATCGGCCGTCCGCATCTTTGCGCAGACATGCTCGATACACCTGCACGCTTCACGCCACCTCGTTCATTAGCATAGCCGCGAGGTATTCCCCACCGGAAAACAGGGGGTTAAGATGGGCGCACGTGGAAGTCCGAAAGCAGGTTAAAAAGAACCACCACGCCTTGCATATGGCAAGCCAGGGTACGAGCACGGCGTGCTCCGGACGCCCCGCGGTTATTGGGCTGGCTCCGACAGCACTGGCGCTCTCGCCGTCATATTGTTGTATCACAAACCGTCTCACAAACGCTGGAGGTGTGTTAGAGAATATACCGATAGCAAGCAATCACTACAGTGTCTGGCTTACAGGCTGCACACAAGCACATCTTTCGCCCAGATTCTTCCCTGCAGACGTGGCAGAATTTTCAAATATTTATTCGAAGACAAATATTAACTGCCATCAAATCAACAGCGTTACAGTCCACATTACATTTCCGCCTCAGTGCCTGAAGTGATCCTCTCTCCTCAGCTCGGTAATTACTGCCATAAAAAATATTTTTCACATGTAGCCTAATACCGTGACAATATTGATATAAACTACGTGTACGCATGCATTTAGCGCAGACATTTATCAGTGACGTTTTAACGGTAACTGTAATAATGATGATAGGCTACCTTTATAGAGTCTCCTTATAACAGACTGGAAGAACAGCATCTTCCCCGCGTGTCCGCCAGCTGCGACGGTATCCCTCGCGCTACGACAGTGGAACACCCGTCCGTGGGCAAGGTGCACGCGACCCGCTTCCGTCTCGCATTCCTGTCAACTCGCAAGGTTCTCGCTATTCAGCACCGAAAAGCTAATTGAGCGCACGTGTGGCGCAAGGCGGATAAAGAATCGCTAAAAAAGAAACACGCCGAACGGTCTCCTTTAACACCGAGTTCTAGGGTAGCTCACATTCACGTGGTGGCGATCAGTCTGACAGAATCTGCGAGACCGATTTGGGCAGGTAGTGTGGAGGAGCTATGCGCATAGATCAGCCTCATAGATCGCTTAATTTCCTGTCATGTATTATCCGATTTTTATCTCGACAATTAACGATTTACCATTTGTAATGAAAACGAAAACATAAACATTTTATTTTTCCAGTGCCAAAGTTCTTGTAGTTGGCAAATCAGGCCACAGGGGTCAAACGTGCACTGCTAAATGGCTGTTCTTTTATGACATAAAGATCATTTCAACTATTTTAAGTGTGAAATGGCCAATACACGTAGTAACTGGCGCTTCTCTGAAGTAACCTACATAGTGATGACTCACAGTTACATGTTATGTCACATGATATATACCAGAAAATGAAACCGTGAAATCATTCAAATCCTGGGTTTTTCCCATGGTGCGCAGGCGTCCTGGGCTAGGCATGGCAAGTTGTGGTCACTCAATCACTCACTCACGGACGACCTTTGAGGGATGTTTAGTAGGACGCATGTGCAGGTGGTGCTTTGTTTAGTAGGACGCATGTGCAGGTGGTGCTTTGTTTAGTAGGATGCATGCGCAGGTGGTGCTTTGTTTAGTAGGACGCATGCGCAGGTGGTGCTTTGTTTAGTAGGACGCATGCGCAGGTGGTGCTTTGTTTAGTAGGATGCATGCGCAGGTGGTGCCAGCTAAAATGTGTCTGGGGAAGCGAGTTGCACCGTGGGTCTGGACAGTTCCGTGCTTATTGGTGTTGGTAAACTAAACAACGCCATGGTTAGGCCTCGGGCGGGACTGCTCCGGTAGCTGTGAACTGGAGGGCGTTTTGCACATTCTGTGGTCTGTGGCTGACCTGTTTTTGGCCTGAGTAACTGCGCCTCTTGCCTGTGGGCATTCTGTCGCCTTGGCCTCGGAGCTGGGAGCTGGGAGCTGGAAGGGGCTTCGCTGTCAGGCTGTGCAGCACGGGGCAGCCAGCCGAAGGAGGCGGGCTCAGTGGAGACAGATTTTAACTGCAGGGGTGCAAACCCCACGCACAGCGGCCCAGTAAACACTACTGACTTTAACATGGTGCCTCACTCATTGTGTTACAAACTGCCACACTGACACTGCAGCTGCCTCGTTCTGGTACAGAGACAGAGACACACACACACACACACACAAGTGCACACGCACACTCATACACACACACACACACACACACACACACGTGCGCACACACACGCACGCACACACACACATACACACGCACGGACACACACACACACGTGCGCACACACACGCACGCACACACACACACACACGATTTGCGCAACTCTGATTTTGCCCCACGCTGTCCACACCCATACTGCCAAATGGAGAATGATTTGCCAGTCTAAGCTCTCTGTTTGCCCCTCGCTGTCCACCTGGTCCCAGTAGGGTTCACCCAAAGGCACCATTCCGCTCTACACACCCCACCCACAGGCACCATGATACACACCCACACTGCCACAACCCCAGAGCATTCCGCTCTACATCCCCACACCCACAGGCACCATTCCGCTCTACACACCCACACCCACAGGCACCATTCCGCTCTACATCCCACACCCACAGGCACCATTCCCTACTCTACAAGCACCATTCTCCCACCCCACAGGCACCATTCCGCTCTACATCCCCACACCCACAGGCACCATTCCGCTCTACATCCCCACACCCACAGGCACCATTCCGCTCTACATCCACACCCACAGGCACCATTCCGCTCTACATCCCCACACCCACAGACACCATTCCGCTCTACACCCACACTCACAGGCACCATTCCGCTCTACACCCACACCCACAGGCACCATTCCGCTCTACACCCACACCCACAGGCACCATTCCGCTCTACATCCCCACACCCACAGGCACCATTCCGCTCTACATTCTACCATTCCGCTCTACACCCACCCCCCACCCACCCACAGGCACCATTCCGCTCTACATCCCACACCCACAGGCACCATTCCGCTCTACATCCCCACACCCACAGGCACCATTCCGCTCTACATCCCCACACCCACAGGCACCATTCCGCTCTACATCCCCACACCCACAGGCACCATTCCGCTCTACACCCACACCCACAGGCACCATTTACACCCACACCCTCAGGCACCATTCCGCTCTACATCCCCACCCACAGGCACCATTCCGCTCTACACCCACAGGCACCATTCCGCTCTACACCCACACCCAGGCACCATTCCGCTCTACATCCCCACACCCACAGGCACCATTCCGCTCTACACCCACAGGCACCATTCCGCTCTACACCCACAGGCACCATTCCACTCTACACCCACAGGCACCATTCCGCTCTGCACCCACAGGCACCATTCCGCTCTACACCCACACCCACAGGCACCATCCTGCTCTACACCCACAGGCACCATCCTGCTCTACACACCCAAACCCACAAGCCAGCCAGCCTGAGGCATAACAGTATGCACAGGCACCATTCTGGCTCTACATTATCATCACACTCACAGGCCAGCCAGCCTGAGGACCTGCATACATACAAGGATATAAATAATTATTAACATACATCGCTCTGCTCTGACTGCCTATTCTACTAGCTAGTCTAACTATCTCTGTCTGTAAACTGGCCGATACGCTTCATCATTAGCTCTGCTACAGTTCTTTCTCCATACAGCCTTTATTATTACATTGGGCCGGCCAGTGGAGGATCAGGTTCCTCCTCAGATTTCTTCTTTTCATTTTTTTCTTGCCACCTTCTGAGTGTTTTTCTTCCCACTGGGGAGTTTGTTTTACTGCACTTGTCTTTTGGGGTTCAGGTCTGGTTTGCAGCCATTTTTTTCTGTTCTCTCTGTAAAGGGTCTTTGTGACATTGTCACGTTCAGTACAAACAAAATTTAATTGAATTGAGTTTATTCCGCTGTGTGAGAAGAAATATCACATTATTTATTAGCTTAATAAACCATTTCAACACTTCAGTTCACCTATAATGCACCACCCGTTAGAGCAGTCAGCCACAGTCGGCCTGAAGTGATCAGAATTCAGAGTCAGTTTAATTGCCGTTTCTGGATTTAAAAAGTGCAACTCAACTGGAACCTGCAACCCGCTGTCTCCGTTTAAACCCAGAAGCCAGCGCACCACTGGAGAAGCAGCTCGCGCACAAGCCTGCGCTTGCTGTGACAGGGTATGTCGCGTCGCTGAGAGGGAAAAAAAAATTGTATTGCTCCACGCTTGGAGAGGGCAAGACAGCGGTTCTGAGACGAGCGACACTTTGATCACTCGCATGCAGTGGGGCTTCCCACCGGCACATCTGACGACACTGGAACACTAATGATAGAGAGCGCGCGAGCGACGGCTGAATGAATTAGAAGCGGACAGGAATGACTGTGGGGAAAGTAGGCTATACACGCCTACATCTTACCAATACGAACGTTAGCACATTAGGTCGACGACCGCTGTTTAATAAACAGCCTACTGGCATATTTATTTCGGTCACATTTATATAACAGCGCCTTCGCCCCAGGAACGACTGTGAAGACGAGCGTGAAAACGCAATGAGAGCGGCAGCACGCTGCCTGCCGCAGATGGACGGCACGGTTTGCGCAGGCCAGGCAACTCATTAGCCCATTTTACATCCTTATTCCCCGCTCCATATCGCTCCGGCGTCAACACGGATTCTAATGAAACACAATTCACTGGAAGCGTTTCAAGAGCACCGAGGAAGGTTACTGTTCGAGTCCTATTTAGTTGCGGAATAACAACGTACAGAAATTCTTTTCTAAAAATATTCCATCGAGGTCACCGAAAAGGCGAGGGATACACATCATCATTTAGCTGTGAAACTTTTTTTTTGGAGGGTAGCCACCGTGCCAGTAATATGCCTCCAAATATAATTATTGAAATGCCAGATATATATAGGCTACATTTTACAAGATGAACAGTAGGACATACAAATACGTACTGTTAAAAACAGGCAATTCAGCCAATTTTTGCCTCACTTTTTACTGACGATGGTGACCATAAACTAACACCTAAGATAATACTGTGAAATAATGCCTGACTGTGACATGCTAATACCGATCCTGCAATTTCCTTTCAGCTTTAAATGACGATCAAGGAACATCGTGGAAAGCGGACAAACGTCTTTTCCAAAATTTTGGAGACGCATTAAGAACCAAAAAAAAAAATCTTAAAACGGCGCGCTGACCGCTGCCGTTTTATTTCTCCTGTAACGCTCTTTAGTGAGCTCGTCAAAATTAAAGGCACCCCTTGTTAACAGAAATTAGACACCAGGTGTGGGGAAACGAAGCAGACAGGACAGAGGCACGCGCAGGAGCATGAGCGAGAGAGCCACGTGTCCTTAGTTCACCTCCGCTCTTCATCAAAGGCTAATCTCTCTTTTAATTAAAAAGATGGGGCATCCCGCTCAAACCCAGACTGCATCTCGCGCTCCGTGTGGTCTGCGTGGTTTGTTCATGAGAAACACAAACTTAGCATTCTATTGTGTGCTGTGGGAGGCCACAAAAAGCACTCAAAAATCATAATACATCCCAACTTCTGTCCCTCACAAAAAGACAGCATGTGTCATAGTATCTCACATAATAAAGGTTAGTGTTAAAGTGGTGCTAGGCATATGTCGGGGAAAAAAATTTTCATAGTGTGCAGCCCATAATATCCGTATTGTAAATATGAAGAAAATTTAATTAGAAAATGACATGCTGCATGGTGTAAATATATAGATTCTGTTACTGGGATTTTTAAATGATTTGTCCATTTACTTTGACCTGATTTTATACCCTCACTTTGTTAACTGTATCATTAATTATTGATGCGCTGTTACCGCACGCACTCACGCGTACCAGTGACAGGTACAGGGAGTCCCAGCGGGACTGTCAACAACCCGCCGCTCGCTCCGTACGACCTGCCACTCGCTCCCGTCTTTCACTGCATTTGACTCTAAGTGACAGGAGCGCTCCCGTTTATCGCGCCCGCTGTGCTGTCAGTCACAGCGTCCTCACTGTTCCCGCCAAGCTGGAGCCGTTCGAACGCTCGCGACGGCGCGAGTGCGACGCCTTCCTTCGCTTCTAAAAGTGCGGACCGAGCGTCGTTAGGACTCACTGGCTGTTTCTCAATATGCGTTCTTGTCTGTACTGTTTGTGAGTGAGGATGCGTCATTTTGGCATGCATATGATTGCTTAACTGGCTCACTGATTGACAGTGCAGGACATCACACCTGTAGGTTTTTAAGTAGGACTCGCATAAATGCAAAAAGAGAGAGAAAACGTTTTTTGGGGAGGAGGAATGCATGAGTGGTTTTTATGCATCTGTTATTACAAAATCACAAGGTGTTTCTAATCACAACTTATGAGTTTACTCCCCAAAATACAATTTGGTGTAACCGTAAATAATTAGGAAATTAGCAGAGGATCCTGTGCCCTCAAATATGACTGAGGAGAAAGGTATAAAACATAATTAAAATGCAAATGAAACTTTGAGCTACAAAAGAACATTGACATTTACTGGTACACACGATGAACACATTTTCTCTGGCACCATTAAAATCCACTCAAGGTAAAAAAGAAAAGAAAAGAAAAAACAACAGCTGACTGCACAACCATTTTATCATATTTATGAGAAAAATGGAAAGGACATATGAATGTTGATAAGTTTGAGGTGTTCTAAATATAACCAAAGGACCAAGCAGAGCAGAGGCATGCAGAGGAGGAGGTGGAGAGGGTTTCAGTCTGAGTGTATAAAACACAATGAAGAACTCCTAATGAAGGAAGTTTCAGAATGAACCTGGCCAGTGCAGCCCAGCATAGTCACACACACACACACACACACTCACACACACACACACATACACACACACACACACAGGCATAGTCACACAAACACACACACACACACACACACACACATACACACAAACACACACACACACACACAGGCATAGTCACACAAACACACACACACACACACACATACACACACATACACACACACACACACACACACACAAACACACACACACACACACACACAGGCATAGTCACACACATACACACACACACATGTAAACACTCACACACACACACACAGGCAGTCACACACATACACACACAGGCATAGTCACACATACACACACACACACAGGCATAGTCACACACATACACACACAGACGCAAACACTCACACACACACACACACACACACACAGGCATAGTCACACACATACACACACACATACACACACAGTCATAGTCACACACATACACACACAGACGCAAACACTCACACACACACAGGCATAGTCACACACATAGTCATAGTCACACACATACACACACAAGCAAACAGTCACACACACACACACACACTCTCTCTCTCTCTCTCCATCACACTAGCCCACTGCAGCCCCACACAGCTCATCTCTAAAGACCAGCTTGTCCTAATCTCGTGGCTGGGATTCACCAATATTTTTTTCCCCCTTAATTCCCCACATTTTAAAGACACCCCTGCACCCCAATCCGCCCTGGGACCCCTCAAGGAGAGCGCATTTGGGACGTACCTTTCGCCGTACCCCTGGTCTTTCGACGGATGACCCCCAGGCGGCACTTCAGTGAGATGGAAAACATCCTCCTGTCACCTGCCCCCGCCTGGTCTTCCTCCCCCACCTGCTCTTCCTCTTCCTCCCCCACCTGCTCTTCCTCCTGTCCGTCAGCTCTCCTCAAGCAGTCATTCTTTTACCCAAAAGCAGTCGAGGTAAAAGGGGCCTCATCGGCCGGAGTCAAGAGTCACATGGGCCCAAAACGAGCCTGCTCCCATTCCCCCGCTCAGCACAAGACAACGGCACAGCTTCCTCTCCTCTCATTCCCTCCCTCTGTCTCTCTCTCTCTGTCTCTCCCTCTCTCTCGCTCTCTCCCTCTCTCCCTCACTCACTCTCTCTCTGTCTCTCCCCCTCCCTCACTCTCGCTCTCTCTCTCCCTCTCTCTCTCTCTGCATTTGAGTCTCTGTTCCAGCTGGGAAAGTTCCAGCCAGTGGCTTCAGCTTCTGAGCTGAGAGGAGAGAGAGAGAGATAGAGATAGATAGAGGAGGGAGAGGGAGAGAGAGGCGGGGGAGAGAGTGAGAAGGGAGAGGGAGAGAGACAGAGACAGAGGGGGATAGAGAGACTGGGGAGAGAGACAGGGACCAGGAAAAGAAAAAGAGCAAGAGAGGGGGCACAGAAAGGGAGGGAGAGATGAGAGAAGGAGAGGGATAGAGACAGAGAGAGAGGAATATAACAGAGAGAGATAGAGAGAGAGGGGGGAGACAGGGAGGGAGAAAGAAACAGAGGAGAGAGAGGGGGAGGGAGACAGTAAGAGAGAGGGAGAGAAAGAGACAGAAAAGAGGGAGGCAAAGAGAGGAGCATATGGAAGTTATATTTGATCAAGAATACCGATCGAAATGTATAAACACTTTAAACACTGTTCACACATACTCACTCATACACACACACCAGATCAGGATGCATTCTGTCAGATTAGCATGGGAAGCCGGAGCCGTCAGGAAAGCCTGTAATTAATCACACAACAGCGATGAGCAGAACCCAGCGTTTAAAGAGCCCTCAGAACCCGCTGGAACACAGCCGGGCTGCACCGGCTCTACCTGCTCTTTAAATGGGCTGGAACCGGAACTGGGGGGGGGGGGGGGGGGGTAAGAGGGGTGTCTCATTCCCAGCTCACTCACTCACTGTCCAGGGCTCATGTTGTTGCTCATTTAAAGGTTTTTTTTCTTTTTAGATTGTTCTACATCTAAAATCAACAGAAATACTACGTGGCCCCCATACTGACCTATGCTAATACAAACCTGCTTTTCATTACAGAGCAAATGCAAAAATTAACTCCATCGGAGCTTGTTGAGTAAAATTTTGTTCCATTCATGAACTATAATTAACATCAGTTTCTACATAATGCTGATACTTCTCTCCTTGAACACAGTGATCGCAGGTTATGCACCACAGAAAATGTGAAAATATTTTTTGAAAAATAATTACTATACATGCATACACCACCTGGAGCCATAACCTTTCTGTACATGTAGTGCTGGGAGTTGTTTTTTTTTCTCTTTAAAGCAAAAACCTGTGATTGTCCCTGTAACAGCCACTGAAAAGCCAGCAGGTCATCAAACTACTCTTCGGATCTAAAATGTTCCACCTCAGCACACAAAAAACTGTCTGTGCCAACAGAAAACACACTAAAACTGCGACATACAACCCCGAGAGAGAGAGCAATCTCGTTCAGGACAGGTTCTCTTTCCTGACCATTGGATAAAGGAGAAAATTTCCAGCAGCAATAAATCGGGTTTCCACCCACTCCTTTCAGTATTTCATCGTGTCACAAAATCCGCTCAAAATCCCATCATCAGAGCCTCCGAATTCCCCATGGGTCACCTCAAGACCCACCGAAAGGTCGCGGATGTGCAGCACAAACCTCACAGACGATGGACCATTCCGATGGCTCTGATGTGCAAACAGCCAGTTGGGCAGATTATTCACCACATTTCCTGACAGCCAATCAGAAGCTGGGACTGTACAGCCCATTGCCCATCATTTATCCCATGTGCCCAGGGTCACAGTTAGGGTCCACTGTGTCTGGTGGATGAAAAAGCTTACCACATACCTGGACATTTTAGCAGACACCATTATTTTTTCATATTATTCAAAAAAATATATTTTTCAAAAAACATAAAAATGAAAATCGCAGAACTGCACAAGCATGCTTTGGAAAACATTTTTTTTTTAAACTTCAAGACAAAATAGACTTCATAGCTTGATTAAATGAACAAACAATAGTAGTAACATTGCCTTTATTTCTTTAATGAAGGCAGAGCACATCTCTAATAACTGAGAACCTGTCACTCAGGAGGGTTTTTCCCCATAGATGTTTTCAGTAGCCATCTTCCTCAGACTCATGAAAACTTTTTTTTTAACCTTTCTTTGTTCTGCATTATCGTTTGCCTCCTCCTTTAGACAGATTTTGTTTTACCCATGTGGTGCTACCACAACATTTTACAACTTTTTTTGTTGCTAACATTAGATAATTTGGCTGATTTTCACAGAAATGTAGCAGCTAACGCTACCACTTGGTAGTGCTCTAGTAGGTGTTACTGCTGCCGGGGAAAGCATATCGCAGGCACATCCAATCAGAGTAGCCTAACGAACACAAGGGTTTGTGGGAAATGAAGTCTCGTAACCTCAAGCTCGGCGATTGCTGTAAAAGTGAACTCCCATGAACGTTTCGGGGATTTTTTCGGATTTTTCTCAGCAGCTTGATTTCTATAAGACAAAGTGTCTGGCAAACTGGTTTACCCAACCCGTTTACCCAACACTGACAATCTACCCACGTTTGGCACGTGCTCACACCCCGAGTGCCAATAATGATTTTGGATCGTTTGTAATTACGTGGCACTAACACTCAGAAACAGGAAAAGAACCCCCCAGTGAAAAAAAGAAATCCTCCGTTCACACAAGTGCACAGAAAAACGACAGAAGGGTGAGAGAAGTTGTAAATAAAGACTTTATTGAGCGAGGGGGCGGATCACTCGTTCTCCTCGCTGCGCAGGCGGGCGTTCGGGTTGGTGACCTTGATGGCCAGCTGGGCCGCCCGCTCCACAATCAGCTTCCTGTTTTTGGACGAGACGTTGTGGGCGATTTCTGCGCAGTGCGTCCTACAGGGAGAGGGGAACACAACAAATTAATCACACAGCCAATCAGGTTAACTAATTAACCCATTAAACTTCCAATTATCCAATCATACATGCAACTGACCTATCAGAATGCACTGTTTTAGTGTTCTAGACTTAAATTTAGTTTAAGAACCCTGAGTTATAGAGGATTTCACTAAAAGCAACAATGACTGTTCAGGAAAAATAAACCAGTCATTTAAATTAAAATTCAGACAGCAGAGTCTTTCACCCAAAGTGAATTAAAGGCACATTTCACACAGAAAGCCAAAAGCGACAGTTAAAAGTCCTAAGTACCAACATCAAAGACCAGCCTGCAGACCAGCACCTCCAAATGCAGAGAAGGGTTTGTTTTAAGAATAAAAACATCAGTTTGGTCGGAAAGGTGAGACGCAGAAAACAGGCCTTCCTGACTCAGTGGGGGGGGGGGGGGGGGGGGGGGGGGGGGGGGACAGCGACAGCACCAGGCGCAACAACCGCAGTCTTGATGAGCACATTCACTTTCTCCACCCAGGCAGGAGCAAACACAGGAGAGAGTCTGCTGCTCAGTGACAGAACCGCTGAGACCCATCAGCACCGTTACTGAACGCTACAGCCAAGCTCTCAGAGCTGAGATTAACACAGAGGACCCAGAACCCCCCCCCCCCCCCACTCAACTCTAAATGTGTACGACTGCACCGACCAATCAGGATGCCTGCTCTAAGAGCCCACCTCTCACTCCAGTTTAACGCTGTAGTGGGCCACTGGAGCGCTGCCCTTCAGTAAAAAATGTCTTTTTCTGGGGCGCCAGTGTAAACTGTTGAGCGCCTGTGCATGTAAGGATAATGTGTCAAGATCACAGGTGAGAACACAGGAGCTGCCCCTTTAGAGCCAGTCTACAGTACTGCCCTGCACCTGTGCTGCAGTCACCAAATACACATCATAAGCACCATTACTGCAGACCTGCCAACCATTAGGAAAATATTTGAGTACCACAATAGTCAGTGTAACGCTTAGTTCACATGCTTTCGCACCACTTCGCTTTACTCCATCAGTTATTCGCACGTCTCCTAACAAGGCTAAATCGTATGCGAGCTACTACTACGGCTAACTATATACACAAATTTCTCTCATTAGGATATACCCCTTGAAATGCATCATCTCGTTAAGTTACCGAATGTTTTAACGTTTTATATGTTAACGTTACGGTCACATTTTTGGGCTTGATTATTACTCCCCCACTTCCCATTTTACCTCAGCAATGCAGCGTTACGCCTCGGTGGATAATAAAGTACCGCTGCGTATCAGTGGATGTTGAGTGGGTCGGGGAGGGGTTACAGAACCCCAAGCACAAGGTCGTAGCATCTGGTTCAATCCGAGGGATGTAGTTTAAACACCGAATAAATGTACGGTATTGTTTTGTATTGATTGTTTTCCGTAATTAAATTACAATAATATATATATTTTGTGTAGTTTTAGCTGGCATTTCGTACCTGCGTATTTTGACCAAGAATTGCGTGGTTGGTACACAAAATGCGTGCAGGTTGGCAGGTCTGTTACTGCCTCATTAACACTTTAACGCTCAGCACTGCTGTAGCATTAACCTGTACATAAACCCCACGAGCACACCTTTACGTTACACTTATTTATTACACCTTTCACCCATTACCACACATTTCACCCACAATTCCCCAGCAGCAAACCAACCAGGCTTGAACCCTTGATACTAAAAGACAAGTTGAAATAATGTCCTGTGGAAACAAAGCTTTGACCAATGGTGGTGCGTACACTGCGGGAAGGGGGGGGGGGGTTAGCCCACCAATAGGTGATTAAGAACCATTACTCCACTGACTGATCAGAGCCAATCAAGGAGCTTGGCTCCAAACCTATTTTCAGCTGGTCTAACTCAGCAGGGCTCCTCTGGTCCCTATGTCAGTTTGGGCAGTTAGAGCTGATTCTGCTTCTGATTTCAAACCAACTTCTGCCCTTGATGTTAAAATTAACTCGGTTACATACACAATCAGACCTCTCAGCTAAATCCCTCCTTACAATCACAAATCACACATAGAAAATGGGGTCTAATCTACTGGTGAGCAACCAGAATGAGTTGAACCAGAGGTAAGTGGAATTAAAAATTCTGCCGACGCAGTGGCCCTCCAGGACTGGAACGGCCCTCCCCCTGCACTGTGTGCCCAGAGAATCCGGGGCCCACCGCCTCGCTGAATCCACACCAGGACTTACTTGTTGCTCATCAGGAGAACCTCGAGCTCCTTGACGTTGTGCACCAGGAACTTCCTGAAGCCGGAGGGCAGCATGTGCTTGGTCTTCTTGTTGCTGCCGTAGCCGATGTTGGGCATCAGGATCTGGCCTTTGAAGCGCCTGCGGACCCTGTTGTCGATGCCTCTGGGCTTGCGCCAGTTTTTCTGGAGAAACACAGAACACAACACTCAGTCACTAGGGCAGGATGTGAGGGGAGAGACTGGGAGGCCAGGAGAGGATGCAGCAACCGGCACAGGCTACAGGGAACAGGGGAGTTTACGAGCCTGCTCCAAAAAATGGTGACCTTATACAGTCAGGTGGCTGTACACCTGCAAAATCATGGGGGGGGGGGGTTATGAACTTCCTGGCACGGGTACTCACCGCGATCTTGACATAGCGATCAGACTGATGGCGGATGAACTTCTTCGTCCTTTTCTTGACGATCTTGGGCTTGATGAGAGGCCTAAGGGCAGCCATTTTGCCTGAGGATGAGCAGAGTGAGTTAAATTATACAACTGCACAGGTCTCTTACAGGGCTGCAGCTGGGGACTGTGACAGTACAGCTCAACCCTGATTCACATTACATCACTCACACACCAGCCTGTCCAGGGAGGCATCTAGTCACAGAACCAAAGTCTACACCCACAGAAACCTCCAGCATGAAGCTCAATAACCCTCTAACAGTCGTCCATCACAGCTGTTTAAAAAAAATGGCTACACTTCTGTACCTAATGCATCCAGCTAGACACCAACTTCTATCATTAGCTCTGACATTCGCAAGTCCATACCACAGTCATAATTGAAATGGTTAGTTGTTGACCGACTTCAGGTAATAATCAAAACCTTGTTTTTTTCAACCTGTGTGTAAATATTAATAGTTTTCACCGTGAAATAGCCACCAACAATACTACCCTACATGTCGGTTTATAACAGAGCTAATTACGGAGTATTCAACATGCTCGCGAGAATCAGTTTAACACAAACCATGCTGGACATGGTTGAAATCAGAGAACGTCGCAACAAACGTTAAGATGACTTTGCAGATTTGTTAATACAGTACGTTACCGACTTCAACAGCGTACGCAAGCCTATATTTGCAGTTCAGTAGTTTACACAGCTATATAACAGAAACGGCGCTAAACGAAAACACGAGAGGCCCCCCCAACGCGACCTATGCACGCAGCCATTACACCGTCCCAAAATACAACTTCTCCACAAAAAAAATTAACTTTATGACTTCAGCCGAGAATAAAGCTCGTGATTTATAAACTACTTGGTCAACCACAGCACATCGGTATAACGCAAATGAAGCAAGTCGTGCACCGTTGCACTGAGAGCGCTGTTGCACTGTACACAGCTAACGCTAATTACATCCATTCATGTATAAGGTATATAACATCATAGCACACAAACTTTTCATAAATAATGGCACCCACAAGTGTTTTATTATAACAGGAATACGTATATGCGTTTGATTTGTTTGGAAAACTACCAGTACTTCAGATGATTAAAGATTTTTTCCACTCACCGATGAGTGTGACCGTCTTCACGAAGACAGTACAAGGAAGAGAGAGAGGGAACAGAGAGGATGACGGGAAATGAAATCAGAAGCAAACCCGAGAAAGCGTAATGAAACTTGACTGTTGTCTTTTTTTAAACTAAAAAAATCCAACTATATTCATAAGTAGAATATTGTTTATCTGCTCATTAATAATGCGATTTTGATAAAACACGATTTTATAATCATTACTGTGATTTTGTTACCTTTCAAGACCTTTCGTGAACAACCGGAAGTATTGATTTTATAACTTCCGAGGTAGCCAAGTGGTAGAGTACCATGATAAAATGGCTGTCAGTAAAACACCAGAGCGAGAAATTTTACAATAAAAGTTAGAACTCACTCGTTCTTATAGTTTTATGTTATTACCTTCAGTGTCTTACATATACATAAACCCTCATGACTGTGTTAACAGTATCTAGGCAGCAGAAGGAATTAAAAAACATTTTTTACATCCCTGCTTCATATGAAATCATATAGCCTAAAATGTGGCCATCTTAGGCAGGACATTTAAAATACTCAATCTGTCCGGCTGTGCGTTAATCACGAGAGCAGGCTGCCAAATGAGAGTGATGTTAGCATGCCTTTTAATAGCTAACTTTGCTGTGTCTGGGCTAATGTCGTTATCAATCTATGTATATTTAGCAAGATAGAGCAACCCTTCAACTATATAACCACTAGTGTGGCATTAACAAATTGTGCTATTTCGTCTTGCTCCCCCAATAAATCAGTTTATGAGTAATGCTTTACACGCCAATTCTAACTACAATTTCAGGCGGCCGCAGCTTCTGTTGAGTAGAGTGCATTCCCCTCAGGCACCATCAGAGGGTGCCATACCACTGTCTCGGAGACAAATTTGACCGAATAAACATTAGCTATAAATTTTAGTCTCACAATTAAGAACAGGTGTTAATTATTTCCCCTGTATAATATTTAATCAATCGCCAAAATATCTTTTCAAACTTGGTTTGTGAACAATAAACGTAACACTCAAATTTATTTGTTTGTCAGAGCTAAAGATGTTTACTGAATCCAGGCCAATCTCTTGTAAGGCCCTTCAGTTTGTTTCCTGTCATTCAATAATGAGTGAAAGACTTCCCATAAAGGTAACCTTTTAATAATCAATCCCTATATACTCGTCCATGCAAATAAAGCAAGGCTTTTAAAAGTGTATATGTTACGATTTTCAGTTTTAATGAAGTACCCCCATTGAAGCAGATCAGCCACTTCTTTAAGAGCTACTTCATGTAAGTCCAGCTACAGTATGAGCCATGTGTATTAACTAGTGGACAAGTTTGCCACTAGCTGTGTATCTATCTGTGTGTCCCATCCACACAGCAGCAGGATGAGAATGGCTCTGATGAAGACCTGGATGACATGA
The DNA here is from genome assembly GCA_025169545.1 of Anguilla japonica. Taxonomy (NCBI): domain Eukaryota; kingdom Metazoa; phylum Chordata; class Actinopteri; order Anguilliformes; family Anguillidae; genus Anguilla; species Anguilla japonica. The sequence goes on along the minus strand of CM045893.1, from coordinate 920,230 downwards.
ACATGTACCCCCTTGCTGGGGGAGCCAGTGAACAGTAATGGTGGGGAGGAGGAAGAAGAGTGTGACATCATGCTCTCCGACAACTACGAGGTAGAGACTGGAGAGTCTGCTGGAGGAAGAGGATGATGCAGGGCAGGAAGAGGGCAACAAAGAATCAGACTACAACCAGGAAGCCGCAGATCTCATGATGGGCAGTAGTGAGCATGTGGTGATGGGGTCCTGGTTTTGGTTGTAGGGGGGTCCTGGTTTTGGTTGTAGCGGGGTCCTGGTTTGGGTAGATGGGGGGGGGGGGGGGTCCTGGCGTGATAAGCTGCTGATGTCATAGCTCTGTAAGTCACCTTGCTAAGCTAAATTTATAACAGTGTTCCAAAAGAAGACGGGGAAGTGAAGTTCTATTTGTGGCATTTTGTGACGGGACATCCCGTCTGGGAATTTGACTTGCCTGTTAGAGGGAGAGGAAACGGTGTGAATTTGGGACAGCACCTTTTCTTAGTTTTTTATTTGTTTGTAACTGCATATTTATTTTTTTAAATGGTTCTTTCTCTCTCTCTCAGCTCAGATCTGGATGTCTCTGAATGTGAGGTGGGAGTGTTATGGGGGGTGCATGCAGTGCCACTGTATGGTGTGAGAGTCATAGTGTGTCATACACTCACACACACACACATATACACACTCACACACACTCACACACACACACTCACACACATATACACATCACTCACACACACTCACTCACACACATACACACTCACTCACACACACACACATACACACTCACACACTCAAACACACACACACACACTCACACACACACACACACACACAGGGTCTCACTTCGTCAGGTACACAGTCACACCTCTGGAGCTCCACCTCTCCAGAACCTGACCTCAGCACTTTATTCATCCTTTAGATGAACTGCAACGCTGCTGTATATGAAGTCATCGGGTGACTTATAAAAGGCATCAGGTGAGGTTATTTATTCTGTCATTTGAGAAAGAGTTGCTGCGTTTGCATCACCACGACAGCTATTACACCCTGTTTATGAAGGCTTCGCTGCGCAGCTGGAGTTTTTGGTAGTTTAATCACCTGCAGTTATTAGCAAATCGCTGTGGTCGTTCTGAAATGAACAGGAAACACTAAGTGCTGAGTCAGCACACCGCCGAACGGCCCGGTGGACCAGCTCCAAATACTGCGCTCAGAACTGAGTCTTTGATTGACACCCAAACATTTTTCTCATAAAAATGAACAAATAAATAATTTAAGGAATAAATATTAAACAGCTATTTATTCACGGATTTGTTTTTCTATGTATGGATTTATTTTCGCATTTATGTATTTAATTATTGATGTGGTTGTTAAATTGATTTTCAGAAAGCTTTTGGTTTCATGAATAGAAACCTTTTCTATAAACTAATTGGAATTGTAGTTAACGGTAAGTTTTATTGACCTGTACAGTCACTGTTTAGAGTGCCACAGGCTGCTGTTACGCTAAACATTTTTATCACCAGTTGGTTTCCAACAGCATTGGGAGTGAAGCAGGATGACGTCCTCTCTCCTGCACTGCAGCTTACATCAGTGACTGAAATAATGAAAAGACTGGGTGAGAGGGAAACATTGGGTATTGTGGATTATTTAGTCAAAGCATGGACACTAAGAATATATATGTTATATAATTAGTTGTTGCGTCTTATATCACATGTTTTGAGTTTGTATCATTATGGTAAGTGACCTGAAGTCTATGTCTTATGTGGGCCATTTTGTATGGTATGACATGAAATTTAATGAAGTAATTCAATGTAATTCCACGTTCACATTCACATATGTCCATTTATTAGTTTCGAAAGCAAAAAGCTGCACACACAGTATTGCCCTAAACTACAGAATCTGAGCTGTAGTACTTCTATTTATTGCATGGGGGTGCTATTTTGCCAGTTTTTTAATAAGTGTGATGGGTGGCAGTGCATCTTTGATGCTCTTGGATTGGAGATACTGCAAGGATGGCTCAGCATCATAAAGCCTTAAGACATGATGTGGGTGGCCGTTTTAACCAACACCGATGCCAGGCTCCAGTAGCTCTGTGATATAGTGGGGCAGGGACCTGCTTTGCTGTCAGGAGGGTTGCCAGTTCGATACCCAGGTGGGATGCTGCTGTAGTTTCTTTGATCACAGAGCCGAACCTGAACTGCACGGGTAAATATCCAGCTGTGTAGATCGATGAAACATGGCTGACTTACTGTCTCACAATCAAATTAATGACACTCTATTAAAGATTCAGTTCTACCTCAGCGCCTTTTTAATGGACTTGCATTTGACAAGTCCATTTGTCCAATTATACCACAACAGTTTTACCGAAGCATTTCTGGTTAAAGTGCATTTACCTCGCGGCAGCGACCTACGTCCTGGGAACTGAACGCACTGGAAACTACTCTGATTTTCCCTAATCGCTGTAGTCCGCCCATCCCGCGCCCTGTAAATGCAGCATTGCAATAGGCACACATATGCAGAGTTTACCGGAATGTCATGAACGCACATTCGTCGCATTTTTGTCAATGGCGAAAGCCTGCATTGTTTAAGCGCGAGCCTGTCAAGGAAACCTGCAGAAAGTGCAGCAGGTTGCTTCCGTCACCATGGTTACCTCATGTTCTAAGACGATTGTTTAGTTTTTCTCAGAAGTCCTGGTAGGCGTTTCTAGAAAAAAAATAAAATGGAAAAATAAAGAAATAAAGATTTTCGAGTTGCCATAGAAACCACACCAAATATTACACTGCAGTGGCATCTCCGATAAACAGACAGCATATGGAAGGATTCCCCCCCCCCCCCCCCCATTTCGATGTTTATATGTAAACTTTAAAAAAAATCTTATGTCCTCTTCGTGCACTGCAGAATTTACAGTCTGCATTAGAAAAGATTTAACCTGCATATGTAGCATGTAACGCACGTCCAGGAAAATGGTTTCTGTGATTTACTTCGTTTCTTTCCAAAGACGGCCAATCAGACAATCTGGACGTACGGGCCCCCTCTCCGCAATCAACACGAGCACGGCATCGCATGTATTTGCCGAGCGGATTCAGGGACGCTGTTTTCATATTTAATAAGCTCATGCGTGCAACACCAGCTGCCTTCTCGTTGGGGTCCCTGACGTTTCGGCTGCAGGCGAATTGTCCTGATTTGAGAATCACCGAACCATGACGGAGCCTCAGCCGTAGCAGCAGCGCGCAAACGCAGCACAGTCAACAGCGTGGTCTCGGTGTAGCGGGCCCTTTGGGTCACTGTGGTCATATTCTGGTCTTTGAGCGCGCGTGGTCTGCTTGTTCTTTTTCTCTTAGTGCGTCTTGAGTGCTTCCAACTTATTTTTTACTGAATTAGACCTCATCTATGTAATCATCAAAAATTAGGCTAAGCAATAATAATAATAATAATACTAATAATAATAATAATAATAATAATAATAATAATAATAATAATAATAATAATAATAATAATAATTTAACCCTACATTAAAAGTGCATAGCCGCTTACTGATTATGACTCCACGATTTATAATTCAAAGAAGAAGGAATTGCATAACTTTCAAACCCGAGCTAAAGGCTACATCACGGCGATGACGACATGCGTCATGTGACAGCGGACGGTGAATATGGCGCAGCTGCGACGTCAACTGTTATTACATGAGAAGCTGCCGTAGTCACGGCTATTGTCAGGCATCAGGCTAACGGGCTAAGGCTAACGCATTGCCATCTTTCACCAAAGCTGCGTTTAGATAGAGCGGATTTGTGTGAGCTATAATCCGCCTTTAGGTTCAGAGAGAAAGGGTTAATGACCAGCGTGAGATATGAATAAATAACCATTCCGGTGGTGGTGGCGATGCTGCCGCGCTGAGCGGAGGGGGGTGGGGGGAGCGCTTCCCGTACGCAGAGATTAGGATACAGAAAACACCGATCTGACCGCTTGTGAACGTCGAAAGACCGCAAAAGGCATCCACAGGGCTACAGAAAAAAATGCCTTAAAACTGACTGATCAAGCGAACCTCATTTTGTTTTATATGACAGACCATATTTTAAGTTTGGCGTTATTCATTCGTCATGACGTATAGACTAGCTCAATATATATCGGCTGCAATGATCTGAGAGATGAATTGAACTTTCACTGATATTTTTCCATGAAAACGAATAAATTGGTTTTGAATTCTTGGGGATTTTACCAAGATAATGTGGATACCGACAGAGGAAGAAAAATTTGGAGTTGGTAAGTAGATCATTGTTTGAATTTACCCTTTCTACCGGAGTACATTCCTGTTTTAGCTCGGAATTTAAATAAAGAACCCAATTCTGTAATTTACTAGGGTGACCTATTTATTTGTGTCGATTTCAGTAGTTCACGGTTGCTGTATGGAAAATACCTATTCTGCGCTGTAGCTACCATTTTATGGATATTTTTGATTGTCTCCATTTTTTGGTACATTATCTTAATATTTTGTCAACAATTAGAAAGCCTTCTAACTGGACTAGAATAAGAGGTAAAATAAGATAGCGGAATTAGTATCTTGCCAAAACAGTATGGTATTTCTGCAGGTTTGGCTTTTTAATACCGTATTATTTATCACCGAGTAATATTTTGTCATTATAACTTCTTTAGCAAAGACGTGTTTATTTTTTCAGTTTTTTGAAGAAAATGAAATACGTTCAATGCGAAATCTGTGGCATAAACGTTAGGCGTTTAAATCTGTTCTATGTGTTGAATAAAGTAAACAGACTGTCTTTATGTGAAAGCCGCTTCAGACGCAGTTCAATATGACGGACGCCAGGGGGCAGCGAAAACGCTGCCCTCTAACAGGTGAAATGCTTTGAGAAACAGAGTATTAATAGATGCATCAGAGCAGCTCATAGTGTTTTGGCTTAATTCGGTAAGGTTACGATAGTGAAATTACCGCTTTCCGGTCCAGTTTTTGTTTTTCTGAGGGGCCCGAGCTCCTAATCCGTAGCTACTCTGAGCGGTGGAGACGGAAGCGGCGTGTTGCCGGGCGGATTTGTTCAAACAGTGGGGCCTGTGTGCTGTTAGCGGACAGCCTGAATAGGTCGCCACACGATGGGATGAACTTTGAGACAAATTTCACAGACAACATCCTGAGTGCTCTGTGGCCTTAACTGACTTAAGCCCGCAAAGGACCTGTGTGGTAAAGATGCCATTTTTTCAGAGAAATGCAGGAGTTTTCCTAGAATGTGAGGTTGTTAGGAATGGCATCATATCACAGTGTCCACGGCACGTGCCAGTAGAACTGGGCCCCTGAGCTGTGCGGTGGGTTTGGTCCCGGCCTGGCGGTGTACTCACATGTGTGGGAGGATCCTCGTGTGTGTGTGTGTGTGTGTGTGTGGTGTAGTGTGTGTGTGTGCTGGTATACTGGTGTGTGTGTGCTGGTATAGTCGCCTGTGTGTGCTGGTATACTGGTGTGTGTGTGCTGGTATACTGGTGTGTGTGTGCTGGTATAGTCACGTGTGTGTGTGCTGGTATACTGGTGTGTATGTGCTGGTATAGTCGCGTGTGTGTGTGCTGGTATACTGGTGTGTGTGTGCTGGTATAGTCACGTGTGTGTGTGCTGGTATACTGGTGTGTGTGTGCTGGTATAGTCGCGTGTGTGTGCTGGTATACTGGTGTGTGCGTGCTGGTATACTGGTGTGTATGTGCTGGTATAGTCGCGTGTGTGTGCTGGTATACTGGTGTGTGCGTGCTGGTATACTGGTGTGTATGTGCTGGTATAGTCGTGTGTGTGTGCTGGTATACTGGTGTGTATGTGCTGGTATAGTCGTGTGTGTGTGCTGGTATACTGGTGTGTTTGTGTTGGTATAATGGTGTGTGTGTGCTGGTGTACTGGTGTGTGTGCTGGTATAGTCGCGTTTGTGTTGGTATAATGGTGTGTGTTTGCTGGTATACTGGTGTGTGTGTGCTGGTATAGTCGCGCGTGTGTGTGCTGATATAGTATACTGGTGTGTGTGTGCTGGTATAGTCGCGTGTGTGCTGGTATACTGGTGTGTGTGTGCTGGTATACTGGTGGTAGTATATTGGCATGTGTGACGGGGTACTCGTACATGTTGGGAATTCTTGTGCATGTGAATTTTAACAGCCTCTGGAGATTGGTGTTTTAGTCTTTGAGAGCTGCGTTTGCTCCAACTCAGAAGACTGCGGCTCACGGCACATTCAGCTCTGAAAGGTCCAGCTCTGGTGCGCCGGTGTTTCTGTTGGAAAGTCATTCTGATTACACCGAAACACACGACATCCACAGCATCGCTGCACCTGTGAAGGGATATTAATGCTTTTCTCTCGGTCCATCTGTTAACGGCCTCATCTCATTATTATTGGGGTGGAATTAATGAGACACTCAGCGCTTATATGTGCATCCATGCCTCTGTGCTCCCTTCTGATCTGATTTTATTTTGCATGGATGGTTTGAGATGTGAGATATAGACTTATGTTATGAGTTAGAAGCATCCAACAAGCTGAATGGTGAAGAACTGGAATCCTGTTCCTTTCTCTTGTGTCTCACTTTACTGAGTGATGTAGAGACTTTACTGAGTGATGTAGAGACTTTACTGAGTGATGTAGAGACTTCACTGAGTGATGTAGAGACTTCACTGAGTGATGTAGAGACTTCACTGAGTGATCTAGAGACTTTACTGAGTGATGTAGAAACTTCACTGAGTTATGCAGAGACTTTACTGAGTGATGTTGCGACTTCACTGAGTGATGTAGACTTTACAGAGTGATGTAGAGACTTTACTGAGTGATGTAGAGACTTCACTGAGTGATGTAGAGACTCCTGACCTGTAGGGGCCGCTGTTGTCCTCAGCCGGCACTGTGTTAGAGGAACGTCACTGCAGCCACAGAGCAGTACTGAGACCCTTTGGGTCTGTCTGCGCTGCTGTGTCTGGCAGGAAGTGGCATTCTGTCGTGTGCATTTGTGAAGGTTAATATCTCTTTAAGATTAAGACTCGTATATTAGCCGTGCTTCTGAGTGACATTAGTCTTGTTGTCCCTCCAGTGGCGTGGGACACGCTGTGTGTTGGCCTGTGTGTTAGCTCAGGGATCATTTAACACTGATAAACACGCTTACCTGTCCCGTGAAGTGAATGATAAATGACCTTTATGTGGTTAGCACCGTTCCTTTCCAGCCCGAGGCCTGGCGTAGCAGTCGCCTGCGGTGGAGCCCAGCCCACATTAGAGGGACTTATGGGGCGGTTTAGCCAGGGGCTAATTAGGGGGCTGGATTGACAGAGTTGGGTTGGGCCTGGAGACATGGAAACCTGACCCCTCTCTTTGTAAAAGCCATGGACTCTAGATGACTGCAGTGGGTCAAGATCTTTCTCTCTGTCTCTCTCTCTCCCTCCCTCCCCCTTCCTCCGTCTCTCACTCTCCCTTCCTCCCTTCTTCTGTCTCTCTCCTTTCATCCCCCCTCTCTCTCCCCTCCCTCTCCCTTCCTCCCCCTGTCTCTCCCTCTCTCTCCCTCCCTTCCTCTATCTTTCTCCCTTAATCCCCCCTCTCCCTCTCTCCCTCTCTCTCCCTCTCTCTCCCCCTCCCTCCTCTCCCTCTCTCTCTCTCCCTCCCCATCTCTCTCCCGCCCCCCATCTCTCCCTTTCTCTCTGGTGCTGGGGTACCAGCAGGGAGAGGATTCTCAGCAGTACAGCACACAGCTCACTGACTCCATTATGAAATGCCAGCTCCTCTGTGATGGTGTTTGCCAGTCTGATAACAGCCATTGTTGTGCATTGTAGTTACAGGGCTGATTACAGTAATAACTTACTTTCTGGGACCTTTTTACTACTGGGTGTTGACTGGCTGTTTCTACAGCTGCAAGTCTGATGAACTCCCATATGAACATTTCTTTTGACTGATTGCAATATTAGTCGATTGCTTATGCAGAATGCATAGAAACCCTATGGCTGTGCTGGATGCTAACCAAGAGCAACTTTAATGAATTAAAACCTAAATATGGTCTGTAGTGTGGACCCAAGTGGCCACCTTTTTGAGTGGACTGAATCGCAGAACTGCGCTGTGCCCATTTTAACTGTTTAAACTGAAACAGATTATCGCTGAAAACAACAAAATGAACAGCTGTTCCAAAGGGCTGGGTGCTGTCTGTGGTGCTGAAGTACTGGCCATGGTGTGCTAGCTCAGTGCTGGCTATGGTGTGCTAGCTCAGTGCTGGCTATGGTGTGCTAGCTCAGTGCTGGCTACGGTGTGCTAGCTCAGTGCTGGCCACGGTGTGCTAGCTCAGTGCTGGCCACGGTGTGCTAGCTCAGTGCTGGCCACGGTGTGCTAGCTCAGTGCTGGCCACGGTGTGCTAGCTCAGTGCTGGCCACGGTGTGCTAGCTCAGTGCTGGCCATGGTGTGCCAGCTCAGTGCTGGCCACGGTGTGCTAGCTCAGTGCTGGCCACGGTGTGCTAGCTCAGTGCTGGCCACGGTGTGCTAGCTCAGTGCTGGCCACGGTGTGCTAGCTCAGTGCTGGGCTATGGTGTGCTAGCTCAGTGCTGGCCCACGGTGTGCTAGCTCAGTGCTGGCCACGGTGTGCTAGCTCAGTGCTGGCCATGGTGTGCTAGCTCAGTGCTGGCCACGGTGTGCTAACTCAGTGCTGGCCATGGTGTGCTAGCTCAGTGCTGGCTACGGTGTGCTAGCTCAGTGCTGGCCACGGTGTGCTAGCTCAGTGCTGGCCACGGTGTGCTAGCTCAGTGCTGGCCATGGTGTGCTAGCTCAGTGCTGGCCATGGTGTGCTAGCTCAGTGCTGCCCATGGTCCTGAATGAGTCCATGCTGTAAAAGAATGAATGAATGAATATTATTTATTTATATAGCACCTTTCCAAAGCAAATATCATTAAGTGATATACAGATCATTAAACAATTAGTGTAAACGCATAAGAACACAAAGAAAAAACAAACTTGGCAATGACATTACAGAAATGCTTGTCTGTTCGATAAGGATATCAAATCCGATCCACCGTGTTCACAGATCTAATGTCCACAGGAAGGCTATTCAGAAACCCAGGAGTTGTGGTGGCAAAAGGTGGATGAAGCTGTCTATGCTGCTGAAGTTTTTTTTTTTTTTTTTTTAAAGAAAGGATCCTTTGTTTTACCAGAGAAGAACCTCCTTTGAGATCAGAATCTCTTTTAAAAGGATGACCTGAGATAAAAGCTAGTGACACAGATAAAAGGCCTGAGGCGCTGTCCATGGTGCTGACGTGCTCAGTGCAGGCCTGTGGGCAGGGAGGGACATGAGGGATAAGATCTGACCCTGTGGGTTGCAGCTTCTCCCTGCAATCACTGAAATGTGTGCATCTGGTTGGCGAGCTTCTCCGTCCCCAGGTAGCTCGGCTGGTTGTGTCTGTATGATGGCTCTGTCTCTCCGGCTCATCAAGTTGTGTCTGTATGATGGCTCTGTCTCTCTGGGCTCGGCAGGTTGTGTCTGTATGATGGCTCTGTCTCTCTGGGCTCGGCAGGTTGTGCCTGTATGATGGCTCTATCTCTCTGGGCTCGGCAGGCTGTGTCTGTATGATGGCTCTGTCTCTCCCGGCTCGGCAGGTTGTGCCTGTATGATGGCTCTGGTGCTCTGGGCTCGGCAGGTTGTGTCTGTAAGATTGCTCTGTCTCTCTGGGCTCGGCAGGTTTTGCCTGTATGATGGCTCTGTCTCTCTGAGCTCGGCAGGTTGTGCCTGTACGATGGCTCTGTTTCTGGCTCGGCAGGTTGTGTCTGTATGATGGCTCTGTCTCCCTGGGCTCGGCAGGTTGTGTCTGTATGATGGCTCTGTTTCTGGCTCGGCTGGTTGTGTCTGTATGATGGCTCTGTTTCTGGCTCGGCAGGTTGTGTCTGTATGATGGCTCTGTATCCCTGGGCTCGGCAGGTTGTGTCTGTATGATGGCTCTGTCTCTCTGGGCTTGGCAGGTTGTGTCTGTATGATGGCTCTGTCTTTCTGGGCTTGGCAGGTTGTGTCTGTATGATGGCTCTGTCTCTCTGGGCTCGGCAGGTTGTGTCTGTATGATGGCTCTGTATCCCTGGGCTCGGCAGGTTGTGTCTGTATGATGGCTCTGTCTTCCTGGGCTCGGCAGGTTGTGTCTGTATGATGGCTCTGTCTCTCTGGAAGACTGCAGCGGTTCGCTTGGAATGTGGAAAAGGCTCCCGGATTCTCTGGGTGTCACTGCTGCAGCTGGGGATCCCCGCTCCCCGTTCTGGGAGCCGGACGTCAAACTGAAGTGGAGGTGTTTGATTGACAGGCCTCAGGGGGATGTGACTTCACTCTTCTCTTTCATCTGTGAGCCTGTGCTCTCACTGTGTCTGTGAGCCTGCGCTCTCACTTTGTCTATGAGCCTGTGCTCTCACTGTGTCTGTGAGTCTGCACTCTCTCAGTGTCTGTGAGCCTGCGCTCTCAGTGCGTCTGTGAGCCTGCGCTCTCACTTTGTCTATGAGCCTGTGCTCTCAATGTGTCTGTGAGCCTGCGCTCTCACTGTGTCTGTGAGCCTGCACTTTCTCAATGTCTGTGAGCCTGTGCTCTCAGTGTGTCTGTGAGCCTGCACTTTCACAATGTCTGTGAGCCTGTGCTCTCACTGTGTCTGTGAGCCTGTGCTCTCACTGTGTCTGTGAGCCTTTGCTCTCACTCTGTCTGTGAGCCTGTGCTCTCACTGTGTCTGTGAGCCTGTGCTCTGACTGTGTCTGTGAGCCTGTGCTCTCACTGTGTCTGTGAGCCTGCGCTCTCTTAGTGTCTGTGAGCCTGTGCCTCGTGTGACCCAGTTGTTGTCGGGGTTTTTGTGAAGGCCCAGCTTCCGGCCTGTGCAGGAGGTTTCCCTCTGAGCTGCCGGGCACAGGGTCCAGTGTGAGTGATTAGGAGCGGCTTTTGGGGCCCGTGAGTTGATTTGGCTTCAGTCTCTCAGATGAGCCTCGTTGCTCCTGCTTCCTTTCATAGCTATCCCATGTTTCTGTTTGTTTCTTCCAATTTTACAGTTTATCAGCTTTTATTTGTATTTCTTTTTAAAAAATATGCATTTTTCTTTTGCATTATATTCTTGCTGCTTTGCCATAAAGAACGTGTCCGGTGTTCCAGTAGTAGTGTAAAAGCACACTACTGGAATCACAGCCTCTCCATCTGTGTGTCCTGCAGAATAAACTCAAACGTTTGGCAAAGCCGTGCTCTGATATTCCTCTGGGGTCAGTAATGCACTCATAAACGTTCCTGTTCTTTTGCTGTCCAGCCTGGGAACTGTTACAGTGGCTGTTTCATTATGTTAAGCTCAAACCTTTCTGACCTTTTCATTTTGCACCAGATTCTGAATTATTACAGGGAGGGGTCATGTGCACTTATTACAGGGAGGGGTCATGTGCACTTATTACAGGGAGGGACGTGTGCACTTATTACAGGGAGGGGACGTGTGCACTTATTACAGGGAGGGGTCATGTGCACTTATTACAGGGAGGAGACATGTGCACTTATTACAGGGAGGGGAGGGTCATGTGCACTTATTACAGGGAGGGGACATGTGCACTTATTACAGGGAGGGTATATGTGCACTTATTACAGGGAGGGGTCATGTGCACTTATTACAGGGAGGGGTCATGTGCACTTATTACAGGGGAGGGTATATGTGCACTTATTACAGGGAGGGGTCATGTGCACTTATTACAGGGAGGGGTCATGTGCACTTATTACAGGGAGGAGACGTGCACTTATTACAGGGAGGGGTCATGTGCACTTATTACAGGGAGGGGACATGTGCACTTATTACAGGGAGGAGGGACATGTGCAGGGGTTATTACAGGGAGGGGTCATGTGCACTTATTACAGGGAGGAGACATGTGCACTTATTACAGGGAGGGGTCATGTGCACTTATTACAGGGAGGGGACATGTGCACTTATTACAGGGAGGAGATATGTGCACTTATTACAGGGAGGGGTCGTGTGCACCAACCCCCACCTGGCCTGTTTCTTAATTTCTCTTACAGTTTGCAGCAATTATAATTTAATCTCTCCCTCTCTCTCTCTCTCCCTCTCTTTCCATCCATCCCTCCCTGTCTCTCCATCCCTTTCTTTCTCTCATCTCTCACTCTTTCTATCTCCATCTCTCTGTCTATCCATCCCTCTCTTTCTCTCTCTCCATATCTCCATCTCTCTCATTCCCATGGCCTGGCAGTCACATTGACCTGGTTTTTGCTCTGATGGAAATGTGGAAGGTGTAAAAGTTATAAATATTTCAGGCCTGTTTTAAATCCTCTTGCTTAACTCGCTCTTCTGCCGAGCTTTCCCAGGCTGTTCTCGGGCTTTAGCCTCTCAGCTCAGAGCTTGTATCCCAGTGCTTTCGCTTAAGATTGTTGATGCAGAAAAATTGTTGAGAATCTGGTAGGTCGGCACTAAGGCTTCACACTTTAAAACCTACTATTCTTCTGTAGAGCTGCGCTTAAGCAGTGTGTGAACTGTTTCATTACACATTTAAAATTGTGGAGTACAGAGCCAGATCATAAATATGTATTTGTCCCAAACATTACGAAGGAAACTGTATATGCATATGTATATGTGTTATGAGCATCACGGTGGTCATGTGAGACGTGTGGTGTTTACTTGACCGTGTCTGTGGAGCTGTGCGGTTGCCATAGCAGCCTGTGAACCTGGATGATCACTTGCAGGGATGATGAGGGAGTGTTGGGTGGGTTTCCTCACGTTTGATATGAGCGTGGCTCTTCCTCAGCGCTGGCCCTCCCCTCTTCCTCTTCCTCTTCCTCTTCGCTCGCAACACCCTTCCAGAGGAGTGTCCCAACCTCTCGGGGGAGGGGTGGGGGCGACTCAACTTCCTAATTCCAAAATGGGAGAGGTTTCTGTTTTAACGGGATGGTACACTTTCTGGAGTGTCCTTGATATTGCTTCGGTTTTTCTGAATGTTTTTGATTTGGCCACTCCCGTTCTCCCTCTCCACTCCTCTCCTCTCCCCCGGACACTTTTGTGTGCAATGAAGGATATCCTGGATGTTCAGAGATGTTTCTGACAGCCTGCTGGCTTGACTATGGCTGGCACAGAGGCCAACATGGGTTTGTAGACTTCATGTGTATGTGGCAGTGTTAAGCCGGCTGTGCAGTTATGAGCTCTCTATAGCACCTTTCCCAGCCGTAACTGCTGCTTCGCTGGACTTCTCTGTTTTCAGACCCCACAGGTCTCTGCTGTTGCTGCCTTAGTGCAGTTTAATGCTGACGAGGCTGTTCTTGTTCCTGTGTGTGTAACTCAGCTTGATGTTCAGCAGAACCGTTGACAGGCCGTCTGTGAGTCTGCTCTTCTTGCACTTGCAGTCTCTCTGTGAGCTCTACTCTCTCCCTCCAGGGGACTTTGCACTTTGATCTCTGACCTTTGACCTTTGATCTTTGCAGTTGTGGTTGGCTTGTAAGTCACTCTGGATCTGAATTGAATCCAGTGTGTATTGATTGTGTTTGTGATGGAATGGTAGTGTAGGCATTATTTTTTATACAGAATGACACTTGCAGCAGTACAGCCGTGCTGCATGGGGGGATGTTGTTTGAGGAGGTGCAGCAGTGCTGTATGGGGAGATGTTGTTTGAGGAGGTGCAGCAGTGCTGTATGGGGGGATGTTGTTTGAGGAGGTGCAGCAGTGCTGTATGGGGAGATGTTGTTTGAGGAGGTGCAGCAGTGCTGTATGGGGTGATGTTGTTTGAGGAGGTGCAGCAGTGCTGTATGGGGTGATGTTGTTTGAGGAGGTGCAGCCGTGCTGTATGGGGGGATGTTGGTTGAGGAGGTACAGCTGTGCTGTATGGGGGGATGTTGGTTGAGGAGGTACAGCCGTGCTGTATTGAGGAGGTACAGCAGTGCTGTTTGGGGGATGTTCGTTGAGGTGGTGCAGCCGTGCTGTAATGAGGAGGTGCAGCAGTGCTGTATGGGGAATGTTGGTTGAGGAGGTGCAGCAGTGCTGTATGGGGGTATGTTGGTTGACTAGGTGCAGCAGTGCTGTATGGGGGGATGTTGGTTGAGGAGGTGCAGCAGTGCTGTATGGGGGGATGTTGGTTGACTAGGTGCAGCAGTGCTGTATGGGGGGATGTTGGTTGAGGAGGTGCAGCAGTGCTGTATGGGGAATGTTGGTTGAGGAGGTGCAGCAGTGCTGTATGGGGGGATGTTGGTTGACTAGGTGCAGCAGTGCTGTATGGGGGGATGTTGGTTGACTAGGTGCAGCAGTGCTGTATGGGGTGATGTTGGTTGAGGAGGTGCAGCAGTGCTGTATGGGGGGATGTTGGTTGAGGAGGTGCAGCAGTGCTGTATGGGGGGATGTTGGTTGACTAGGTGCAGCAGTGCTGTATGGGGGTATGTTGGTTGCGGAGGTGCAGCAGTGCTGTATGGGGTGATGTTGGTTGAGGAGGTGCAGCCGTGCTGTATGGGGTGATGTTGGTTGAGGAGGTGCAGCAGTGCTGTATGGGGTGATGTTGGTTGAGGAGGTGCAGCAGTGCTGTATGGAGGGATGTTGATTGAGGAGGTGCAGCCGTGCTGTATGGGGGGATGTTGGTTGACTAGGTGCAGCAGTGCTGTATGGGGGGATGTTGGTTGACTAGGTGCAGCAGTGCTGTATGGGGGGATGTTGGTTGAGGAGGTGCAGCAGTGCTGTATGGGGGGATGTTGGTTGAGGAGGTGCAGCAGTGCTGTATGGGGTGATGTTGGTTGAGGAGGTGCAGCCGTGCTGTATGGGGTGATGTTGGTTGAGGAGGTGCAGCAGTGCTGTATGGGGTGATGTTGGTTGAGGAGGTGCAGCAGTGCTGTATGGAGGGATGTTGATTGAGGAGGTGCAGCCGTGCTGTATGAGCAGAGGCTCTTCGTGTAGGTGGCTCTGCAGCCTGAACTGAGAGTGCTGCGGATTAGAGTGCTTTAAGCTGATATGATGTGGGCTTAGCCCACTGCTCCAGTTACCAGCAGAGCAGCCATCTGGACTGGGCAGCAGTGCAGTGTGTCTGCTGCCCTGTGTTTGTGTGTGTGTGTGTGTGTATGTGAATGTGTGTGCTTGTGTGTGTGTGTGTGCAAATGGGTGTGTATGTGCATGTGTGTGCTTGTGTGAATGTGTACATGTGTGCTTGTGTTTGTGTTTGTGAATGTGTGTGCTTGTGTGTGTGTATGTGATATGTGTGCTTGTGTGTGTGTATGCACATGTGTGTGTTTGTGTGTGTACATGTTTATACAGATTTGTGAGTATTTATGTTTGACTCTGTAGATATTGGTATCTGGTAAATGGTAAATGGACTGCATTTATATAGCACTTTTATCCAAAGTGCTTTACAATTGATGCCTCTCATTTGCCAGAGCAGTTAGGGGTTAGGTGTCTTGCTCAAGGACACTTTGACACGCCCAGGGCGGGGTTTGAACCGGCAACCCTCCGACTGCCAGACAATCGGTCTTACCTCCTGAGCTATGTCTCCCTCATATCTGTAGCAGCAATATCTGTAGATATTGCTGACACAGCCTGTTCCCCCAAAACAGCCTGTTCCCTCAAAAAAGCCTGTTCCCCCAAAACAGCCTGTTCCCCTCAAAACAGCCTGTCCCCCCAAAACAGCCTGTTCCCCCCTAAACAGCCTGTTCCCTCAAAATATCCTGTTCCCCCAAAACAGCCTGTTCCGCCGAAAACCCTGGGGGAGTGGGCACATCACCATCATCCTCTATCCCATACACTGCTAATGCACAGCCTGTTCCCTCTATCCCACACACTGCTAATGCACATCCTGTTCCCTCTATCCCACACACTGCTAATGCACATCCTGTCCCCTCTGTCCCTCACACTGCTAATGCACAGCCTGTTCCCTCTATCCCACACACTGCTAATGCACATCCTGTTCCCTCTGTCCCATACAGTGCTAATTCACATCCTGTTCCCTCTGTCCCACACAGTGCTAATGCACATCCTGTTCTCTCTGTCCCACACACTGCTAATGCACATCCTGTTCCCCCTGTCCCACACAGTGCTAATGCACATCCTGTTCCCTCTGTCCCACACACTGCTAATGCACATATTACAGACTGGTATGTCTTAATATGCTACCGACCAATCACTGTGGCCTCATTGTTTGTCAACCAATCACTGCTGCCTCATATCAATTTCAACCAATCACTACTGCCTCATTAGTGGTTGAACGATCACTGTAAAAGTTCTTTGCTGGCTTCTGCAGCAGGCTGCTTGGGCTGAGATTGATTATGAAAGATAACATTGGTCCGCAGTGATCTCCACGCTCTTTACGATGACACTGAAAGCCCTCTCACTCACCGTATTCTTTCACAGCAGACATTTAGCTCTGTCGCTGTGTCTCTCTGCTCAATTTAGATCATTTAATTTAAGACTGACCTGAATCCCTCTGCTCTTGAGTAGTGAGCTGCCCTTGTCTTGCCCTGGGTCTGCATGTCTACCCATGATTCCTCAAACAAGGGGAGGGGCTTCACTGTAACGGTGACACCGTATTCTCTCCAGGCTCCATGAGAAAATTGCTGTATTGTATGTGTGATAGTATTTACAAAAACAGGGCTTGGCAGTTGTTTTATGGATGTGTTCTGACTAATTCATGTGGTTTTAGCTCTCTCTCTCTCTCTCTCTCTCTCTCTCTCTCTCTCTCTCTTTCTCTTCTCTTTCCCTCTCTCTCCCTTTCTCTTGCTCTCTCTCTCTCTCTCTCTCTCTCTCTCTCTCTCTCTCTCTCTCTCTCTCCTCGTCCCTCAGCCATGGAACAGCCAGGGCACCTCAGTAATCAGGACATTACAGCAGTGTACAATGTAGCACAGGCACTCATAGAACAGCACAGACACTCACATAGATCAGCACAGGCACTCATAAACAGCACAGACACTCACAGATCAGCACAGGCACTCATAGAATCAGCACAGACACTCACAGAACAGCACAGACACTCACATAGATCAGCACAGGCACTCATAAATCAGCACAGACACTCACAGAACAGCACAGACTCACAAAGTAGTTCAGACGCTCATAGAGCCACAGACACACATAGAGCTGCACAGACTCTCATAGAGCAGCACAGACTCATAGATCAGCACAGGCACTCATAAATCAGCACACTCACAGAACAGCACAGACTCACAAAGTAGCTCAGACGCTCATAGAGCCACAGACACACATAGAGCTGCACAGACTCTCATAGAGCAGCACAGACTCATAGATCAGCACAGGCACTCATAAATCAGCACAGACACTCACAGAACAGCACAGACTCTTAAAGTAGCTCAGACACTCATAGAGCCACAGACACACATAGAGCTGCACAGACTCTCATAGAGCAGCACAGACTCATAGATCAGCACAGGCACTTATAAATCAGCACAGACACTCACAGAACAGCACAGACTCACAAAGTAGCTCAGACGCTCATAGAGCCACAGACAGTCAAAGAGCTGCACAGACTCTCATAGAGCAGCACAGACTCATAGAGCAGCACAGACAGTCAAAGAGCTGCACAGACTTCATAGAGCAGCACAGACACTCATAGAGCAGCACAGACACTCATAGAGCAGCACAGACACTCAGATAGCAGCACAGACACTTCTTTACATGCATGCAGGAGAATTAAGATGCAAAGCTGTGATCATTGAGCTGTGATCTCCGTGGATGAGGGCACTTCCTTCATGGAGATCAGATAATAAACAGTGATGACGTATGTGTGTGTGCATGCATGCGTGTGTGTGTGTGTGTGCGTGTGTGTGTGTGTGCATGCGCATGCGTATCTGAGAGCTTCTGTAGGTGGGGCTGTGTGTGTGGCTGCCGCACTGTCCGCTGGTCACATTTGGCCCCCCCCCCCCCACTTCCCTGGATTTCTGAGCTTAACCGCTGTCTCTCCCCCCCCCCCCCCCCACCCCCACCCCCTCTGCAGTCATCTCCAGTTTCCGTGGCGCCCTGTCCCAGGGGCTGGTGCTGGAGATCGGGGAGACGGTGCAGATTCTGGAGAAGAGTGAAGGTAAGACCAGCGCTTGCACTGGACACTCACAGGAAGGGAGGAGGGTGGGGAGGGGCCGCAGTCTGGTGGCTGCATTGAAGAAAGTGCTGTGTTTAAACTGCCCTGTACTCCTGTGGCCCCTGCACTCTCTGTGGTCCCTGTACTCCCTGTGGCCCCTGCCCTCCCTGTGGCCCCTGCCCTCCCTGTGGCCCCTGTCCTTCCTGTGGTCCCTGTACTCCCTGTGGCCCGTGCCTTTCCTGTGGCCCCTGCCCTCCCTGTGGTCCCTGTACTCCCTGTGGCTCCTGTCCTTCCTGTGGCCCCTGTGCTCTCTGTGGCCCCTGCCCTCCCTGTGACCCCTGTAGAGTGCCCCTCTGCTTTCTGTGTGAAAGCTGACATCACGGCTGTTCTGCCCCTCCTTTAATATGTCTGCTTCTGTACACAAATACAGACACGCTAATGCGATTACCTGCCCATATCTCTCCTGCTGTCTCATCTGTACGTGTCTCACATTACTGCTGTTTAAGCCACTGTGAGACTGTCCCCTGACTGAGCCATCTCCCACAATGCACCTGTGTGCTTAAATGGGCTCACACAGTGCAGAGTGCTGGACACCGTCATCCTCACTGATGACATTTACATGCTAATGCCTGGGAATGCATGAGCGATGCTGAAACCATGAGCCACTGCATCAGACTCCACACAGATACCCCCTCAGCTGGGTTAGCATCTCCACACCAGGCCTAAGGCCTCAGTGAGTCTGGCGTTAAGGCCTCAGTGAGTCTGGCGTTAAGGCCTCAGTGTGTCTGGCGTTAAGGCCTCAGTGAGTCTGGCGTTAAGGCCTCAGTGTGTCTGGCGTTAAGGCCTCAGTGAGTCTGGCGTTAAGGCCTCAGTGAGTCTGGCGTTAAGGCCTCAGTGAGTCTGGCGTTAAGGCCTCAGTGAATCTGGCGTTAAGGCCTCAGTGTGTCTGGCGTTAAGGCCTCAGTGAGTCTGGCGTTAAGGCCTCAGTGAGTCTGTCGTTAAGGCCTCAGTGTGGCTGGCGTTAAGGCCTCAGTGAGTCTGGCGTTAAGGCCTCAGTGTGTCTGGCGTTAAGGCCTCAGTGTGTCTGGCGTTGAGGCCTCAGTGAGTCTGACGTTGAGGCCTCAGTGAGTCTGGCGTTAAGGCCTCAGTGAGTCTGGCGTTAAGGCCTCAGTGTGTCTGGACGTTAAGGCCTCAGTGAGTCTGGCGTTAAGGCCTCAGTGAGTCTGGCGTTAAGGCCTCAGTGAGTCTGGCGTTAAGGCCTCAGTGAGTCTGGCGTTAAGGCCTCAGTGTGGCTGGCGTTAAGGCCTCAGTGAGTCTGGCGTTAAGGCCTCAGTGTGTCTGGCGTTAAGGCCTCAGTGAGTCTGGCGTTAAGGCCTCAGTGAGTCTGGCGTTAAGGCCTCAGTGTGAGCTGGCGTTAAGGCCTCAGACAGAGGGGGCCCTGTGCCAATCATCCTCCTTCCCCACCGAGGATGAGTCAGTGTCCACACAAATCACTCCGCTTGCAGGCTCTGCATAAATTTGCATACGTTTGCATAAGAATGAGGCAATCGGGGCCTCCGCTCCACGGCCCCTCTGCCCTCTCACATCAGTCAGGAGCTGATTTAAGCTGCCGCTCCTGCTGCTACTCACTGTAATCACTGTCATTATTTATCTGAGGGTCAGACGTCCCTGTCTGCAGGGGACCTGAGTGTGGCTCGTATTTCAGACCCCCCCCCCCCCCCGCCCCCCCCCCCCCCCCCCCCCAGCATGTTTACTGAAGCACATCAGGTCAAGTGCCCTGCAGAGGGGAGCAACAGCAGTGCTCCACCTGGGAATCAAACCCGCAGCCCCTCAGGTCATGCCCCAGCCTGTCCTGTACAGCCTAATGGGCCTTTGATGAGGTGATGGAGGACTGTGCTCTGTGAGTTCAGCGCTCTGTGAGCTCAGCGTTCTGTAAGCTTCAGCTCAGCATTCTGTGAGCTCAGTGCTCTGTGAGCTCCAGCTCAGTTCAGCTCAGCGCTCTGTGAGTTCAGCTCAGTGCTCTGTGAGCTCCAGCTCAGTGCTCTGTGAGCTCAGCGCTCTGTGAGCTCCAGCTCAGTGCTCTGTGAGCTCAGCGCTCTGTGAGCTCCAGCTCAGTGCTCTGTGAGCTCCTGCTCAGTGCTCTGTGAGCTCTCAGCTCAGCGCTCTGTGAGCTCCAGCTCAGTGCTCTGTGAGCTCCAGCTCAGCGCTCTGACAGGCCTCTGACTCACAAGGCGTGTGATTCATTGTTGCTCCTTTCATAATGACAGAGGGGGACCCTGAGAGAGTCTGTCTGTCTGTCTCTGGCCAGGCGAGTGCCCTGCACTAGGAGCATGTGTGTTTTCTGTATTTAAGGCCGCCTGGTTTTTGGCGAGTGTGATTTATTTCGCTTCCCGCCCCCCCGTTCTAAATCTGCCCCGGCGCTGCTGTGGCTCGTGCTCGGCGCGGTGTCCCGCTGTGTGTGAGTCAGCATACAGATGTTCTCTGCGCTCGTGTGGAGAGCTCGGCTGCTGCGGAGTTCCGTGTTTCACGTTCCGCGCTCTGCGTTCTGTGTTCCGCACTCTGCTTTCTGTGTTCCGTGTTCCACCATGCCCTGTTAACTGAGCGCAGTAGCCTTACGCTGTCTGCAGAACGCTCGCACACACACCAGGGACCAGAGACTGAACTCCAGCGCTTTATAATTTATGTGCGTCTCAGAGGCTCTTATGCAGGCCAGTTATGTTCGTTATGCTTCGTTTCGTTTGATTCCCATGGCTGGATGCTCCAGGCCCTGCAGCCGACAGGACTGGAGCTCTGGGCTCTGGCTGCACAGAGTGCAGTTCTGGTTCTGAGTTTGGAAGCCATGTATCCTAGCACTGTTCTGTGCTGCATCTCTGCTAAATCTGTTGTGCAGTTGTTCAGTTTGTTGTGTAGGAAAGACATAAACATGTTCATGCTAATATCACATTTTTGCTCAAAACTCAGAACCTTGTTAATGTGATTCCACATTTAGTTGTGATTCCAGAGTTGTGATTCCTCTCCTGATGCGGTTTGTGTCACTGTGGTATACTCATGATGATCTGCTTCCGAATGCATGTGAGTGCTTGTGTTTTACCTGCATTTAAACACCTGCTGTCATATTCCTGAGACTAATGGTGGAGTGGAGACTGCTCTGGGACAATGAAATATTTATAATAATGAGGAATAAAGTGGTCTTGTGAATGAGCATAGCTGATATGAAGACTGAGAGATGGATTCATCTACACCTGCTGTAATCCCAGCACTGCACACCTGTATTATCTACACCTGCTGTAATCCGAGCACTGCACACCTGTATTATCTACACCTGCTGTAATCCGAGCACTGCACACCTGTATTATTACATCTGTAATCCAGCCTGCACACCTGTATTATCTACACCTGCTGTAATCTCAGCACTGCACACCCGTATTATCTACACCTGCTGTAATCTCAGCACTGCACACCCTGTATTATCTACACCTGCTGTACTCTCAGCACTGTACACCTGTATTATCTACACCTGCTGTAATCCCAGCACTGCACAGCTGTATTATCCACACCTGCTGTAATCCCAGCAGTGCCCACCTGTAACCTGCCTGTTCTCCTCTCTTTCAGGCTGGTACAGAGGGTTTTCCACCAAGCGGCCTGCAATTAAGGTGAACTGACCTGAACTCTCATCTGTGCTCTTTCTGTGTTCTTACCTGTGCTTTTACCTGTGTTCTCTGTGCTCTGTCTGTTTTTTTGGATAAATATGAAATATGACTGCTGGATCATGGTGTCTGCTCAGCAGTTAGATGGTAGTATTCTGGTCCTAATTATTGGTTAATAAGTGATGTGAACAAAATAGGCCTACTGGACTCCTGTCATCAAACACTATCTAGACTCATCACTTGTGCAAACTGAAGTTCCAGAGATTGGCCCATCAGCAGATGAGGGCCTGTTAGTCTGAAATGGTGGTGAAACTGAAACATCCTGAGAGTTTTAGACCATCAGGGTTCACCTGCCGCAGATCTCACCTGCCTGTTCTCCTGAAGTTCTTATTTTGGGACATCGTGTCCGGACGGCCTGGTCGGCTTTTGAGCCAAAGCCAGCTGTGCCTGATTTGTTTGGCACAGAATGTGATGAGAAACTCGGGAGAGTTGCATGGGCTTGGCGTGATGCGTGAGTCGCAGTTTTCCTGGAAAGACGGGCCGGGCGTCGGATGGGGGTGTTTGTTTCTGGGAACGTCCCGCAGAGAGAAGGGTCTTTCATCACTGCTGTAAATAATGCATTCTTCACCCGGTTATCCACACCTCCGCAAGAAGTATG
This sequence comes from Anguilla japonica, assembly GCA_025169545.1. Lineage (NCBI taxonomy): Eukaryota > Metazoa > Chordata > Actinopteri > Anguilliformes > Anguillidae > Anguilla > Anguilla japonica. Next base: position 897,967 of record CM045893.1, on the reverse strand, counting down.
GGGTGGGGGGGGAGGGGGCAGGGGTGTTAATATTTAACCAGGGCTCTGCTCAGGAAGGGGGTAGGGGGGTAGGGGTAAGGGCTCAGCTTTTGGGGGGGGGGGGCAGGGGGGCCAGGGGGGGCCCAGGGGCAGCGATGGGCGGTGTGATATACCTACATTACAATCGGGGGGGGCAGACTGGTGTCACCGGTGTGGGAATCGGGGGGTGGGGGGGGGGGGGGGGCAGACTGGTGTCACCGGTGTGGGAAAGGGGGGGGGGGGGGAACGCAGGGTTCAGGGGCTGACAAAACACATTCTGTTCCTCTCTCTCTCTCACACGCTCTGTTCCTTTCTCTCTCACACGCTCTGTTCCTCTCTCTCTCTCTCAAACGTTCTGTTCCTCTCTCTCTCTCACACACTCTGTTCCTCTCTCTCTCACACGTTCTGTTCCTCTCTCTCTCTCACACACTCTGTTCCTCTCTCTCTCTCACACACTCTGTTCCTCTCTCTCTCACACGTTCTGTTCCTCTCTCTCTCTCACACACTCTGTTCCTCTCTCTCTCACACGTTCTGTTCCTCTCTCTCTCTCACACACTGTTCCTCTCTCTCTCTCTCACACGTTCTGTTCCTCTCTCTCTCACACACTCTGTTCCTCTCTCTCTCACATGTTCTGTTCCTTTCTCTCTCTCACGTTCTGTTCCTCTCTCTCTCTCTCACACGTTCTGTTCCTCTCTCTCTCTCTCACACACTCTGTTCCTCTCTCTCTCTCACACGTTCTGTTCCTCTCTCTCTCTCAAACACTCTGTTCCTCTCTTTCTCTCTCTCACACGCTCTGTTCCTCTCTCTCTCACACGTTCTGTTCCTCTCTCTCTCTCTCACACACTCTGTTCCTCTCTCTCTCACACGTTCTGTTCCTCTCTCTCTCACACGTTCTGTTCCTCTCTCTCTCTCTCTCTCTCTCACATGTTCTGTTCCTCTCTCTCTATCACACACTCTGTTCCTCTCTCTCTCTCTCACATGTTCTGTTCCTCTCTCTCTCTCACACGCTCTGTTCCTCTCTCTCTCTCTCTCACATGTTCTGTTCCTCTCTCTCTCTCTCAAACGTTCTGTTCCTCTCTCTCTCTCACACGTTCTGTTCCTCTTTCTCTCTCACACGTTCTGTTCCTTTCTCTCTCACACGCTCTGTTCCTCTCTCTCTCTCTCAGACGCTCTGTTCCTCTCTCTCTCTCACACACTCTGTTCCTCTCTCTCTCACACGTTCTGTTCCTCTCTCTCTCTCACACGCTCTGTTCCTCTCTCTCTCTCACACACTCTGTTCCTCTCTCTCTCACACGTTCTGTTCCTCTCTCTCTCTCACACGCTCTGTTCCTCTCTCTCTCACACGTTCTGTTCCTCTCTCTCTCTCACACGTTCTGTTCCTCTCTCTCTCTCACACGCTCTGTTCCTCTCTCTCTCTCACGTTCTGTTCCTCTCTCTCTCTCTCACGTTCTGTTCCTCTCTCTCTCTCACACGTTCTGTTCCTCTCTCTCTCTCTCACGTTCTGTTCCTCTCTCTCTCTCACACACTCTGTTCCTCTCTCTCTCTCTCAAACGTTCTGTTCCTCTCTTTCTCTCTCTCACACGTTCTGTTCCTCTCTCTCTCACACGTTCTGTTCCTCTCTCTCTCTCTCTCTCTCTCACATGTTCTGTTCCTCTCTCTCTCTCACACGTTCTGTTCCTCTCTCTCTCTCTCACATGTTCTGTTCCTCTCTCTCTCTCACACGCTCTGTTCCTCTCTCTCTCTCACAAGCTCTGTTCCTCTCTTTCTCTCTCACAAGCTCTGTTCCTCTCTCTCTCTCTCAAACGTTCTGTTCCTCTCTCTCTCACACGTTCTGTTCCTCTCTCTCTCTCACAGGGCATCTTCCCTGCGAGCTATGTGTTCCTGAAAAAGGCAGTCATTACCAACAGGGGGTGAGTGACCTGGTGTTCCTAGAGGACGGAGGGAGAGAGAGAGAGAAAGAGAGAGAGCACATGCTCATTTATCCTGCCAGTGCAACTGAGTGTGTGTGTGTGCGTAAGTGTGCACGTGTGTGTGTGCGAGTCTGTGTGTGTATGCGTGTGCTTGTGTGTGCACGTGTGTGTGCACGAGCATGTGTGTGTGCATGCATGCGTGCGTGTGTGCATGTGAGTATGTACGTGTGTGAGTGTGTGTGTGCGTGCGCACGCTTATTTGAGGTTACTCATTGCTGTTTTGTTTGCAGTTCTTGCAGTACATGTCTGATATTGGGGGTATTAGACACGACTTTCCTCGAAATGGCCTCCTTTCGCTTTAATTACAATTAAATTAATTATTGCAAGTCTATCCAATCATTTTGTGAAGTGCGAAGTGGAGGGGTAATTAAATTGAGTGAAATCTTATCTACCTTAAGGTTTTTTAAAAACCCCTTTAGTCTGTAGTACAAGTAAGATAGGCAGTTATTTTGAGGAAAGTCGTGTCTAAGATTATTTTTAAATAATACTCATCTTTTGTGTTATTGTAGGTATAAAGAACAATGTTTATACTATGGTTTGTTATGCAATTAATGCACATATATGCATTGAATTCTTCTCTACCTAAGGTTTTTTTTTTTTTTTTAAACCACAGGTGGCCAAATACTTTTGGCCTGTACTGTATGTGCTCACTTCAACTCACCTGAGTTTTTACAGGTGAATGAAGCCTTCAAACCTGTTAATACCCCCCCCCCCCCCCCCCTCCCCCATGGGTAAAGACACACCTCCTTAAAAGGCTACCCATTTTAACAGTAGCCTGTTGCCAAATGCTGGGAGAGCCGAAGTGCGAGAACGTGGGCCTGTGCAGATCCTGGACTGCGCGGGGATTCCTGTCCGGTCGGTCGTTACGCTCGGATATTTGACTGCCCCGTCAGCGTTCTCTCCCCGTTATGGTAACATCAGTAACAAAAGCTCCATCAGACCTCACGGTGCACAACTTACCGGACCAGACCACCTTTTAAGAAATAAAAATGGAGATGGTAACCGTGTTTTATTTTAGTAATGCAATTTAAGCACGCTCTATTTCTGACAGTGTTGTTTCACTGGGAGAACGTAACGCGCGCGAAGGTTTCACGCTGTCTCCCCCAGATCCCCTCCCTGCTGAACAGCCAGTAGGAGTCGCTAATGCAACGATCAGGACTCATACCCTCATTGGCTTCCCACCCCTGAACACAGCCAATTGTGTTTGTAGGAACGTCTGACCAAGCCGGGAGTATCGCTGCCGGGGATTCTACCCAGACGGCCCGATTTATTTTTTTTAACTTGTTACTTTTGTTTTACTTGTACTTGTAGTATTTGTTATTGTTGCTAAAGTTGCGCATATGTATTTCAGTTGTTTCCCACTGCCGCACCTGAGATCTACTTATTAATTTAATAAATAAACATTTAAAAATTCTGATCAGTAATCTGAAGTGTTTTCCCCTTGAATTTACCAAAACCCGAAGAATTCACCAAAAAGTTCACAGCTGTTCTTTTAAAAAAAATCTCTTATGCAGGGGCGTGCCCCTGGACCACCCTAGAGGGTTGCAGCTCTTGTCGTCTTTGAATTTCAACCCCCCCAAAATAAAATTACCCCATTGGTGGGATGTAACTAGCCAGGACTGTATGCCATGTGAAAATTAGCAGACTGGCTCTTTAATTTAAATATAAGAAGGTAACTGGTAAGCTGCAGGCTGATTGGTCAGGATCGTTGTGTTACTCTAGTGTCTCCAGTCACGCGTGGACCACGTTGACTGTACTGCTCATTCTGACTGCTCCTCTGGAATAATACTGAGAGAGAACAGATATGAGAGGACGTGGTTTCACTCTAATTCCAGGCCTGAAGGCTGATCACTCTGATTCCAGGCCTGAAGGCTGATCACTCTGATTTCAGACCTGAAGGCTGATCACTCTGATTCCAGGCCTGAAGGCTGATCACTCTGATTCCAGGCCTGAAGGCTGATCACTCTGATTCCAGGCCTGAAGGCTGATCACTCTGATCCCCAGCCTGAAGGCTGATCACTCTGATTCCAGGCCTGAAGGCTGATCACTCTGATCCCCGGCCTGAAGGCAGATCATTCTGATTCCAGGCCTGAAGGCTGATCACTCTGATTCCAGGCCTGAAGGCTGATCACTCTGATCCCCGGCCTGAAGGCTGATCACTCTGATCCCCGGCCTGAAGGCAGATCATTCTGATTCCAGGCCTGAAGGCTGATCACTCTGATTCCAGGCCTGAAGGCTGATCACTCTGATTCCAGGCCTGAAGGCTGATCACTCTGATTCCAGACCTGAAGGCTGATCACTCTGATTCCAGGCCTGAAGGCTGATCACTCTGACTCATTGGCTGATCAGAGAGACAGCCATCACGGCCATTTTCTCAACAGAGCGTTTGTCTCGGAGCCGCAGAACTCCCTGCGGCGCTTGTAAAACTTACACGAGCTGATTGGTTGAAGTGAGCACATGACATGCTGTGATTGGTTGAAGTGAGCACATACATGCTGCGATTGGTTGGAGTAATATGGGCTTTAGAAAAGGGATGTCTTAAGATCTTGGCTGTAAAAAAACCTGTTTGTGGATAAATGTGTACATCTTGCTCTGTGAGGAATGTCTCAAAAACGCCATTTTACACAAGCCCGGGGGGGGGGGGGGGGACATGGAGCTGGAGGGACTGGAGGGGACTGGAGGGACTGGGGGACTGGGGGCCTGGGGGACTGGGGGGACTGGGGGGACTGGGGGACTGGGGGGACTGGGGGGACTGGGGGACTGGGGGGACTGGGGGGACTGGGGGGACTGGAGGGACTGGGGGACTGGGGGGACTGGGGGGACTGGGGGACTGGGGGGACTGGGGGGACTGGAGGGACTGGGGGACTGGGGGGACTGGGGGGACTGGGGGATTGGAGAAACAGAAACATGAGCTGCTTGTTTTTTCTGTTCTGTGTGTTTTTTGGAGCAGAAATGTATAAAGCTGCCGTATGGTTTGGTTAAGTTGCGCTCGCAGGGAGGAGTCTGTCCTGCTGCTGTCTCAGTGTACTGAGCTGCCCTCACCCTGTCTCCATGGTGACCGGTGCTCTGTGTGTTTGGGGGTACAGGCAGTATGGTGACTGGTGCTCTGTGTGTTTGGGGGTACAGGCAGTATGGTGACTGGTGCTCTGTGTGTTTGGGGGTACAGGCAGTATGGTGACTGGTGCTCTGTGTGTTTGGGGTACAGGCAGTATGGTGACTGGTGCTCTGTGTGTTTGGGGGTACAGGCAGTATGGTGACTGGTGCTCTGTGTGTTTGGGGGTACAGGCAGTATGGTGACTGGTGCTCTGTGTGTTTTGGGGTACAGAGGCAGTATGGTGACTGGTGCTCTGTGTGTTTGGGGGTACAGGCAGTATGGTGACTGGTGCTCTGTGTGTTTGGGGGTACAGGCAGTATGGTGACTGGTGCTCTGTGTGTTTGGGGGTACAGGCAGTATGGTGACCGGTGCTCTGTGTGTTTTGGGGGTACAGGCAGTATGGTGACTGGTGCTCTGTGTGTTTGGGGGTACAGGCAGTATGGTGACTGGTGCTCTGTGTGTTTGGGGGTACAGGCAGTATGGTGACTGGTGCTCTGTGTGTTTGGGGGTACAGGCAGTATGGTGACCTGGTGCTCTGTGTGTTTGGGGGTACAGGCAGTATGGTGACTGGTGCTCTGTGTGTTTGGGGGTACAGGCAGTATGGTGACTGGTGCTCTGATGTGTGTGGGGGTGTGCTTTGGTTTTGGGGGTACAGGCAGTATGGTGACTGGTGCTCTGTGTGTTTGGGGGTACAGGCAGTATGGTGACGGTGCTCTGTGTGTTTGGGGGTGCAGGCAGTACGAGACAGCTGTGCCCCTGGAGGACCCCATCATCACTGAGGTCACCTGCACGCTGCAGGAATGGGCGGTCCTGTGGAAGCAGCTCTATGTGGTGAGTATGGAACCTCACACCTGTGCATTACCTGTGCATCACCTGTGCATCACCTGTGCATCACCTGTGCATCACCTGTGTTACGGAGGGTTTGCAGAGACGGCTTTAATCCCCAGTTAGCTGATGGAGATGTGCGTTTGTTCTGTAATGGCTGTTTATCAGCGTGATGCCCACCTGGCTGTCATGGCAGGGTGGTTATGGAGGTGACTGAGGGGCTGTGGGCAGGACCTGGCTGATGTAATCACTCGTTTATGAGGTTTTAGGTCTCCCTCTGTCTCTCTCTCTTTCTTTGTCTCTCTCTTTGTCTCTCTCACTCTCCTCCTCTTTCTCTCCCCCCCTCCCTCCACCCTCTCTTTTGTGTGGAGCTGCTTGCATGTTTGTACCACAACAGTGGGCAGAGTATTCATTATTTAGTCATATTTATATGCTTGACAGAATATTCTCCTCTGGGACTTACTTTAGCATGTTAGGCATCATAATCATTCCAGTGAAATGCAGAAACTATGTGAAGAAGGCTTTATGAAGAACACAGTATTACTACTATTATTGCTCCTGCATTGCTGCTACTACTAATACTAATACTAATACTAATAATCATTCTAATAACCATTCTCTGTGTCTAGGTTTGTAAGAGGTGTGGTCAGGTAGCCATATTTAACAGAATCTCTCTCTGATTTCTGATTTTCCCAAATGTTTGCATCAGAAATGAGCTGGAGGAATATTTACAGTTCAGATGGTTCATGGTAAACGCTGCTAATATGGAGTTGCTATGGAAACATTTGTGATACAAATAATTTGTTATGGCGCAAATTATCTGCCACAATCAGGAGGAGAAGCTGTTTAGGGGAGGGGCGGTGGGGGGGCGGGCGGGCGTTGGGAGGGGGGTGGTTTAACTGACTGTAAAACTCGCCCCCCTACCCCTGTAACAAAAACAGGCTTCTTTGCTGATGTATTTGCTGGATGAAGAGGTTGCCAGATATGGATGGTATGATGCACACACGCCTCCTCTTTCTGGAAGCAGAGCATTCTGTTCCGTCTGTTCAGCCATAAAGAAAATAAAGTAAAGAACAACTCCCCCTTTCCCCTTTCTTCTTCGGCTTTCCAAGTGACACGGCACAATAATGTGCATCATAAATAATAAACTCTCTGTGCTTGACAACTGACAGCAAAACAATGCAACCCCTCTTTCCTTGTTAAGAAAGGAATGAAAGTTAATTTAACGATGACGTCTTTATGCTAACTTATGCGTGTTGAGAAAGAAAGTGAATGCTCTCGACCAGGAAGGGCACTGGGAGGATGAAGATGAAGGAGGATGAAGAGGGCCAACTGTGCGTTCCGTAAATCTAAGATCGGTCTCCCCATGTGTCATACAAAAACATGGTATCAGTGAAGTTTCACCATGAATGTATTAATAATTAAATAATAAATGCATATTCATCATGTGTATTATAGTAATAAATAGTTAATTTATGGACAGCAGAAGGGCTGCAGTAAGTTCTGGGGGGAAACAAACCGTGTGCTGCTCTGACTGGCCTGTGACCACCCAACTTTAACCCAACATGCTGGCCTGTGTTAACCCAACTTTAACCCAACATGCTGGCCTGTGGTAACCCAACTTTAACCCAACTTTAACCCAACATGCTGGCCTGTGTTAACCCAACTTTAACCCAACATGCTGGCCTGCGGTAACCAACTTTAACCCAACATGCTGGCCTGCGGTAACCCAACTTTAACCCATCGTGCTGGCCTGTGTTAACCCAACTTTAACCCAACGTGCTCTCGCCTACTAATAGATTCCATGTTTAAAAATTATTTTTTATGTGGCTTTATTGCCATTTTTGTCTCCTGAATGGTTGCATTCATGCAGCCTGTGTGCTGAAATGCTCAGGCCTGGTGGTTCTGTTAATGCAGCCTGTATTAGTGCGCTCTCTGGCTCTCCCTGTGTTAGTGCTCTCCCTGTAGGAGTGCACTAGTGTTCACGGTGGCTGCACACGCTTGTGCTCTCCTGTGCGTTAATTACACAACCCCCACGACCCAGATCAGAATGCAGCTGTTCTGCGCTGATGGCTTCAGCCAGGCAGAAGCTGCTTTTCTGCCACGGATCTTCACAATGGGCCCTTTTCATCTCAAACAGGGCTGATTAGCCGCAATGACCGAGAGCATAGCAATAAAACCTGTGTTGATTGGACGGCTGAAGTCTTTACGCCGGACATACCGAAAAAGCGATGCCCCTGAAGACTGTGGTGAGGATGAAGATGCAAAGCAGACAAACCCCAGGGTTAACCCCGCGTGTGCCGAGTGCAGTGCGCTCTGCTGCTCTGCGTGTCGAAACGTCCTCTTAGTTCAGTCCCCTTCTCACTGCATCCAGGGCCATTACATATGAATGCGTTCTGCAGGGCTGCTGTAGAACCTGACTGCGGATCGGAGGGTGTTTCTGAAGGGTTGCTGTAGAACCTCACTGCGGATCGGAGGGTGTTTCTGAAGGGTTGCTGTAGAACCTCACTGCGGATCGGAGGGTGTTTCTGAAGGGTTGCTGTAGAACCTCACTGTGGATCGGAGGGTGTTTCTGAAGGGTTGCTGTAGAACCTCACTGAGGATCGGAGGGTGTTTCTGAAGGGTTGCTGTAGAACCTCACTGTGGATCGGAGGGTGTTTCTGAAGGGTTGCTGTAGAACCTCACTGAGGATCGGAGGGTGTTTCTGAAGGGCTGCTGTAGAACCTCACTGCGGATCGGAGGGTGTTTCTGAAGGGCTGCTGTAGAACCTCACTGCGGATCGGAGGGTGTTTCTGAAGGGTTGCTGTAGAACCTCACTGCGAATCGGCGGGTGCTTTCTGCGCTCCAGTGCCGACCTTCAAGGTGCTGCATCCCAGAATCCTCTGTGTTTGTGAGATCCTTTATCAGAATGTGATACTGAGATGCCCCATGGGGACAGGAAATGGGTCCAGTTTAGAGACAGGAAACAGATCCGGTGCGGGCGGCGATTGGATCGGCCTGTGGCTGCAGTGCTGGGCAGGCGGAGGCCGGTGCGTTTGACACAGACGCTGCAGTGCGGCGGTGTTGAGACGGAACTGTGCGGCACGGTGTTCTGTGTTTGAGTGCAGTCTGCTCACCCACTCAGAGCAGGCTGCTGGGCCTGTTGTTATGGTTACGTTTCAGATGCTGGAATCGTAGGCTGCAGCGCTTGTGAGGAGGGAGCTAATTTTACATTTCCACGACAGTGGAAGTGCGGAGATGTGTGGGGCGCTCGTGTGTGCGGAGCAGAGATGTGCGGGGCGCTCGTGTGTGCGGAGCAGAGATGTGCGGGGCGCTCGTGTGTGCAGAGCAGAGATGTGCGGGGCGCTCGTGTGTGCAGAGCAGAGATGTGTGGGGCGCTCGTGTGTGCAGAGCAGAGATGTGTGGGGCGCTCGTGTGTGCAGAGCAGAGATGTGCAGAGATGTGTGGGGCGCTCGTGTGTGCGGAGCAGAGATGTGTGGTGCGCTCGTGTGTGCAGAGCAGAGATGTGTGGTGCGCTCGTGTGTGCAGAGCAGAGATGTGTGGTGCGCTCGTGTGTGCAGAACAGTGCCGCTGGACCAGAGCACAACCACTCCGTGTCCTCAGAATGCCAGGTCACACGGCCCAGCAGGAAAGGAGAGAATTCCCAAATAAAGAATGTCCCAAGCCTGGGGTGCTGAGTGCACCTCATCTCTGAATCCCCTGAGTAACTCACTGAGATGTCTCTGAATCCCCTGAGTAACTCACTGAGCTATCTCTGAATCCCCTGAGTAACTCACTAAGCTATCTCTGAATCTCCTGAGTAACTCAGTGAGCTATTTCTGAATTCCCTGAGCAATCTCTTGAGTAACTCAGCAAGTTATCTCAGTGAATCAGCCTTGCAGAGACAGTGCAGTTAGCAGTGCAGTCAGCAGTGCAGAGACAGTGCAGTCAGCGGTGCAGTTAGCAGTGCTGAGACAGTGCAGTTAGCAGTGCAGAGACAGTACAGTTAGCAGTGCAGACAGTGCAGTTAGCAGTGCAGAGACAGTGCAGTTAGCAGTACAGTTATCAGTGCATAGACAGTGCAGTTAGCAGTGCAGTCAGCAGTGCAGAGACAGTGCAGGTAGCAGTGCAGAGACAGTGCTGTTAGCAGTGCAGAGACAGTGCTGTTAGCAGTGCTGTTAGCAGTGCAGAGACAGTGCAGGTAGCAGTGCAGAGACAGTGCTGTTAGCATTGCAGGTAGCAGTGCAGAGACAGTGCAGTTAGCAGTGCAGAGACAGTGCAGTTAGCAGTACAGAGACAGTGCAGTTAGCAGTGCAGAGACAGTGCTGTTAGCAGTGCAGAGACAGCGCTGTTAGCAGTGCAGAGACAGTGCAGTTAGCAGTGCAGTCAGCAGCGCAGAGACAGTGCTGTTAGCAGTGCAGAGACAGTGCTGTTAGCAGTGCAGAGACAGTGCTGTTAGCAGTGCAGAGACAGTGCAGTTAGCAGTGCAGAGACAGTGCAGTTAGCAGTGCAGAGACAGTGCTGTTAGCAGTGCAGAGACAGTGCAGGTAGCAGTGCAGAGACAGTGCTGTTAGCAGTGCAGGTAGCAGTGCAGAGACAGTGCAGTTAGCAGTGCAGAGACAGTGCTGTTAGCAGTGCAGAGACAGTGCTGTTAGCAGTGCAGTTAGCAGTGCAGAGACAGTGCAGTTAGCAGTACAGAGACAGTGCAGTTAGCAGTACAGAGACAGTGCAGTTAGCAGTGCAGAGACAGTGCTGTTAGCAGTGCAGAGACAGTGCTGTTAGCAGTGCAGAGACAGTGCAGTTAGCAGTGCAGAGACAGTGCTGTTAGCAGTGCTCACTGAAGAGGTTTGGGCCTCCGTAGACTGTTGGAAAGCAGATATCTGCCACCATTTTATCTTTGGCTCTCCATGTTGCTTGCTGGTGTTGTGGCTTCTGTCAAACACTGCTCCCTGCTGGTGAAGAAGCAGAACTGAACCAGCCTGCAAAGTCCGAGTCAGTTTAATGAGTCGAGCTGGATCCCAGCCACTGTCAGCAGTGGTTCCGTTTCCCCACAATTTCAGCTGGTGGTCACTGTTCTGCCTGAGTACACATTGACCTCACTCTGACCCCTGAACAACACTGTCCCGCTCTCCTGCTCCAGATACTGGAAATACATTATCGCTGTGTCACTTACCTCACGTACAGTACTAATGTCACTTGCCTGAAATACAGTATGTATATTTAAAAATTGTAGTATAATGTGTAAAATGTGTGAAGGGTTGTGTTCATACTGAGAGGCTGTCCTGTTGGTTTCCCCTGCAGAAGCACAAGGTGGACCTCTTCTACAAGCTGCGTCATGTGATGAACGAGCTGATCGACCTGCGGAGACAGATGCTGTCGGCCCACCTGATGCAGGATCAGCTCCGCGAGGTCAAACGCCACATCACTGTGCGCCTGGACTGGGGCAACGAGTGAGTCACCGCCAGCCACCCGCCGCCCAATCAGGAATCACTCGCAACGGACCAACCGTCCAATCAGCAATCACTGCCAAAGAACCAACCGTCCAATCAGAAATCACTCGCAAAGAACCAACCGTCCAATCAGCAATCACTGCCAAAGAACCCACTGTCCAATCATAAATCACTACCAAAGAACTTGCCATCCAGTCAGCAGTCACTCCCAAAGCACTCACATACACACGCACACACACACACACACACACACACTCACACTCACATGCACACATACACACACACACACACATTCGCACACGCACACGCACACACACACACACACTCACACAAAACACACATACACACACACACACACATTCGCACACACACACACACATGCACACATACACACTCACACGCGCACACACATACACACACACACACACATTCACACACACGCCCTTCCCCTCCCTTGGGTTTGTGGTGTGAAGTTGCTGTTCTGAAAAGCTGTGATTCTCTGTCTCTCACTCTGCTCTGTTGCTCTCTGTCGGTCCCAGTGGCAGGTCCTCGCTGTGTGAATGTGTTTCCACAGTCTGCCAGCAGTACCCAGGTCCTCACTACTACTGCAGAACCTGTTCCATTATTATTCTCTCTCTCTCTCTCTCTCACTCTCTCGCTCTCTCTCTCTCTCTCTCTCTCTCTCTCTCTCTCTCTCTCTCTCTCTCTCTCTCTCTCTCTCTCTCGCTCTCTCTCTCTCGCTCTCTCTCTCTCTTTGTTCATCCATCCATGGAGCTTCAATTGACAGTGACCCAGCTTGCTTAATTAATCAGGACGGTAGTACCCAAATTACCTTTGACCCTACAGTACTGTGATTTGTTGTCCCAGTCATTGGCCTGGTTACGGCAATGGCTGCGTGTGCTGGTTAGCATGCAAACACACACACATACGTACACAAACACACACACACACACTCTCACACACACTCACACGCACACAAACACACATACACATGCACACGCACACACACACACACACACAAATGCACAAATGCATAAACACACGTACACACTCACACACACACACACACACACACACAAAACACACATACACACACACACGTACACACTCACATGCACACACACACAAACACATATACGCACACACACAAACACACACACACACACACACACTCACACGCACACAAACACACATACACATGCACACGCACACACACACGCACACATACACACTCACACGCACACACACACAAACACATATACGCACACACACACACACACACACAAACACACACACACACACACAAAAACACACACACATGCACACACATGCACACGCACACTCACTCACACACATACACATACACACACACACACACACACAAACACACATACACACATACACATGCACACGCACGCACACACACTCACATGCACACACACGTACACACTCACACGCACACACACATGCACACGCACGCTCACTCACACACATACACATACACACACACACACGCACACTCACTCACACACATACACATGCACACACACACAAATGAAAGGTTTGATTTGCTTATTCACCAGCCTCTGGAGAAATACCTGCAGAAGAGGAGATAGAATGGCTTAATTACTACAAACTTCCCTTTAGCATAAATGAATAAATGCATAAAGATCCTGTGGAAAAGCTCAGAACGTGTTTGTGCGTCCGTGCCTTTGGGTGCTGGTTAGGCCCCGCCTCCCTGCTTCAGCTTTCACACGTACAGTGTGACCCTGTTTGGGGACGTTAAATGTCAGCTAAGAGTCCATTAACAGCTCCGATGGCTCCATTACGCTTAGCTGTGCATCCCTGGCATGGTGGTAATTGTCTGAAGACGTGTGTGGCTGCTGTCTTATGTGTGAGTCGCGCTGGGGGGGGATGTTGGGTGTCATCACGAGAAAACAGCCAAATATCCACCCCTTCGTTTCTGAGGGAGAGGGCTGCATAGGAGTGTTGGTTCCCCCCCCCCCCTGCCCCCCCCCCCCCCCCCCCCCCCCCGCAGCCAACTTTGAAAGCCTTCCCCATTGGTCACTCCGAGCGACCCCACAGCCAATCCAGTGCCAGCACCAGACTCCTCCTACAATGGGCCATTAACAGGTGGAGACAGAGAGCAGCTGGTGTAGGGTTTTGGTTTTCGTCACAGAGCTGAATATGTGAGCAGGATGTTCAGTTCCTGCACAGTCTTTTTTTTTAGTAATGAAAGTTCCCATCCAGCCCTTTACGCTGCAAATGGCTAGTAATAAGTCAACTAATGAAGACGATATAAGAATGACTAATGAATAAGATGATAAACCCCATGTGACTAAACCATTATGTTGAAAAATAGAAAAATAGGAAGTTCACTTGACATGGCTGTGTAACTAGCCTGTGTAATTGATGATGCCATGGTTTCTCCCTCCCCTAGGCACCTGGGCCTGGACCTCGTCCCCAGGAAGGAGTACGTGATGGTGGACCCGGATCAGTTCAGCATCTCAGACCTGTACAGGATGGTGGGTGACCTTCAGCCAATGGGATATCACACTCAGGATTCAATAAGCTAATGAGATCTCACGCTCAAGATTAGCACCTCTTCCACAGTTTTTCTTCATTTTGATGTATTTACATAAATTCAGAAAAAATATTTACATTATATGCAAAACTGCATTTCCTGCATACAGGTCCAGATCATGAGCTCCTGGGCTGACAGAATGGTAGCCAGTGATGAAGATGTAAGAGTGTAAGCGTGTAAAGTGATCAGTGGTTTGGGCGGGTGTGTGTTGGATCAGTGGTTTGGGCGGGTGTGTGTTGGATCAGTGGTTTGGGTGCAGCTTGGGCAGGTGTGTGTTGGATCAGCAGGTGTGTGTTGGATCAGTGGTTTGGGCGGGTGTGTGTTGGATCAGCAGCTTGGGCAGGTGTGTGTTGGATCAGTGGTTTTGTGGTGGATCAGCTTGGGCAGGTGTGTGTTGGATCAGCAGGTGTGTGTTGGATCAGTGGTTTGGGTGAAGCTTGGGCGGGTGTGTGTTGGATCAGCAGGTGTGTGTTGGATCAGTGGTTTGGGCGGGTGTGTGTTGGATCAGTGGTTTGGGCAGGTGTGTGTTGGATCAGCAGCTTGGGCAGGTGTGTGTTGGATCAGTGGTTTGGGTGGGTGTGTTTGGGTCAGGCTTGGGCAGGTGTGTTGGATCAGCAGCTTGGGCAGGTGTGTTGGATCAGCAGGTGTGTGTTGGATCAGTGGTTTGGGTGGGTGTGTGTTGGATCAGCAGCTTGGGCAGGTGTGTGTTGGATCAGTGGTTTGGGTGCAGCTTGGGCAGGTGTGTGTTGGATCAGCAGGTGTGTGTTGGATCAGTGGTTTGGGCGGGTGTGTGTTGGGTCAGCAGCTTGGGCAGGTGTGTGTTGGATCAGTGGTTTGGGTGGGTGTGTGTTGGGTCAGCAGCTTGGGCAGGTGTGTGTCGGATCAGCTGTTTGGGCGGGTGTGTGTTGGATCAGTGGTTTGGGCGGGTGTGTGTTGGATCAGCAGCTTGGGCAGGTGTGTGTTGGATCAGTGGTTTGGGTGGGTGTGTGTTGGGTCAGCAGCTTGGGCAGGTGTGTGTTGGATCAGCAGGTGTGTGTTGGATCAGTGGCTTGGGTGGGTGTGTGTTGGGTCAGCAGCTTGGGCAGGTGTGTGTTGGATCAGTGGTTTGGGCAGGTGTGTGTTGGGTCAGCAGCTTGGGCAGGTGTGTGTTGGATCAGCAGGTGTGTGTTGGATCAGCAGGTGTGTGTTGGATCAGTGGTTTGGGTGCAGCTTGGGCAGGTGTGTGTTGGATCAGTGGTTTGGGTGCAGCTTGGGCAGGTGTGTGTTGGATCAGCAGGTGTGTGTTGGGTCAGCAGCTTGGGCAGGTGTGTGTTGGATCAGCAGGTGTGTGTTGGGTCAGCAGCTTTGGCAGGTGTGTGTTGGATCCGCAGCCTTGGCGGGTGTGTCCAGGTACAGGTGCATATTAGCAGGAGGCTAACAGCAAAGGGCCTACTGGAGCAGGCCGCGCTCTCTAGTGGTTCTGCTGTTGCCTAGCAACTGCCTAGGCTGCGGAAATTTCCGGAGAACGTCACGGGCTGCTGCGCTGCTCAGGAGGAGTGGGCGGGACTTGTGAAAGACGCCGGGCGGACACGAGGAGCGGTGGCGGGAGTCGCGGTTCTGCGTAAGCCTCCTCAGCCTCCTCGTCCTCCTCATCTTCCTCAGCCTCCTCCGTCAGCTCCTGCTGTTCTGCCAGAGATCCCTGCGACCTGTTACAGCTCTGCTGGACTGTCAGAGATCCCTGCGACCTGTTACAGCTCTGCTGGACTGTCAGAGATCCCTGCGACCTGTTGCAGCTCTGCTGTTCTGCCAGAGATCCCTGCGACCTGTTACAGCTCTGCTGTTCTGCCAGAGATCCCTGCGACCTGTTACAGCTCTGCTGGACTGTCAGAGATCCCTGCGACCTGTTACAGCTCCTGCTGTTCTGCCAGGGATCCCTGCGACCTGTTACAGCTCTGCTGGACTGTCAGAGATCCCTGCGACCTGTTACAGCTCCTGCTGTTCTGCCAGAGATCCCTGCGACCTGTTACAGCTCCTGCTGTTCTGCCAGAGATCCCTGCGACCTGTTACAGCTCTGCTGGACTGTCAGAGATCCCTGCGACCTGTTACAGCTCTGCTGGACTGTCAGAGATCCCTGCGACCTGTTACAGCTCTGCTGTTCTGCCAGAGATCCCTGCGACCTGTTACAGCTCTGCTGGACTGTCAGAAATCCCTGCGACCTGTTACAGCTCTGCTGTTCTGCCAGAGATCCCTGCGACCTGTTACAGCTCTGCTGTTCTGCCAGAGATCCCTGCGACCTGTTACAGCTCTGCTGGACTGCCAGAGATCCCTGCGACCTGTTACAGCTCTGCTGACTGTCAGAGATCCCTGCGACCTGTTACAGCTCTGCTGGACTGTCAGAGATCCCTGCGACCTGTTACAGCTCTGCTGGACTGTCAGAGATCCCTGCGACCTGTTACAGCTCTCTGCTGGACTGTCAGAGATCCCTGCGACCTGTTACAGCTCTGCTGTTCTGCCAGAGATCCCTGCAACCTGTTACAGCTCTGCTGTTCTGCCAGAGATCCCTGCGACCTGTTACAGCTCTGCTGGACTGTCAGAGATCCCTGCGACCTGTTACAGCTCTGCTGTTCTGCCAGAGATCCCTGCGACCTGTTACAGCTCTGCTGGACTGTCAGAGATCCCTGCGACCTGTTACAGCTCTGCTGGACTGTCAGAGATCCCTGCGACCTGTTACAGCTCTGCTGGACTGTCAGAGATCCCTGCGACCTGTTACAGCTCTGCTGGACTGTCAGAGATCCCTGCGAGAGATCCCTGCGACCTGTTACAGCTCTGCTGTTCTGCCAGAGATCCCTGCGACCTGTTACAGCTCTGCTGTTCTGCCAGAGATCCCTGCAACCTGTTACAGCTCTGCTGTTCTGCCAGAGATCCCTGCGACCTGTTACAGCTCTGCTGTTCTGCCAGAGATCCCTGCGACCTGTTGCAGCTCTGCTGGACTGCCAGAGATCCCTGCGACCTGTTACAGCTCTGCTGGACTGCCAGAGATCCCTGCGACCTGTTACAGCTCTGCTGTTCTGCCAGAGATCCCTGCGACCTGTTACAGCTCCTGCTGTTCTGCCAGAGATCCCTGCGACCTGTTACAGCTCTGCTGTTCTGCCAGAGATCCCTGCGACCTGTTACAGCTCTGCTGGACTGTCAGAGATCCCTGTGACCTGTTACAGCTCTGCTGGACTGCCAGAGATCCCTGCAACCTGTTACAGCTCTGCTGTTCTGCCAGAGATCCCTGCGACCTGTTACAGCTCTGCTGGACTGTCAGAGATCCCTGCGACCTGTTACAGCTCTGCTGTTCTGCCAGAGATCCCTGCGACCTGTTACAGCTCTGCTGGACTGTCAGAGATCCCTGCGACCTGTTACAGCTCTGCTGTTCTGCCAGAGATCCCTGCGACCTGTTACAGCTCTGCTGTTCTGCCAGAGATCCCTGCGACCTGTTACAGCTCTGCTGGACTGCCAGAGATCCCTGCGACCTGTTACAGCTCTGCTGGACTGTCAGAGATCCCTGCGACCTGTTACAGCTCTGCTGGACTGTCAGAGATCCCTGCGACCTGTTACAGCTCTGCTGTTCTGCCAGAGATCCCTGCGACCTGTTACAGCTCTGCTGTTCTGCCAGAGATCCCTGCAACCTGTTACAGCTCTGCTGTTCTGCCAGAGATCCCTGCGACCTGTTACAGCTCTGCTGTTCTGCCAGAGATCCCTGCGACCTGTTGCAGCTCTGCTGGACTGCCAGAGATCCCTGCGACCTGTTACAGCTCTGCTGGACTGTCAGAGATCCCTGCGACCTGTTACAGCTCTGCTGGACTGTCAGAGATCCCTGCGACCTGTGACAGCTCTGCTGGACTGTCAGAGATCCCTGCGACCTGTTACAGCTCTGCTGTTCTGCCAGAGATCCCTGCAACCTGTTACAGCTCTGCTGGACTGCCAGAGATCCCTGCGACCTGTTACAGCTCTGCTGTTCTGCCAGAGAGATCCCTGCGACCTGTTACAGCTCTGCTGTTCTGCCAGAGATCCCTGCGACCTGTTACAGCTCCTGCTGTTCTGCCAGAGATCCCTGCGACCTGTTACAGCTCTGCTGTTCTGCCAGAGATCCCTGCGACCTGTTACAGCTCTGCTGGACTGTCAGAGATCCCTGCGACCTGTTTGCAGCTCTGCTGTTCTGCCAGAGATCCCTGCGACCTGTTGCAGCTCTGCTGGACTGTCAGAGATCCCTGCGACCTGTTACAGCTCCTGCTGTTCTGCCAGAGATCCCTGCGACCTGTTACAGCTCTGCTGGACTGTCAGAGATCCCTGCGACCTGTTACAGCTCTGCTGTTCTGCCAGAGATCCCTGCGACCTGTTACAGCTCTGCTGTTCTGCCAGAGATCCCTGCGACCTGTTGCAGCTCTGCTGTTCTGCCAGAGATCCCTGCGACCTGTTACAGCTCTGCTGTTCTGCCAGAGATCCCTGCGACCTGTTACAGCTCTGCTGGACTGTCAGAGATCCCTGCGACCTGTTACAGCTCCTGCTGTTCTGCCAGGGATCCCTGCGACCTGTTACAGCTCTGCTGGACTGTCAGAGATCCCTGCGACCTGTTACAGCTCCTGCTGTTCTGCCAGAGATCCCTGCGACCTGTTACAGCTCCTGCTGTTCTGCCAGAGATCCCTGCGACCTGTTACAGCTCTGCTGGACTGTCAGAGATCCCTGCGACCTGTTACAGCTCTGCTGGACTGTCAGAGATCCCTGCGACCTGTTACAGCTCTGCTGTTCTGCCAGAGATCCCTGCGACCTGTTACAGCTCTGCTGGACTGTCAGAAATCCCTGCGACCTGTTACAGCTCTGCTGTTCTGCCAGAGATCCCTGCGACCTGTTACAGCTCTGCTGTTCTGCCAGAGATCCCTGCGACCTGTTACAGCTCTGCTGGACTGCCAGAGATCCCTGCGACCTGTTACAGCTCTGCTGGACTGTCAGAGATCCCTGCGACCTGTTACAGCTCTGCTGGACTGTCAGAGATCCCTGCGACCTGTTACAGCTCTGCTGGACTGTCAGAGATCCCTGCGACCTGTTACAGCTCTGCTGGACTGTCAGAGATCCCTGCGACCTGTTACAGCTCTGCTGTTCTGCCAGAGATCCCTGCAACCTGTTACAGCTCTGCTGTTCTGCCAGAGATCCCTGCGACCTGTTACAGCTCTGCTGGACTGTCAGAGATCCCTGCGACCTGTTACAGCTCTGCTGTTCTGCCAGAGATCCCTGCGACCTGTTACAGCTCTGCTGGACTGTCAGAGATCCCTGCGACCTGTTACAGCTCTGCTGGACTGTCAGAGATCCCTGCGACCTGTTACAGCTCTGCTGGACTGTCAGAGATCCCTGCGACCTGTTACAGCTCTGCTGGACTGTCAGAGATCCCTGCGACCTGTTACAGCTCTGCTGTTCTGCCAGAGATCCCTGCGACCTGTTACAGCTCTGCTGTTCTGCCAGAGATCCCTGCAACCTGTTACAGCTCTGCTGTTCTGCCAGAGATCCCTGCGACCTGTTACAGCTCTGCTGTTCTGCCAGAGATCCCTGCGACCTGTTGCAGCTCTGCTGGACTGCCAGAGATCCCTGCGACCTGTTACAGCTCTGCTGGACTGCCAGAGATCCCTGCGACCTGTTACAGCTCTGCTGTTCTGCCAGAGATCCCTGCGACCTGTTACAGCTCCTGCTGTTCTGCCAGAGATCCCTGCGACCTGTTACAGCTCTGCTGTTCTGCCAGAGATCCCTGCGACCTGTTACAGCTCTGCTGGACTGTCAGAGATCCCTGTGACCTGTTACAGCTCTGCTGGACTGCCAGAGATCCCTGCAACCTGTTACAGCTCTGCTGTTCTGCCAGAGATCCCTGCGACCTGTTACAGCTCTGCTGGACTGTCAGAGATCCCTGCGACCTGTTACAGCTCTGCTGTTCTGCCAGAGATCCCTGCGACCTGTTACAGCTCTGCTGGACTGTCAGAGATCCCTGCGACCTGTTACAGCTCTGCTGTTCTGCCAGAGATCCCTGCGACCTGTTACAGCTCTGCTGTTCTGCCAGAGATCCCTGCGACCTGTTACAGCTCTGCTGGACTGCCAGAGATCCCTGCGACCTGTTACAGCTCTGCTGGACTGTCAGAGATCCCTGCGACCTGTTACAGCTCTGCTGGACTGCCAGAGATCCCTGCGACCTGTTACAGCTCTGCTGTTCTGCCAGAGATCCCTGCGACCTGTTACAGCTCTGCTGTTCTGCCAGAGATCCCTGCGACCTGTTACAGCTCCTGCTGTTCTGCCAGAGATCCCTGCGACCTGTTACAGCTCTGCTGTTCTGCCAGAGATCCCTGCGACCTGTTACAGCTCTGCTGGACTGTCAGAGATCCCTGCGACCTGTTGCAGCTCTGCTGTTCTGCCAGAGATCCCTGCGACCTGTTGCAGCTCTGCTGGACTGTCAGAGATCCCTGCGACCTGTTACAGCTCCTGCTGTTCTGCCAGAGATCCCTGCGACCTGTTACAGCTCTGCTGGACTGTCAGAGATCCCTGCGACCTGTTTACAGCTCTGCTGTTCTGCCAGAGATCCCTGCGACCTGTTACAGCTCTGCTGTTCTGCCAGAGATCCCTGCGACCTGTTGCAGCTCTGCTGTTCTGCCAGAGATCCCTGCGACCTGTTACAGCTCTGCTGTTCTGCCAGAGATCCCTGCGACCTGTTACAGCTCTGCTGGACTGTCAGAGATCCCTGCGACCTGTTACAGCTCCTGCTGTTCTGCCAGGGATCCCTGCGACCTGTTACAGCTCTGCTGGACTGTCAGAGATCCCTGCGACCTGTTACAGCTCCTGCTGTTCTGCCAGAGATCCCTGCGACCTGTTACAGCTCCTGCTGTTCTGCCAGAGATCCCTGCGACCTGTTACAGCTCTGCTGGACTGTCAGAGATCCCTGCGACCTGTTACAGCTCTGCTGGACTGTCAGAGATCCCTGCGACCTGTTACAGCTCTGCTGTTCTGCCAGAGATCCCTGCGACCTGTTACAGCTCTGCTGGACTGTCAGAAATCCCTGCGACCTGTTACAGCTCTGCTGTTCTGCCAGAGATCCCTGCGACCTGTTACAGCTCTGCTGTTCTGCCAGAGATCCCTGCGACCTGTTACAGCTCTGCTGTACTGCCAGAGATCCCTGCGACCTGTTACAGCTCTGCTGGACTGTCAGAGATCCCTGCGACCTGTTACAGCTCTGCTGGACTGTCAGAGATCCCTGCGACCTGTTACAGCTCTGCTGGACTGTCAGAGATCCCTGCGACCTGTTACAGCTCTGCTGGACTGTCAGAGATCCCTGCGACCTGTTACAGCTCTGCTGTTCTGCCAGAGATCCCTGCAACCTGTTACAGCTCTGCTGTTCTGCCAGAGATCCCTGCGACCTGTTACAGCTCTGCTGGACTGTCAGAGATCCCTGCGACCTGTTACAGCTCTGCTGTTCT
Source organism: Anguilla japonica (assembly GCA_025169545.1). Classification (NCBI taxonomy): domain Eukaryota; kingdom Metazoa; phylum Chordata; class Actinopteri; order Anguilliformes; family Anguillidae; genus Anguilla; species Anguilla japonica. The sequence goes on along the minus strand of CM045893.1, from coordinate 876,575 downwards.
GCCAGAGATCCCTGCGACCTGTTACAGCTCTGCTGGACTGTCAGAGATCCCTGCGACCTGTTACAGCTCTGCTGGACTGTCAGAGATCCCTGCGACCTGTTACAGCTCTGCTGGACTGTCAGAGATCCCTGCGACCTGTTACAGCTCTGCTGGACTGTCAGAGATCCCTGCGACCTGTTACAGCTCTGCTGTTCTGCCAGAGATCCCTGCGACCTGTTACAGCTCTGCTGTTCTGCCAGAGATCCCTGCAACCTGTTACAGCTCTGCTGTTCTGCCAGAGATCCCTGCGACCTGTTACAGCTCTGCTGTTCTGCCAGAGATCCCTGCGACCTGTTGCAGCTCTGCTGGACTGCCAGAGATCCCTGCGACCTGTTACAGCTCTGCTGGACTGCCAGAGATCCCTGCGACCTGTTACAGCTCTGCTGTTCTGCCAGAGATCCCTGCGACCTGTTACAGCTCCTGCTGTTCTGCCAGAGATCCCTGCGACCTGTTACAGCTCTGCTGTTCTGCCAGAGATCCCTGCGACCTGTTACAGCTCTGCTGGACTGTCAGAGATCCCTGTGACCTGTTACAGCTCTGCTGGACTGCCAGAGATCCCTGCAACCTGTTACAGCTCTGCTGTTCTGCCAGAGATCCCTGCGACCTGTTACAGCTCTGCTGGACTGTCAGAGATCCCTGCGACCTGTTACAGCTCTGCTGTTCTGCCAGAGATCCCTGCGACCTGTTACAGCTCTGCTGGACTGTCAGAGATCCCTGCGACCTGTTACAGCTCTGCTGTTCTGCCAGAGATCCCTGCGACCTGTTACAGCTCTGCTGTTCTGCCAGAGATCCCTGCGACCTGTTTACAGCTCTGCTGGACTGCCAGAGATCCCTGCGACCTGTTACAGCTCTGCTGGACTGTCAGAGATCCCTGCGACCTGTTACAGCTCTGCTGTTCTGCCAGAGATCCCTGCGACCTGTTACAGCTCTGCTGGACTGTCAGAGATCCCTGCGACCTGTTACAGCTCTGCTGGACTGTCAGAGATCCCTGCGACCTGTTAGAGCTCCTGCTGTTCTGCCAGAGATCCCTGCGACCTGTTACAGCTCTGCTGTTCTGCCAGAGATCCCTGCGACCTGTTACATCTCTGCTGTTCTGCCAGAGATCCCTGCGACCTGTTGCAGCTCTGCTGGACTGTCAGAGATCCCTGCGACCTGTTACAGCTCTGCTGGACTGTCAGAGATCCCTGCGACCTGTTACAGCTCTGCTGTTCTGCCAGAGATCCCTGCGACCTGTTACAGCTCTGCTGTTCTGCCAGAGATCCCTGCAACCTGTTACAGCTCTGCTGTTCTGCCAGAGATCCCTGCGACCTGTTACAGCTCTGCTGTTCTGCCAGAGATCCCTGCGACCTGTTGCAGCTCTGCTGGACTGCCAGAGATCCCTGCGACCTGTTACAGCTCTGCTGGACTGTCAGAGATCCCTGCGACCTGTTACAGCTCTGCTGGACTGTCAGAGATCCCTGCGACCTGTGACAGCTCTGCTGGACTGTCAGAGATCCCTGCGACCTGTTACAGCTCTGCTGTTCTGCCAGAGATCCCTGCAACCTGTTACAGCTCTGCTGGACTGCCAGAGATCCCTGCGACCTGTTACAGCTCTGCTGTTCTGCCAGAGATCCCTGCGACCTGTTACAGCTCTGCTGTTCTGCCAGAGATCCCTGCGACCTGTTACAGCTCCTGCTGTTCTGCCAGAGATCCCTGCGACCTGTTACAGCTCTGCTGTTCTGCCAGAGATCCCTGCGACCTGTTACAGCTCTGCTGGACTGTCAGAGATCCCTGCGACCTGTTGCAGCTCTGCTGTTCTGCCAGAGATCCCTGCGACCTGTTGCAGCTCTGCTGGACTGTCAGAGATCCCTGCGACCTGTTACAGCTCCTGCTGTTCTGCCAGAGATCCCTGCGACCTGTTACAGCTCTGCTGGACTGTCAGAGATCCCTGCGACCTGTTACAGCTCTGCTGTTCTGCCAGAGATCCCTGCGACCTGTTACAGCTCTGCTGTTCTGCCAGAGATCCCTGCGACCTGTTGCAGCTCTGCTGTTCTGCCAGAGATCCCTGCGACCTGTTACAGCTCCTGCTGTTCTGCCAGAGATCCCTGCAACCTGTTACAGCTCTGCTGTTCTGCCAGAGATCCCTGCGACCTGTTACAGCTCTGCTGTTCTGCCAGAGATCCCTGCGACCTGTTACAGCTCCTGCTGTTCTGCCAGAGATCCCTGCGACCTGTTACAGCTCTGCTGTTCTGCCAGAGATCCCTGCGACCTGTTACAGCTCTGCTGTTCTGCCAGAGATCCCTGCGATCTGTTACAGCTCTGCTGTTCTGCCAGAGATCCCTGCGACCTGTTACAGCTCTGCTGTTCTGCCAGAGATCCCTGCGACCTGTTACAGCTCTGCTGTTCTGTCAGAGATCCCTGCGACCTGTTACAGCTCTGCTGGACTGCCAGAGATCCCTGCGACCTGTTACAGCTCTGCTGTTCTGCCAGAGATCCCTGCGACCTGTTACAGCTCTGCTGTTCTGCCAGAGATCCCTGCGACCTGTTACAGCTCTGCTGTTCTGCCAGAGATCCCTGCGACCTGTTACAGCTCTGCTGGACTGCCAGAGATCCCTGCGACCTGTTACAGCTCTGCTGTTCTGCCAGAGATCCCTGCGACCTGTTACAGCTCTGCTGTTCTGCCAGAGATCCCTGCGACCTGTTACAGCTCTGCTGGACTGTCAGAGATCCCTGCGACCTGTTACAGCTCTGCTGTTCTGCCAGAGATCCCTGCGACCTGTTACAGCTCCTGCTGTTCTGCCAGAGATCCCTGCGACCTGTTACAGCTCTGCTGGACTGCCAGAGATCCCTGCGACCTGTTACAGCTCTGCTGTTCTGCCAGAGATCCCTGCGACCTGTTACAGCTCCTGCTGTTCTGCCAGAGATCCCTGCGACCTGTTACAGCTCTGCTGTTCTGCCAGAGATCCCTGCGACCTGTTACAGCTCTGCTGGACTGTCAGAGATCCCTGTGACCTGTTACAGCTCTGCTGGACTGCCAGAGATCCCTGCAACCTGTTACTGCTCTGCTGTTCTGCCAGAGATCCCTGCGACCTGTTGCAGCTCTGCTGTTCTGCCAGAGATCCCTGCGACCTGTTGCAGCTCTGCTGTTCTGCCAGAGATCCCTGCGACCTGTTACAGCTCTGCTGGACTGCCAGAGATCCCTGCGACCTGTTACAGCTCTGCTGTTCTGCCAGAGATCCCTGCGACCTGTTGCAGCTCTGCTGTTCTGCCAGAGATCCCTGCGACCTGTTGCAGCTCTGCTGTTCTGTCAGAGATCCCTGCGACCTGTTACAGCTCTGCTGGACTGTCAGAGATCCCTGCGACCTGTTACAGCTCTGCTGTTCTGCCAGAGATCCCTGCGACCTGTTACAGCTCTGCTGGACTGTCAGTCCGGCTCCCACATTCCAGACCCAGACACCATTATCACCGCCGTCTGTACTGAAGTGTGTCCCTCAGCAGGGGCGTCAGAGTGGGGGGGGGGCAGTGGAACTGACTACCCCAAGGGAGGGGGGCCTCAAAAGGCCTTTGTTCATCAGTAATGTCAGTAAAGAGGCTTCATGCAGACGGATGGATCAGAGCTTACCCCCTACCCCTGTGTGTGTGGGATCTGGTCTCCCTGTGTGTGTGTGAGCTGGTCTCTATGTTTGTGGGCTGGTCTCTCTGTGTCTGTGTGAGCTGGTCTCCCTGTGTGTGTGGGAGCTGGTCTCTCTGTGCCTGTGTGAGCTGGTCTCTATGTCTGTGGGCTGGTCTCTCTGTCTGTGTGAGCTGGTCTCCCTGTGTGTGTGTGAGCTGGTCTCCCTGTGTGTGTGTGAGCTGGTCTCCCTGTGTCTGTGTGAGCTGGTCTCTCTGTGTCTGTGGGCTGGTCTCTCTGTCTGTGTGAGCTGGTCTCCCTGTGTGTGTGTGAGCTGGTCTCCCTGTGTCTGTGTGAGCTGGTCTCTCTGTGCCTGTGTGAGCTGGTCTCTATGTTTGTGGGCTGGTCTCTCTGTCTGTGTGAGCTGGTCTCCCTGTGTGTGTGTGAGCTGGTCTCCCTGTGTCTGTGTGAGCTGGTCTCTCTGTGCCTGTGTGAGCTGGTCTCTATGTCTGTGGGCTGGTCTCTCTGTCTGTGTGAGCTGGTCTCCCTGTGTGTGTGTGAGCTGGTCTCCCTGTGTGTGTGTGAGCTGGTCTCCCTGTGTCTGTGTGAGCTGGTCTCTCTGTGTCTGTGGGCTGGTCTCTCTGTCTGTGTGGGCTGGTCTCTCTGTGTCTGTGTGAGCTGGTCTCCCTGTGTCTGTGTGAGCTGGTCTCTCTGTGTCTGTGTGAGCTGGTCTCTCTGTGTCTGTGTGAGCTGGTCTCTCTGTGTCTGTGTGAGCTGGTCTCTCTGTGTCTGTGTGAGCTAGTCTCCCTGTGGCTGTGTGAGCTGGTCTCTCTGTGTCTGTGTGTGAGCTGGTCTCTCTCTCTGACTGTGTGAGCTGGTCTCTCTGTGGCTGTGTGAGCTGGTCTCTCTGTGGCTGTGTGAGCTGGTCTCCCTGTGTCTGTGTGAGCTGGTCTCTCTGTGACTGTGTGAGCTGGTCTCTATGCAGTGATGTGAGAAACCTGCTCCCTGGTTGTCAGTGAATGCTTTTGGTCAGGCAAGCATGTTTAAACATGATCAGTGGCCATGGATAGTGATCCAGAGACAGCGTCTATGTGTGTGTGTGTGTACGTGGGTGTGTGCGCATGCGTGTGCGGGCATGTGCGTGGGTGTGTGCGCGTGCGCGTGCGTGTGTGTACGTGCGTGCGTGCGTGCATGCGTGTGTGTGTACGTGCGTGCGTGTGTACGTGCGTGCGTGTGTTTGTGTTTGTATGTGCGTGTGTGTGTGTGAGCAGTGTGCTGTGGCTCATGAGTGCTATCCCCCTAACTGGCTACAGAAGACCGTTGGAACCGAGCGTTTTAACAGAACATTTTATCCGTTTTGCAGTTTAGTCCAAAAGCAGCAGAAAGCAGGAAAGGCAGTTTAGTGTGGCAGTTATGGCAGTTATGGCGGTTATGGCAGTTGCTGAGCGCTAACTGCTGTGTATTCTGCAGCGTCAGGCTTTTACACTGAGCTGTAATGGAGGGTTCACTGTAGAGTTCTCTCTCTCTCTCTCTTTCTCTCTCTGTCTCTCTCTCTCTCTCTCTCTCTCTCTCTCTGAAGCTTCAGGGGGTGGAATGAGTCCAGTGGGTCTGAACTTCAGGATGAATCTCTGCCTCAGCTAAAAAAAGAAAGCTGGAATATGTTTGGGGGGATGGTGGGGGGTGGCCGTGTAGGGCTATGGAATTCTGTAGTGAAGTTAATTTTCCTCCACTGGCTAATCCATTGGTAAATGAGGCTTGCGGCAATAGGATGGTGAGAATTTACATGCAATTTGATTCCATCTTTGACTGCGCTGAAACTCCAGCATGGATAAGCACTTACACAGCTCTGACTCTGTCTGGATCAGCCTGAGGCAAGGTCACGCTAGCCTGCTACTGACTACACTTCCCTCATCTTGCTATGTTAGCTTTAAAGAGCTAACCTTCCTCAGTTACCTCATGCTACTCTCATCGTTAGCTTTAAAGAGCTAACCTTCCTCAGTTACCTCATGCTACTCTCATCGTTAGCTTTAAAGAGCTAACCTTACGCAGTGACCTCATGCTACTCTCATCGTTATCTTTAAAGAGCTAACCTTACCAAGTGACCTCATGCTACTCTCATCGTTAGCTTTAAAGAGCTAATCTTATGCAGTTACCTCATGCTACTCTCATCGTTAGCTTTAAAGAGTTAACCTTACGCAGTTACCTCATGCTACTCTCATCGTTAGCTTTAAAGAGCTAACCTTACGCAGTTACCTCATGCTACTCTCATCGTTAGCTTCAGCAGGACTCACCTGTCCAGGTGACCTGACTTTCTGCTTTCTGTTTGTGTTGCAGCACCTGTCCAGTCGGCACAGCGTCCAGCAGAGCATGGCTCAGGTGTGTTCTGATCCGGTTCTGACATGTTGCATGACCCGCATTACAGATTAATTTATTCAATAAAACCTGTGCAAGTTGTGGTGGTTTTATTAAATATGTTTTGAGTGACATTCCTTGTGGCGGCATTTCCAGGGCGACAGCGGAAAGAAGGGCCATGGCGACGCGAGCCGTGTTTTGGTGCCACACCACCTGTTTGTCAGCCTGAAGAGTTTCACCTACAACACCATCGGCGAGGACACCGACATCTTGCTCTGCCTGTACGACAACAGGGAGGCCAAGCCCATCAGGTGAGCAGCCTCATGGGAAATGTAGTTTTGAAGTTCTGCGCATGCTGGTTTGTATGTTCAGCACAATATAAGAAGTGGTTGTAAACCAAAGGAATGTGGGAGTTCCTGGCTTCTGATCTTACAGTTGCATGTAGGCCTGTGTTCAGTCAACATTGGCGATGTTAACGGGGGCATTTTGGTCTCAGTGAGAAGTTCCTGGTGAGGCTGAACAAAAACGGCGCTCCGAAGAATCCAGAGAGGGTCGACCGACTGTGCGCTCTCTTCACGGTGAGTCCCTACTGAGCATGCTCAGTGCGCTCTCTTCACGGTGAGTCCCTACTGAGCATGCTCAGTGCGCTCTCTTCACGGTGAGTCCCTACTGAGCATGCTCAGTGCGCTCTCTTCACGGTGAGTCCCTACTGAGCATGCTCAGTGCGCTCTCTTCACGGTGAGTCCCTACTGAGCATGCTCAGTGCGCTCTCTTCACGGTGAGTCCCTACTGAGCATGCTCAGTGCGCTCTCTTCACGGTGAGTCCCTACTGAGCATGCTCAGTGCGCTCTTCTTCACGGTGAGTCCCTACTGAGCATGCTCAGTGCGCTCTCTTCACGGTGAGTCCCTACTGAGCATGCTCAGTGCGCTCTCTTCACAGTGAGTACTTACTGAGCATGCTCAGTGCGCTAGTGGGGTTGGCATGGTGCTGGTACTGGTGATCACGATGGTCATGTTTGTGTTGTTTCTGTCTCCCAGGATTTGAGCAATAAGGACTTGCGGAGGGATCTCTACATTGTGGCCCATGTGGTGCGGACAGGTAAGGTACCTGTGCCTCAGGTGTGTCAGTGTGCTCAGGAGTGCTCAGGTGTGCGCAGGTGTGCGCAGTGTGCTCAGGTGTGCTCAGGTGTGCGCAGGTGTGCGCAGTGTAGTGCTGAGGTGCGCTGTGCCCTGCAGGCCGCATGCTGCTGAACGACTCTAAGAAGGGCCCGGCCCACGTGCAGTACCGCCGGCCGTACGGCTGCGGGGTTCTGGGTCTGAGTGACGCGCTGCAGTCCCTCTCCGAGCTCAAAGAGGAGAAGGACTTCGTGCTCAAAGTGTACAGGCAAGAGCACCTGGTGTTTACACTAACACTCGCACACACAAGCTGATTCGCTCGCACGCACACACACACACACACATGCACGCGCATGCAGGCACGTACACCAAAACACACACACACACATGCACGCGCACGCAGGCACGTACACGCAAACACACACACACACACACACAGGCAAACACACACACGCACGCACGCACACGCACGTAGGCACGTACACGCAAACACACACACACACATACGCACACACATGCGCACGCACCCAGGCAAACACACACACACACACACACACATGCACGCGCACCCAGGCACGTACACGCAAACACACACACACACACACACACACAGGCAAACGCACACACACGCACCCAGGCACGTACACGCAAACACACACGCACCCAGGCACGGACACCCAGGCACGTACACGCAAACACACACACACACACAGGCAAACACACACACACACATACACACACACATGCGCACGCACGCACATACACACGCACAGGCACACGCATGCACCACTCATGCATGCACACATACACACACACGCTCTTTACAAACACATTCTGTCAGTCAATGTAGATATTAATTTCAGCTCATAATCAGCAGTTAATCTAATTAACCGTGTCCTCTAATGAAGCGCTTGATCAGAATGCGGAGACTCTGTCAGTCAGTCTCCACAGACGTAATCAGTCCAGATAAGACTCTTTCTCTGCAGAGGGGGAGGCAGCAGCTCATGGCTGAGCGGGGTATTGAAAGCCCGTCTGCCTCTTTTCCAGCTGTAATAATGAAAATGACTGGCACCAGATTCAGGAGAACATCATCCGCAAGTCCAGCACCAAGTACACCACCCCGAGCAGCAGCTACGGTACCGTCCACCCTCCTCATCACTCCTCTTCCTCCCTACTCTTTTTGTGTTGAAAATATCGGTGCCTGGTTTGGAATGTCCGATTGGATCAGCTGCAGCCGGATTAGTGCATGATCCCCCGGTCCCTTCCAGAGAGCGTAGAGATCCGGTGTTCTCTCAACACCCAGGCTGCCATTCTGCCCACAGCCAAACTCGGCCCCCTCAGTGACTGAACCCTCCTGTACCCTGACCTCACCCCCACCTCACTGACCCCTGTCCTCCCCAAACTCACCCCCCCCACCTCACTGATCCCTGTTCTCCCCCCCAAACTCACCCCCCCCACCTCACTGATCCCTGTCCTCCCAAACTCACCCCCCCCCCCCACCTCACTGATCCCTGTCCTCCCAAACACACACCCCCCCCCCCCCACCTCACTGACCCCTGTCCTCCCCAAACTCACCCCCCCCCCCCACCTCACTGATCCCTGTCCTCCCCAAACTCACCCCCCCCCCCACCTCACTGACCCCTGTCCTCCCCAAACTCACCCCCCCCCACCTCACTGACCCCTGTCCCCCCAAACTCACCCCCCCCCACCTCACTGATCCCTGTTCTCCCCAAACTCACCCCCCCCACCTCACTGATCCCTGTCCTCCCAAACTCACCCCCACTCCCCACCTCACTGATCCCTGTCCTCCCCAAACTCACCCCCCCCCCTCCCCACCTCACTGATCCCTGTCCTCCCAAACTCACCCCCCCCCTCCCCACCTCACTGATCCCTGTCCTCCCAAACACACCCCCCACCTCACTGACCCCTGTCCTCCCCAAACTCACCCCCACCTCACTGACCCTTGCCTCCTGACCCCA
>CM045893.1:857500-862500 GCA_025169545.1 Anguilla japonica | reverse complement strand
GCAGGTTGCAGCCTTTAGTTTACAAGACCAGCTTTTTACCCATTATACTACACTGCTGCACAGACGCATACAAATACACACCTCTTCTCGTAAGCAGTGGTGTGATGCGTACTTGTCTTTGTGTCGTCAGTGTGATGAGAACACCACCTTCAGTAACCACGCCCTGTACCTGGGCCTTCCGTGCTGCAAGGAGGACATCAGCAGCTGCTCCAGCATCCCGGCCAGCCTCACCTTCCAGCGCAGTGCCAAGGAAATGCTGTGGGTCTCCACCCAGCTGTCCTCCACCAAGCTCACTCAGAACGGTAACTCCACCCCAATCACTCAGAACAGTAACTCCCCCAAACTCCCCCAAACTCACTCAGAACAGTAACTCCCCCAAACTCACTCAGAACAGTAACTCCACCCCAATCACTCAGAACGGTAACTCCACCAAGCTCACTCAGATGGCTAACTTCACCAAACTCTACCAAACTCACACAGAATGGTGACTCTAATGTGTGCATGTGTGGTTTAACAACACTAAGCCTGAGCCATACTTGACATTCTTGTATGTGTGTGTGTTATGTGTTTTGTGTGTGTGTGTTGTGTGTGTGTGTGTATGTTGTGTGTGTGTTGTGCGTGTGTATATTGTGTGTATGTTGTGTGTGTGCCTGTCTGTGTGTGTCTATGTGTGTGTGTGCGTTCTGTGTTGTGTCTGTCTGTGTGTGTGTGTGCGTGCGTATGTTGTGCGTTTGTGTGCGTGTGTGTATGCTGTTTGTGTGTGTTGTGTGTATATTGTGTTTCTGTGTGTGTGTATGTGCATGTGTGTTTCTGTGTGTGTGTGTGTGTGTGTGTGTATGTGTGTGTGTATGTTGTGTGTGTGTTTCTGTGTGTGTGTGTGTGTGTGTGTGTGTGCCTGTATGTTGTGTGTGTGTATATGCTGTTTGTGTGTGTGTTGTGTGTATATTGTGTTTCTGTGTGTGTGTATGTGTATGTGTGTGTGTGTGTGTGTGTGTGTGTATGTTGTGTGTGTGTGTGTGTGTGTGTGTGTGTGTGTGTGTCTGTCTGTGTGTGTGTGTGTGTGCATGTGTGTGTGTGTGTGTGTGTGTTGTGTGTGTGTGTGTGTATGTTGTGTGTGTGTGGTGTGTGTGTGTGTCTGTGTGTGTGGGTGTGTGTGTATGCTGTGTGTGTGTGTGTCTGTGTGTGTGTGTGTGTGTGTGCGTGTGTGTATGCTGTTTGTGTGTGTGTTGTGTGTGTGTGTGTGTGTGTGTGTGTGTGTGTGTGTGTGTGTGTGTGTGTGTGTATGTGTGTGTGTGTGTGTATGTTTGTGTGTGTGTGTGCGTGCGTGTGTGTGTGTGTGTGTGTGTGTGTGTGTGTGTGTGTGTGTGTGTGTGTGTGTGTGTGTGTGTGTGTGTGTGTGTGTGTGTGTGTGTGTATGTGTGTGTGTCTGTGTGTCTGTGTGTCTGTGTGTGTGTGTATGTTGTGCGTTTGTGTGCGTGTGTGTATGCTGTTTGTGTGTGTATGTTGTGTGTGTGTTGTGTGTGTGTGTGTGTGTGTGTGTTGTGTGTATATTGTGTGTGCATGTTGTGTGTGTGTGTGTGTGTGTGTGTGTGTGTGTGTGTGTGTGTGTGTGTGTGTGTGTGTGTGTGTGTGTGTGTGGTTTCCAGTGGACCTGCTGGCCCTGCTGAAGTGGAAAGCCCACCCTGACAGAGTGACTGACATCCTGGGTCGACTGCGGCACATCAGCGGGGAGGAAATAGTCAAGGTACTGGCCGTTGCCGTGGAAACTACACTGTCACATGCCAGCTGAGTAAGGAATGTTCTCAACATCAGAACACCATGTCACTGTTTGGTAGAACACAGAACACCATGTCACTGTTTGGTAGAACACAGAACACCATGTCACTGTTTGGTAGAACACAGAACACCATGTCACTGTTTGGTAGAACACAGAACACCATGTCACTGTTTGGTAGAACACAGAACACCATGTCACTGTTTGGTAGAACACAGAACACCATGTCACTGTTTGGTAGAACACAGAACACCATGTCACTGTTTGGTAGACACAGAGCACCTTGTCACTGTTTGGTAGAACACAGAACACCATGTCACTGTTTGGTAGACACAGAGCACCTTGTCACTGTTTGGTAGAACACAGAACACCATGTCACTGTTTGGTAGAACACAGAACACCGTGTCACTGTTTGGTAGAACACAGAACACCATGTCACTGTTTAGTAGAACACAGAACACCATGTCACTGTTTGGTAGACACAGAACACCTTGTCACTGTTTGGTAGAACACAGAACACCATGTCACTGTTTGGTAGAACACAGAACACCATGTCACTGTTTAGTAGAACACAGAACACCATGTCACTGTTTGGTAGAACACAGAACACCTTGTCACTGTTTAGTAGAACACAGAACACCATGTCACTGTTTGGTAGAACACAGAACACCATGTCACTGTTTGGTAGACACAGAGCACCTTGTCACTGTTTGGTAGAACACAGAACACCATGTCACTGTTTGGTAGAACACAGAACACCGTGTCACTTTTTGGTAGAACACAGAACACCATGTCACTGTTTAGTAGAACACAGAACACCATGTCACTGTTTGGTAGACACAGAACACCTTGTCACTGTTTGGTAGAACACAGAACACCATGTCACTGTTTGGTAGAACACAGAACACCGTGTCACTGTTTTGTCGAACACAGAACACCATGTCACTGTTTGGTAGAACACAGAACACCATGTCACTGTTTGGTAGAACACAGAACACCATGTCACTGTTTGGTAGACACAGAACACCTTGTCACTGTTTGGTAGAACACATAACACCATGTCACTGTTTGGTAGAACACAGAACACCATGTCACTGTTTGGTAGAACACAGAACACCGTGTCACTGTTTGGTAGAACACAGAACACCATGTCACTGTTTGGTAGAACACAGAACACCATGTCACTGTTTGGTAGACACAGAACACCTTGTCACTGTTTGGTAGAACACAGAACACCATGTCACTGTTTGGTAGAACACAGAACACCGTGTCACTGTTTGGTAGAACACAGAACACCATGTCACTGTTTAGTAGAACACAGAACACCATGTCACTGTTTGGTAGACACAGAACACCTTGTCACTGTTTGGTAGAACACAGAACACCATGTCACTGTTTGGTAGAACACAGAACACCATGTCACTGTTTGGTAGAACACAGAACACCATGTCACTGTTTGGTAGAACAGTCAGAACACCATGTCACTGTTTGGTAGTTTTTTGGGTTGAGTGTGTCCCTGGTGAGTAATTTGTTGCGAGTGTGTGTACGTTTTGTTCTGACTAGAGCCCGTCCGATTTGGGACTTTTGAGGCTGAAACCGATTTTTGGGGGGAAAATTCACTGGTATGGAGGCTAATATACTGTACTTTTGAGCTGGAGTTAAAATGTACCTTTTCCTGTGTGGATTGTGTACCAATTTAGCACTCATATGACTGTGCCAAGGTGCACAGAAGGATGCTGTTATAAGGGTTATTAAAGAATATTTTTTTATGAACATGTCAACCAATTGAACATTTCTACCTAAGTAAACATCATTGTGTCGAATAGCAGTCAATTACTGGCCATCAGTACTGCCAGTCAATTAGTGGCACGTTATGAAACCAGAAACAGTTTCTCTGCATCGCACCTGCCAGGGAGGTCCTCGTGTGCCAAAAAGCTCTCTCACTGGGGAGATAAAAATTCTTTCCACGGAAGTAATTTGTATGTTTCTATGTTTAGAAATGCATTTACTGTAGGCTATAAATAAGAGGAAATGAGCACAGGTCCAGCAGCAGGCTGCTGACTGTAATCTGTGCTAAACCAGCGGCGTCTGTCTGAACACGCTCTGGATCTGCCAGCGGTCTGTGGAAAACCAAGCAGAAGTGCCAGTGAGCCGCTAACTGCCTCCAGTGAGCCACTAACTGCCTCCAGTGAGCCACTAACTACCCCCAGTGAGCCGCTAACTACCCCCCAGTGAGCCGCTAACTGCCTCCAGTGAGCCACTAACTGCCTCCAGTGAGCCACTAACTACCCCCAGTGAGCCACTAACTGCCCCCAGTGAGCCACTAACTGCCTCCAGTGAGCCACTAACTACCCCCAGTGAGCCACTAACTACCCCCAGTGAGCTGCTAACTGCCTCCAGTGAGCCGCTAACTACCCCCAGTGAGCCGCTAACTACCCCCAGTGAGCCGCTAACTACCCCCAGTGAGCCGCTAACTACCCCCCAGTGAGCCGCTAACTGCCTCCAGTGAGCCGCTAACTACCCCTAATGAGCCGCTAACTGCCTCCAGTGAGCCACTAACTACCCCCAGTGAGCCACTAAGTACCCCCAGTGAGCCGCTAACTGCCTCCAGTGAGCCGCTAACTACCCCCAGTGAACCGCTAACTGCCTCCAGTGGAGCACTAACTGCCTCCAGAGAACCACTAACTGGCTCCAGTGGAGCACTAACTGCCTCCAGAGAAACACTAACTGCCTCCAGTGAGCCGCTAACTACCCCCAGTGAAACACTGACTGCCCCCAGTGAACCGCTAACTGCCTCCAGTGAGCCGCTAACTACCCCCAGTGAAACACTAACTGCCTCCAGTGAGCCGCTAACTACCCCCAGTGAAACACTAACTGCCTCCAGTGAGCCGCTAACTACCCCCAGTGAAACACTGACTACCCCCAGTGAGCCGCTAACTGCCTCCAGTGGAGCACTAACTGCCTCCAGAGAAACACTAACTGCCTCCAGTGGAGCACTAACTACCCCCAGTGAACCACTAACTGCCTCCAGTGGAGCACTAACTGCCTCCAGAGAAAACTGCTAACTGCCTCCAGTGAAACACTAACTGCCTCCAGTGAGCCACTTGTGACCCACTTCAGGCCGATTTATACTTTGTTCCACCACACATAAGAGAAATATTGCTCAACTCAAATGATGCATTTTCAGCTCAATAAAACTGCTGCTTGACACTTGAAGTTGACGCAT
>CM045893.1:850000-852500 GCA_025169545.1 Anguilla japonica | reverse complement strand
GGGAGCTCCAGCGCTCCACGGCCCTCCCCTCTCTCAGTAAGTAGCAGCGCCCCCTCAGTTTCACTCCCGTTACGGCACGGTCACGCCCCAGCTCACCCCCCCCCCCCCATGGCCACAGCGGCGGGTTTCGCCCCCCAGGGCTGGGCCCTGATCTGGAACCTTCCACAGACCAGCAGCACCGCCCCAAACGCGACCTTGTGATTTCCCTTTCATTTCAGTTTAATTTGATCATATCGTACATTTTTATTTACTTCTTTTGTCTTAAAAACTCCCGTGGTCGTGTTTGTGTTTGTGGGGTTCTCCCTGAAACCATCAGGTCACCATCATGCTGGGGAAGAACCCTGTGATTGGTCTTTGATCACCAATGAAGCATTTTGCTCTCTCTCTCTTTCTCTCCCTCGCCCTCCCTCTCCCCTCTCTCTCTCTCTCTCTCTCTCTTTCTCTCCCTCACCCTCCCTCTCTCCACCCCTCTCCCTTTCTCTGCTTGCTGTTCCCCTCCCTGCCACAGGCGGCGCTGCTGAACTCTTTCCCGGCGATCTTCGACGAGCTGCTGCAGATGTTCACGGTGCAGGAGGTGGCGGAGTTCGTGCGGGGCACGCTGGGGAGCATGCCCAGCACGGTGCACATGGGTCAGTCGCTGGACGTGGTGAAGCTGCAGTCCATCGGCCGCACGGTCGACAGCCGGCTCTTCTCCTTCCCAGGTAGCACTGCTTCAGCATGCGGGGGACGGGGCGCTCTCCCCCTGAACAGTGTGTGTGTGTGTGTGTGAGTGTCTGTGTGCGTGTGTGTGTGTGCGTGTGTGTGTGTGTGTGCGTGCGCCGCGAGTGCCTGCGAGTGCGAGTGCGCGTGCGTGTGTGTGTCCCTCCCCGAGCAGCCCGCGTAACTGCGCCCCCGCCCGCCCTGCCCTGCCGTGTTTAAGCCCTGTCACCCTCATCCTTCCCTTACGCCTGATTGGCTGCACGTTTTGTCACATTCCCCACCCACTCTGATTCCCCGGGCCATCGCTGCTGAGCAGGTCTCAGAGGACCCGCCTGCTTGAGTAAATGATAAATTAATAAAGTTATAGAATATTGAATTAGCCTTTGCCACTTGGTGCCCGGCTGGGGGAGGGATGCTGGGATAGTGGTGGTCATGTTCGTCTGTGCTCTGATGTGATGGTGCGAGTGGTGCTGGTTCGGGGGGGGTCAGAACTCTGTGTAAGCACATGTACTTACTGCCCCCCTCGCCCCCCCCCCCCCCCCCCCCCAGAGTCACGGCGGATTCTCCTCCCTGTCGTCCTGCATCACATTCACCTGCACCTGCGGCAGCAGAAGGAGCTGCTGGTCTGCTCTGGGATCCTACACAGCATCTTCTCCCTGATCAAGAGCAGCTCTGAGGTACAGCTGTAGCATACACACACACACACACACACACACAGAGTAACACACACACACTAACACACTACACAGCATCTTCTCCCTCATCAAGAGCAGCTCTGAGGTACAGCTGTAGCACACACACACACACACACACACAGAGTAACACACACACACTAACACACTACATAGCATCTTCTCCCTCATCAAGAGCAGCTCTGAGGTATGACTGCAGCATGTACCACACACACACACACACACACTCACACGCACACACATATGTCACACACTCACACTAACACACACACTACACTCTTACTAACACACACACATGCACACACTCACTAGCACTAACACACTCTGTCACACTTACTCAAACTAAACACACACCCTCTCTCTCTCTCTCTGTGCAGGAGGTCTCCGTGCAGGAGGAGGTGGAGATGATGATGGAGAGCCTACTGGACGTGCTGCTGCAGACCCTCCTGTCAATCATGAGCCGGTCCCAGGCCCAGGAGGCGGGGCGGAGCCAGCGCTGCCCGCAGTGCACTGCTGAGATCACCGTAACCAATCACATGTTTCTCTTCCCCTGTCAATCATTCTCAGACCCCTCCTACCTCACTAGCTGTTTGTCCAGCCCGTTGGTCTTTAGCAGTTGTGTAGTTTCAGTGCATCTCTGTTTAAGTGAAATCAGGACCCCTGATGCAGGTTTAAATGCCTTTGGCAGAGTGCTGAATTCAAAGCAGCCTGGTACTCGTGCTGTTCTGTCTCCATTTGTGGGTAATGGTGGGTAATGGCGGCTCTGGTCCAGTTTGAGGGTAATGGTAGATAATGGCGGCTCTGGTCCAGGTTGTGGGTAATGGCGGCTCTGGTCCAGTTTGTGGGTAATGGCAGCTCTGGTCCAGGTTGAGGGTAGTGGCGGCTCTGGTCCAGTTTGTGGGTAATGGAGGGTAATGGCGGCTCTGGTCCAGGTTGAGGGTAATGGCGGCTCTGGTCCAGTTTGTGGGTAATGGTGGGTAATGGCGGCTCTGGTCCAGGTTGAGGGTAATGGCGGCTCTGGTCCGGTTTGTGGGTAATGGCGGCTCTGGTCCGGTTTGTGGGTAATGGCGGCTCTGGTCCGGTTTGTGGGTAATGGCGGCTCTGGTCCA
>CM045893.1:787500-845000 GCA_025169545.1 Anguilla japonica | reverse complement strand
TACTCTCTGTCTCCCTCTCTCTGTATTTCTCTGTATCTCTCTCTCTCTCTCTTTCTCTGTATCTCTGTCTGTCTCCCTCTCTCTGTCTTTCTCTGTATCTCTCTGTCTCTCTCTCTCTTTCTCTGTATCTCTCTCTGTCTCTCTCTCTCTCTCTCTCTTTCTCTGTATCTCTCTGTCTCTTTCTCTATCTCACTCTGTATCTCTCTCTATCTTACTCTCTGTATCTCTCTTTCTCTCAGCTTTGTATCTCTTGTGAGTCAGTCACAGTGTGATTAGTCATGAATGGCTGCACATTTCTCTGAATCAGTGCTGTGGGAGAGCAAAGGATGCTGGGGGATTATTTGCCCTTCTCTTGTCTGAGTGTCTGTCCGCGTTTCCTGTGCGAGGGGGCGTGTCTCAGTCTCCCCGCTCTGCTCTTCCTGCAGGTGGAGGCGGAGCTTATCGATAAGCTGGACAGCCTGGTGTCAGAGGGGAAAGGAGACGAGAGCTACCGCGAGCTGTTTGGCCTGCTGTGAGTACAGCCCCGCCCACTTACTGTCAGTCAGCCAGCCCCGCCCACTTACTGTCAGTCAACTAGCCCCACCCCTTACTGTCAGTCAACCAGCCCCCACCCTCTTACTGTCAGTCAACCAGCCCCACCCCCTTACTGTCAGTCAACCAGCCCCGCCCCCTTACTGTCAGTCAACCAGCCCCGCCCCCTTACTGTCAGTCAACTAGCCCCACCCACTTACTGTCAGTCAACCAGCCCCACCCTCTTACTGTCAGTCAACCAGCCCCACCCTCTTACTGTCAGTCAACCAGCCCCGCCCCCTTACTGTCAGTCAACCAGCCCCACCCTCTTACTGTCACTCAAGCAGCCCCGCCCACTTACTGTCAATCAACCACCCCACCCACTTACTGTCACTCAACCAGCCCCGCCCACTTACTGTCAGTCAACCAGCCCCGCCCCCTTACTGTCAATCAACCAGCCCCGCCCACTTACTGTCACTCAACCAGACCCACCCACTTACTGTCACTCAACCAGCCCCACCCACAACCAGCCCCGCCCACTTACTGTCAGTCAGCCAGCCCCGCCCACTTACTGTCAGTCAACCAGCCTCGCCCACTTACTGTCACTCAACCAGCCCCACCCCCTTACTGTCAGTCAACCAGCCCCACCCACAACCAGCCTCGCTCACTCACTGTCACTCAACCAGCCCCGCCCCCTTACTGTCACTCAACCAGCCCCGCCCATTTACTGTCAGTCAACCAGCCCCGCCCCCTTACTGTCAGTCAACCAGCCCCATCCACTGACTGTCACTGAACCAGCCCCACCCACGTACTGTCACTCAACCAGCCCCACCCACAACCAGCCCCACCCACTTACTGTCAGTCAACCAGCCCCACCCACTTACTGTCACTTAACCAGCCCCACCCACAACCAGCCCCGCCCACTTACTGTCACTCAACCAGCCCCACCCACAACCAGCCTCGCTCACTCACTGTCACTCAACCAACCCCATCCACTGACTGTCACTCAACCAGCCCCACCCACAACCAGCCCTGCTCACTCACTGTCAGTCAACCAGCCCCGCCCACTTACTGTCACTTAACCAGCCCTGCCCACAACCAGCCCCGCCCACTTACTGTCCCACAAATAGCCCTACCCACTCACTGGGGCACTACCAGCCCCGCCCACTTACTGTCACACAAATAGCCCTCCCCACTCACTGTGACACTACCAGCCCCACCCACATGGCTTTTCACTTTGCATGTGCTGAATGTGTATTTGAATCGGTGCACTTGTGCACACTAGGGCTGGGGGCTGTAGATGTTAAATGCAGATCTTGGTGAAATTGAGTGCCTCTGATCTAATCCTCTCTCCTGTTCTCTCTGATTCCGGGATTAGGACCCAGCTCTTTGGACCCTATCCCAGGTAAGACTGCACCACTGTAGCTCAATACTGTGCTGTTATTGTAGTGGGTGTGTGAGTGTGTGTGTGCGTGTGTGTGTGAGTGTGTATGTGAGTGTGTGTAACCCTAACCTTAAATTGTACTCTATGGTTCCTCTCCAGCCTGTTGGAGAAGATTGAGCAGGAGACGTGGAGGGAGACGGGCGTGTCCTTCGTCACCTCCGTCACACGGCTCATGGAGCGGCTGCTGGACTACAGGTGAACCCCAAACCCACACCTGCGTTACAGGTGAACCCCAAACCCACACCTGCGTTACAGGTGAACCCCAAACCCACACCTGCGTTACAGGTGAACCCCAAACTTACACCTGCGTTACAGGTGAACCCCAAACCCACACCTGCATTACAGGTGAACCCCAAACCCACACCTGTGTTACAGGTGAACCCCAAACTCACACCTGCGTTACAGGAGAACCCCAAACCCACACCTGCGTTACAGGTGAACCCCAAACCCACACCTGTGTTACAGGTGAACCCCAAACTCACACCTGCGTTACAGGAGAACCCCAAACCCACACCTGTGTTACAGGTGAACCCCAAACCCACGCTGTGGTGCTCACACGTCAGGACTCTGATACTCCATATTCTCCCTCTCCTGTTCCAGGGATTCTTTGAAAGGAGATGAGATAGAGAGCAAGAAAATCGGCTGCACTGTGAATCTGCTGGTGAGCCCTATTCCTTCCTCCTTGCTTCCTCGTCATCCTCGTTTTCTTCTCTCTCTGTCCTGCTCATTGTGTGAGAGGGATGTTAGTGATTATGTCTTTTACCAGACTACTTTCCTGGTATTAATTTCTTGGAGGAAAACATAGTAACTCTGAACACATTGCTGTGGACAAATATATACTCAAATGTGTGGATCACACCGCATACATTTCTCACAGCCCTCTGCTTTCACCTTTCTTCTTCAGAACTTCTACAAGTCAGAGATCAACAAAGAGGAGATGTACATTCGACACATCCACAAGCTGTGTGACATGCACCTGCAAGCGGAAAACTACACAGGTGAGGCTGGCTTGGGCTGGGCTGTCCGGTGCAGGTGTGGGGGTGTGAGTGGGTGCAAGTCTTAGTACAAGTGTGGCAGTATGAGTGGGTGCAAGTCTTAGTGCAGGTGTGGCAGTATGAGTGGGTGCAGGTTTAAGTGCAGGTGTGGCAGTATGAGTGGGTGCAAGTTTAAGTGCAGGTGTGGCAGTATGAGTGGGTGCAAGTCTTGGTGCAGGTGTGGCAGTATGAGTGGGTGCAGGTTTAAGTGCAGGTGTGGCATTATGAGTGGGTGCAGGTGTAAGTGCAGGTGTGGCAGTATGAGTGGGTGGCGGTATGAGTGGGTGCAGTTTAGTGCAGGTGTGGCGGTATGAGTGGGTGCAGGTTTAAGTGCAGGTGTGGCAGTATGAGTGGGTGGCGGTATGAGTGGGTGCAGGTTTAAGTGCAGGTGTGGCAGTATGAGTGGGTGTGCAGGTGTGGGTATGAGTGGGTGGGTGCAGGTGTGGCAGTATGAGTGGGTGGCGGTATGAGTGGGTGCAGGTTTAAGTGCAGGTGTGGCAGTATGAGTGGGTGCAGGTGTAAGTGCAGGTGTGGCAGTATGAGTGGGTGCAGGTTTAAGTGCAGGTGTGGCAGTATGAGTGGGTGCAGGTGTAAGTGCAGGTGTGGCAGTATGAGTGGGTGCAGGTTTAAGTGCAGGTGTGGCAGTATGAGTGGGTGCAGGTGTAAGTGTGGGTCAGTGTAGTGAGCTTGTTTGGTGTTGTAGGGGTGTTGTAGGGGTGTGGTTACTGACCCTCTGTGCCCCCGCAGAGGCAGCCTGCACCCTGCTGCTGTACTGGGAGCTGCTGCAGTGGGAGGAGACGCCCCTCAGGGAGTTCCTGCAGTACCCCGCACAGAGCGAGTGGCAGCGCAAGGAGGCGCTCAGCCGCAAAGTCATACACTACTTCAACAAGGGCAAGGTACCCACAAACCCCTATACACACTACTTCAACAAGGGAAAGGTACCCACAAACCCCTATACACACACTACTTCAACAAGGGCAAGGTACCCACAAACCCCTATACACACACTACTTCAACAAGGGCAAGGTACCCACAAACCCCTATACACACACACACACTACTTCAACAAGGGCAAGGTACCCACAAACCCCTATACACACACTACTTCAACAAGGGCAAGGTACCCGCAAACCCCTATACACACACTACTTCAACAAGGGCAAGGTACCCACAAACCCCTATACACACACTACTTCAACAAGGGCAAGGTACCCACAAACCCCTATACACACACTACTTCAACAAGGGCAAGGTACCCACAAACCCCTATACACACACTACTTCAACAAGGGCAAGGTACCCACAAACCCCTATACACACACTACTTCAACAAGGGCAAGGTACCCACAAACCCCTATACACACACAACTTCAACAAGGGCAAGGTACCCACAAACCCCTATACACACACACAGTACTTCAACAAGGGCAAGGTACCCACAAGCCCCTATACACACACACACAGTACTTCAACACGGGCAAGGTACCCACAAACCCCTATACACACAGTACTTCAACAAGGGCAAGGTACCCACAAACCCCTATACACACACACTGCTGCTTCAACAAGGGTCAGGTACCCACAAACCCCTATACACACTGACGCACACTGCTTCAACAAGGGCAAGGTGCCCACAAACCCCTATACACAGGCACACACACACACACACATTACTTCAACAAGGACAAGGTACCCACAAACCCCTATACACATGCACACGCACACACACTGCTGCTTCAACAAGGGCAAGGTACCCACAAACCCCTATACACACACACACTACTTCAACAAAGGCAAGGTACCCACAAACCCCTACACACACACACACACTCACACACACTCTGCTGCTTCAACAAGGGCAAGGTACCCACAAACCCCTATACACACACACACACTACTTCAACAAAGGCAAGGTACCCACAAACCCCTATACACATGCACACGCACACACACTGCTGCTTCAACAAGGGCAATGTAGCTACAAACCCGTGTATACACACACACACTACTTCAACAAGGACAAGGTAACCACAAAACCCTATACACACACATGTACACACACAGACACACGACACACTGCTTCAACAAGTGCAAGGTACCTACAAACCCCTATACACACGCGCAAACACACTCACTACTTTAACAAGGGCAAGGTACCCGTAAAAACCCATACACAAACACGCACTACTCACATGCACATGTATGTGCACAATTACACACATTTTCAGGAAAGGGAAGAGGGAAAGGATATATATTTTGGGCATGTACAGTATCTTTGTGTAAGGACTGTGTGTGTGTGTGTGTGCGTGCGTGCGTGCGTGCGTGCGTGCGTGCGTGCGTGCTGTGTGCTGTGTGTGCGTTGTGTGCGTGTGTGCGTGCGTGCGTGTGTGCGTGTGTGCGTGTGTGCGTGTGTGCGTGTGCGCGTGTGTGTGTGTGTGTGTACGCAGTGTTGGGAGTACGGGATTCCTCTGTGCAGAGAGCTGGCCTTCCAATATGAGCTGCTGTATGACTACCAGAGCCTGAGCTGGATACGGGTGAGTGTCACCTGAGCACACCTGAGAGAGACTGGACACCTGAGGACACACACCTGAGACTGCATACCTCAGAAACCACACACCTGAGACTGCACACCTAAGAGAGACTGAACACCTGAGAAATCACACACCTGAGACTGCACACCTAAGAGAGACTGAACACCTGAGAAACCACACACCTGAGACTGCATACCTAAGAGAGACTGCACACCTGAGAAATCACACACCTGAGACTGCACACCTAAGAGAGACTGAACACCTGAGAAATCACACACCTGAGACTGCATACCTCAGAAACCACACACCTGAGACTGCACACCTCAGAAACCACACACCTGAGACTGCACACCTAAGAGAGACTGCACACCTGAGGATACACACACCTAAAAGAGACACTGAACACCTGAGACCTCACAGCTCAGAGTGACCACACGTCCCACAGACTGCAGACCTGAGACCTAGAGCTCACTCTCACTTGGCTGGAGTTCGTTCTGAGACATTGTCCTCTCCTGTTTGGGCAGAAAATGGAGGCTACGTACTACGACAACATTGTGCAGCAGCAAAGACTCGAACCAGAGTTTTTCAGGGTTGGATTTTATGGCAGGAAGTTCCCGTTTTTTCTCAGGGTGAGTTAGACCACTTCCTGTCTGTTTTTGGAGGTTCAGTAAGCCATGTTTCTCTTCATACATAAACAGTAAGGATTGTGCTTTTATATAGTACTCTTCTGATTCATCCTCCTCTTACAGAACAAGGAGTTTGTGTGTCGGGGACATGACTACGAGAGGCTTGAAGACTTCCAGCAAAGGATGCTGGGAGAATTCCCACAAGCGATTGCCATGCAGCACGCCAACCAACCCGATGACACTATTTTACAGTGCGATTCCCAGTGTATCCTTCAGAGCTGAATCAGCTGCGGCAGTGTGTGCTTGAGTGTGTGTTTGTGTGTGTTTGAGTCTGTGTGTTTGTGTGCATGTGTGTGTGTGCTTGGGTGTGTGTGTGTGTGTATGTGTGTGTGTGCTTGAGTGTGTGTGTGTGTGCTTGAGTCCGTGTGTTTGTGTGTGTTTGAGTCCGTGTGTTTGTGTGCATGTGTGTGTGTGCTTGAGTGTGTGTGTGTGTTTGAGTCCTGTGTGTTTGTGTGTGTGTGTATGTGCGTGTGTGCTTGAGTGTGTGTGTGTGTATGTGTGTGTGTACTTGAGTGTGTGTGTGTGTGTGTGTGTTTGACTCCGTGTGTTTTGTGTATGTGTGTGTGTGTGTGCTTGGGTGTGTGTGTGTGTGTGTGTGTGTGCTTGAGTCCGTGTTTTTGTGTGTGTGTATGTGTATGTGTGTGTGTGCTTGAGTGTGTGTGTGCCTGCATGTTCGTGTGTGTGTGTGTGTGTGTGTGCTTGAGTGTGTGTGTGCCTGCATGTTTGTCGTGTGTGTGTGTGTGTGTGCTTGAGTGTGTGTGGGTGTGTGTGTGCTTGAGTGTGTGTGTGTGTGTGTGTGTGTGTGCCTGCATGTTCGTGTGTGTGTGTGTGTGTGTGTGCTTGGGTGTGTATGTGTGCTTGAGTGTGTGTGTGTGTGTGTGCTTGAGTGTGTGTGTGTGTGTGTGTGTGTGTGTGTGTGTGAGTGAGTGTGTGTGTGTGTGTGTGTGATTTAGTGTTCGTTCCTTGACCAGCGTTCCTCAGACCTGCAGATCTATGCGGTGACTCCGGTTCCAGAGCTCGCTGAAGTTCTGAACGTGGACCGGGTGCCGGACCGGATCAAGAGCTTCTACAGGGTGAACAACATCCGCCGCTTCCGCTACGACCGGCCCTTCCACAAGGGCCCCAAGGACCGGGACAACGAGTTCAAGGTGAACAAACACATCATTACACCTCCCTGCTACCAAACATACCACACTTCAACACACCCACCACATCTAAACTCACCTGCCACACTTCAACACACCCCACACCTAAACTCACCTGCCACACTTCAACACACCCACCACATCTAAACTCACCTGCCACACTTTAACACACCTGTCTAACCTTAACTCATCTGCCACACTTTAACACACCTGTCACACCTTAAACTCATCTGCCACACTTTAACACACCTGTCACACCTTAACATTCCTACCACAGTTTAACACACCTGTCACACCTTAACATTCCTACCACACTTTTACACACCTGTCACACCTTAACATTCCTACCACAGTTTAACTCACCTGCCACACTTTAACACACCTGTCACACCTTAACATTCCTACCACACTTTAACACACCTGCTACACCTTAACACAACTGCCACACTTTAACACACCTACCAGTCCTGCTACACCTGTCAGAGAATATTTTCATGAAATGCCTGCATGTTAGTGTTGACGTGTGTGTGTGTGTGTGTGTGTGTGTGTGTGTTCAGAGTCTGTGGATTGAGAGGACCACGCTGATCCTCTCTCACCCACTGCCTGGAATTTCCCGCTGGTTCGAGGTGGAGAGAAGAGAGCTGGTGAGTCATCTTCCTCATGGTCTTCCTCAGTGACCCACGTGTCCGAGTCAGTCACTCTTCCTCATGGTCTTCTTCAGTGACCCGTGTGTCCGAGTCAGTCACTCTTCCTCATGGTCTTCCTCAGTGACCTGCATGTCCAAATCAGTCGCTCTTCCTCATGGTCTTTCTCAGTGACCCACATGTCTGAATCATCAGCCCAGAGGGTAGTTCTGTGTGATAACAGTGAGTGTGTGTGATAACTGCACGCACGTGTGTGATAACAGCAAGCGTGTGTGATAACAGTGAGTGTGTGTGATAACAGTGAGTGTGTGTGATAGCAGTGAGTGTGTGTGATAACAGTGAGCGTGTGTGATAAACGCAAGCATGTGTGATAACAGTGAGCGTGTGTGATAAACGCAAGCATGTGTGATAACAGTGAGTGTGTGTGATAACCGCTTGCCTCCCTCGCGTGTCCCTCAGGTGGAGGTGAGTCCTCTGCAGAACGCCGTGTCGGTGGTGGAGAAGAAGAACCAGGAGCTGCGGTCTCTGATCAGCCAGTACGACAGCCGGCAGCTCCACGGCAACATCAACCTGCTCAGCATGTGTCTGAACGGAGTGATCGATGCGGCCGTCAACGGGGGCGTGGCCAGATACCAGGAGGTACAGCTGCCCGTCACTGCGCTAGGGGCCCGTCACTGCACTAGGGGCCCGTCTCAGAGCTGTCACTGTGCTAGGGGCCCATCTCTCAGAGCTGTCACTGTGCTAGGGGCCCATCTCTCAGAGCTGTCACTGTGCTAGGGGCCTGTCTCTCAGAGCTGTCACTGCGCTAGGGGCCCGTCACTCAGAGCTGTCACTGCGCTAGGGGCCCGTCACTGTGCTAGGGGCCCATCTCTCAGAGCCGTCACTGTGCTAGGGGCCTGTCTCTCAGAGCTGTCACTGTGCTAGGGGCCCATCTCTCAGAGCTGTCACTGTGCTAGGGGCCCATCTCTCAGAGCTGTCACTGTGCTAGGGGCCTGTCTCTCAGAGCTGTCACTGCGCTAGGGGCCCGTCACTGCGCTAGGGGCCCATCTCTCAGAGCTGTCACTGCGCTAGGGGCCCGTCTCTCAGAGCTGTCACTGCGCTAGGGGCCCGTCTCTGTGCTAGGGGCCCGTCACTGCGCTCGGGGCCCATCTCTCAGAGCTGTCACTGCGCTCGGGGCCCATCTCTCAGAGCTGTCACTGCGCTCGGGGCCCGTCTCTCAGAGCTGTCACTGTGCTAGGGGCCCGTCTCAGAGCTGTCACTGTGCTAGGGGCCCGTCTCAGAGCTGTCACTGTGCTAGGGGCCCGTCTCTCAGAGCTGTCACTGTGCTAGGGGCCCATCACTGTGCTAGGGGCCCGTCACTGCGCTAGGGGCCCGTCACTGTGCTAGGGGCCTGTCTCTCAGAGCTGTCACTGTGCTAGGGGCCCGTCTCTCAGAGCTGTCACTGTGCTAGGGGCCCGTCTCTCAGAGCTGTCACTGTGCTAGGGGCCCGTCTCAGAGCTGTCACTGTGCTAGGGGCCCGTCTCAGAGCTGTCACTGTGCTAGGGGCCCGTTACTGTGCTAGGGGCCCATCTCTCAGAGCTGTCACTGCGCTAGGAGCCCGTCACTGTGCTAGGGGCCCGTCTCAGAGCTGTCACTGCGCTAGGGGCCTGTCTCTCAGAGCTGTCACTGTGCTAGGGGCCCGTCTCAGAGCTGTCACTGTGCTAGGGGCCCGTCACTGCGCTAGGGGCCCGTCACTGCGCTCGGGGCCCGTCACTGTGCTAGGGGCCCGTCTCTCAGAGCTGTCACTGCGCTAGGGGCCCGTCTCTCAGAGCTGTCACTGCGCTAGGGGCCCGTCACTGCGCTAGGGGCCCGTCACTGTGCTAGGGGCCCGTCACTGTGCTAGGGGCCCGTCTCAGAGCTGTCACTGCGCTAGGGGCCCATCTCTCAGAGCTGTCACTGCGCTAAGGGCCCGTCTCTCAGAGCTGTCACTGCGCTAGGGGCCCGTCACTGCACTAGGGGCCCGTCTCTCAGAGCTGTCACTGTGCTAGGGGCCTGTCTCTCAGAGCTGTCACTGCGCTAGGGGCCCGTCTCAGAGCTGTCACTGCGCTAGGGGCCCGTCTCTCAGAGCTGTCACTGTGCTAGGGGCCCGTCACTGTGCTAGGGGCCCGTCACTGCACTAGGGGCCCGTCTCTCAGAGCTGTCACTGTGCTAGGGGCCTGTCTCTCAGAGCTGTCACTGTGCTAGGGGCCTGTCTCTCAGAGCTGTCACTGCGCTAGGGGCCCGTCACTGCGCTAGGGGCCCGTCTCTCAGAGCTGTCACTGCGCTAGGGGCCCGTCACTCAGAGCTCTCATGGTGTAAATGGTGATTTTAGGAGGAGGTCTGGCAGTGGTTACTGATTGTAAACTGTGTATTTTCAGGCGTTCTTCGATAAGCAGTACATCAGCAGCCATCCTGAGGACACAGAGAAGATCGCACAGCTCCGGGACCTCATGCAGGAGCAGGTGAGTCTACCTGTTCTCACTCCTACACTTACAGAATACAGGAACAGGTGAGTCTACCTGTCCTCACTCCTACACTTACAGAATACAGGAGCAGGTGAGTCTACCTGTCCTCACTCTCACACTTACAGAATACAGGAGCAGGTGAGTCTACCTGTCCTCACTCTCACACTTACAGAATACAGGAGCAGGTGAGTCTACCTGTCCTCACTCTCACACTTACAGAATACAGGAGCAGGTGAGTCTATCTGTCCTCACTCTTACACTTACAGAATACATCAGCAGCTGCTGCCTCACCCAAATCAGGAGTCCTGCTGCATCAGCATCACCTCTCCTCCCCTCCCTCTGTCCCTCTCTCTCTCTCTCTCTCTCTCCCTCTCTCTCTGTCTTCTCTCCCTCTCTCCCTCCCTCACTCGCTCTCTGGGGCACAGGTCCATGTTCTTGGAATTGGACTGGCTGTTCATGAGAAACTGGTGCACCCAGAAATGCGTCCCCTGCACAAGAAGCTGATAGATCAGTTCCAGATGATGCGGAGCAGTCTGTACCACGTATGTACCAACTTACCGTTTTTATCTTTATTTTTATTTTATTTTTAAAATATTTTCCCCCTTTTCACCAAATATGGAATGCTTAAGGGGTATATTTGACAGGCAAGTATGTGCTTGAGAAAGCACAGATAAATGTGTGTTTATCACACTGTAGTTCATGAATCAGGCTCACTCAGGCATGAGTCAGAGGAAGACACTTCATATGCAGCTCAACAGGCAGATTTTCTGCCGCTAAATTGACCTGTGGGGGTCGCTAGTGAGCGATTCTGTGTTAGCGTGTAGCACACTGTATTTCCATGTTAGCGTGTAGCACACTGTATCTCTGTTAGCGTTTAGCACAGATCTCTGTTAGCGTTTAGCTGCTTGTGTCTTTGTGTTTTTATAGCACTGTATCTCTGTGTTAGCCTTTAGCATGCTGCATCTCTGTTAGCATTCAGCTGCTTGTGTTTCTGTGTTAGCATTTAGCTGCTTGTGTCTCTGTGTTAGTGTTTAGCACACTGTATCTCAGTGTTAGCATTTAGCACGCTGTATCTCTGTGTTAGCATTTAGCACGTTGTATCTCTGTGTTAGCATTTAGCACGCTGTATCTCGGTTAGTGTTTAGCTGCTTGTGTCTCTGTGTTAGCGTTTAGCATTCTGTATCTCTGTTAGCGTTTAGCTCCCTGTATCTCTGTTAGCGTTTAGCTGCTTGTGTCTCTGTGTTAGCCTTTAGCACACTGTATCTCTGTTAGTATTTAGCACGCTGGATCTCTGTTAGCGTTTAACTCCCTGTATCTCTGTATTAGGTTTAGCACACTGTATCTCTGTTACTGTTTAGCACGCTGGATCTCTGTTAGTGTTTAGCTGCTTGTGTCTCTGTGTTAGCGTTTAGCATTCTGTATCTCTGTTAGCGTTTAGCTGCTTGTGTCTCTGGTGTGCAGGGGCTTCCAGGCCTGGAGAAGCTCAGTCCAGTGTGCTCCGGAGCCAGTACTCCCCGCGGCATGCACCCCTCCCACAACCCAATGAGCCCAGAGAGCATCAAACTACTGCACCGCCACAGGTGAGATACACATACACGCACACACACACACACACACACACACACACACACACACACACACACACACACACACACACACACACACACACACACACACACACACGCACACACACACACACACACACACACGCACACACACACACACACACGCACACACACACACACACACACACACACACACACACACACACACACACATTGTCATTGTCATTCCCCTTTCCTTCTCACATTCCCTCACATCACCACCTCTTTCTTCACCTTTTTCTCCCTTTCTTTCTCTCCTCATCTCTCCCCCCTCTCTCATTTTCTCTCCCTCTCTATCTCTCCTCTACCCTCTCTCTCACTCTCCCCCTCTCTATCTCCCCCCTCCCCTCTTCCTCTCTCTCTCTCTCTATCTCCTCTCTCCCCTCTCCGCCTCTCTGTATCTCTCTCTCTCACTCTGTCTCCTCTCCCCTCTCTCTCTCCTCCACCCTCTCTCCTTCACTCTCTCTCTCTCTCCCTCTCTCTCACTCTCTCTCCCTCTTCCTCTCTCTTTCTCTCTCTCTCTCTCCTCCCTCTCTCTCTCTCCTCTCTCTCTCTCCTCCACCCTCTCTCTCTCTCTCTCTCTCTCTCTCTCTCTCTCTCTCTCTCTCTCTCTCTCTCTCTCTCCCTCCCTCTCTCCAGTCCCTTGAATCTGCAGGGTTCTGTGCATCACTCCTCTTCCTCCCTCTCCTCCTCCAGCGAGGCGGGTAACCTGCTCATCCTGACGGACAACCTGGGGGCGGAGCACCCCGAGGATCTGTACCGCATTCAGGTGTGTGTGTACACCTGCAGGTGTGTCTCAGTGCAGTTCAGTAAGGCAGTGAATGTAGGTTGGTATAGTGTTATTCCAGCACCAGCTTTATATGCCTTTCCCAGAGCAAAATGTACAAATACGATCATGGAAAATCTCATACTCATAGCATCTCTGTCTGTTTCCTTTCCAGCCAAGCCCTTCCTCTTCCAGCCTGAGCTCCGCCCACTCCACCCCATCTCAGCTGATGAGCTCCGCCCCCTCCAGTGGCAGAGGTGAGTAGGGGTGGGAGGAGTCATGCGCTCACGAGGGCAGGATCCAGTTTCTGCACTTGGACTACATGGTAGCATTAGCATGAAATACATTTAAGAAGATTTTACACACAGACAATGCATACCGTGTGATTAACTCTGCCCCCCTCCCATGTGATAGGTTCCCCGTCCTTACCTGACCGGTATAAACATACCCGGGAGATGCTCATGGTCCTGCCCCCTCACCGAGATCGACCAATCGGTGGCACATACTCCTCCGTGATGGAGAATGGACAGGTAGGCCCCGCCCACTGCTGGCTCACCTGTGGGAGTGTAGAATATGCAGCAGGTGTGGTGGTGTGTGACACAGACTCACCTGTGGGAGTGTAGAACATGCAGCAGGTGGGGTGCTGTGTGACCCAGACTCACCTGTGGGAGTGTAGAACATGCAGCAGGTGTGGGTGGTGTGTGACCCAGACTCACCTGTGGGAGTGTAGAACATGCAGCAGGGTGGGTGGTGTGTGACCCAGACTCACCTGTGGGAGTGTAGAACATGCAGCAGGTGGGTGGTGTGTGACCCAGACTCACCTGTGGGAGTGTAGAACATGCAGCAGGTGGGGTGGTGTGTGACCCAGACTCACCTGTGGGAGTGTAGAACATGCAGCAGGTGGGGTGGTGTGTGACCCAGACTCACCTGTGGGAGTGTAGAACATGCAGCAGGTGGGGTGGTGTGTGACCCAGACTCACCTGTGGGAGTGTAGAACATGCAGCAGGTGGGGTGGTGTGTGACCCAGACTCACCTGTGGGAGTGTAGAACATGCAGCAGGTGGGGTGGTGTGTGACCCAGACTCACCTGTGGGAGTGTAGAACATGCAGCAGGTGGGGTGGTGTGTGACCCAGACTCACCTGTGTGAGTGTAGAACATGCAGCAGGTGGGGTGGTGTGTGACCCAGACTCACCTGTGTGAGTGTAGAACATGCAGCAGTGTGGGTGGTGTGTGACCCAGACTCACCTGTGTGAGTGTAGAACATGCAGCAGGTGTAGTGGTGTGTGACCCAGACTCACCTGTGTGAGTGTAGAACATGCAGCAGGTGTGGTGGTGTGTGACCCAGACTCACCTGTGGGAGTGTAGAACATGCAGCAGGTGGGGTGGTGTGTGACCCAGTCTTGCTGCTCCTTACAGCCGGGGGGGTACCAGCGCCCTTTCCCTCAGCAGGTCGCCAGCCCCTGCAAGCCCTGTGGAGACCCCGCCCAGGGAGACAGAGGTACTGACACCTGTGTGTGTGTGTGTGGTGTGTGTATGGTCTGTGTGTGTGTGGGGTGTGCATGCGTGTGCATGCGTGTGTATGGCGTGTGTGTGAGTGTCTGTGGTTGTGTGTGTATGCGTGTGGTGAGTGTGTGCGTGTGTGTGTGTGTGGTGGATGTGTGTATATGTGTGCTTGTGTGGCTCTGATGCTAGTTGTTGTTCTGCAGTTGTCTCCTCAGTTCCCAGCAGCTGGTCGATGACTCTGGATGGTGGGGGGGTCCGAGAGCCCCTCCCCCTCCTGCAGACCCACGGAGCCCCCCCTGTGCCCCCCCGCAGCCTGCCTCCAGGTGAGATGCCCTCCACCAGGGGGAGCTGTTCTGTGCTGGCCTCTGGCCTTTCCTCTGTCAGGAGTGCCACCTGTGGTTTACCATTATACAGTACAGCAGATATACAGTATACCATTTTATACTGTGCAGCAGATATACAGTATACCATTTTATACAGTACAACAGATATACAGTATACCATTTTATACTGTACTGCAGATATACAGTATACCATTTTATACAGTGCAGCAGATATACAGTATACCATTTTATACAGTACAGCAGATATACAGTATACCATTTTATACAGTGCAGCAGATATACAGTATACCATTTTATACAGTACAGTAGATATACAGTATATCATTTTATACAGTACAGCAGATATACAGTATACCATTTTATACTGTACAGCAGATATACAGTATACCATTTTATACAGTGCAGCAGATATACAGTATACCATTTTATACTGTACAGTAGATATACAGTATATCATTTTATGCAGTATAGTAGATATACAGTATACCATTTTATACTGTACAGCAGATATACAGTATACCATTTTATACTGTACAGTAGATATACAGTATATCATTTTATACAGTACAGTAGATATACAGTATATCATTTTATACAGTACAGCAGATATACAGTATATCATTTTATACTGTACAGCTGATATACAGTATACCATTTTATACAGTACAGTAGATATACAGTATATCATTTTATACAGTACAGTAGATATACAGTATATCATTTTATACTGTGCAGCAGATATACAGTATACCATTTTATACAGTACAGTTGATATATAGTATACATTTTATACAGTACAGTAGATATACAGTATATCATTTTATAAAGTACAGCAGATATACAGTACACCATTTTATACAGTACAGTAGATATACAGTATATCATTTTCTACTGTACAGCAGGTATACAGTATGTCATTGGTTCAGTTAAGATAAACTGCAACACAAATACACTTTAAATGTGTACATGAATGCAATCTTATATTGTGAGTAATGACTGGAATATTCTCCTGGATGTAGTGGAAGAGGAGGAGGATGTGTATGTAGTTTGCGATGCAGCACAGGTGGTGTTTCAGTGTTTTATTTTGGAGTTTGTGTGTTACTGCTGGTGAGAAACACCCACTCACCTCATGGGCTTTCATATGAAGCTTTTTTGTTTGTTTTTGCTGCTGGAATTGTTTCAGTATTTCAGAGAGCTCTGACTAGGAGGCAGCTGGTGTAGATTTCTGGCTCAGTTTAATATGGTCTGCTGTCTTAACCTTCAACCAGAGAGTTATATGTGTATGTGTGTGAGTGAGTGTTTGTGTGTTTGTGTATGTTTGTGAGTGTGTGTGTGTGCATCTGTGTGTTTGTGTATGTTTGTGTGTGTGTGTATGTGTGTGTTTGTGTATGTGTGTGTGTATGTGTGCGTTTGTGTGGGTGTGTGGGGGGGTGTGGGGGGGGGGGGGGTTTATCTTGCTTGTTTGTTTTAATGTGATTTCTTGATGACTGATTTATGGCCTGAAATGGTATCATGTTGCATTTTTGCACCCTCTGTGGTGCTGCCATGGAAACGGTGGTTCTGTGACCTCATCACTGTGTTTAAAGGGTAGGCACCACATAACGGCATCTCTAGACCAATTCTTTTTATTTTTGAGGTTTTTCTTCAAATTGAGCTGAAATTGTTGTTAGTATGGCTTCAAATTGGACAAATTGATCATTCCTGACGGACACACCCGAAGTCACTCCGGAAAATTACCTCTGTGATGTGTGACGTAATTGGGTGAACACAAACAGCTCTACTATTCTGTCTTTAGGTTGAAAAGATGGACAGCACTGAAACATGTGCTTTTGAATCAAATGCCATTATCAGTGAGTCGGATAACTCTGACTCTGATGAGTCTGTACAAGACATAATCGCTGTTTCTAAGACAGAAATACAGTTTGAGCCAGAAGTGATCGGAGCCAACAACCTGAGCGCTTTCTAGGAGGTTCGCCTGTTAGGTATCTTACCATGATCCATACGAGAAGACTGATATCAATTGTTGCCTTGTCCCTGTGTGTCCAGTACAAGGATATTAGACAGTACTGGCTGCACACTAACAGTGTTAGCTCTATCATGGCTGCAGATGGACAGCACTAGCTAGCTTAGCTCCTGCCTTAGGATCTACTCTAATCCACCTCTGGCAAACAAATTTGTCCAGCATCATCTGTTGATTTAACTCATTTTCCATTAGCATTGTCACAATAACTTTACACGCATCAAGTGTATAGCGCTCGATGCTGCAGCCACATCAGGCTCTGCTGGAAGGACGGGCCCCATCCCAAAGCTGCCTCAGTCTCCCTGCTGCTCACCAACCCCCCCTCACCCACCCCCCTCCGTCATGCCGCAAGCAGCTAGCTCACTGCCCCTCCCACAGGACTGTGGGTGTTCTGTGTGTTTGATTGTAGTGTCCCCCTGTCTCTCCTGTTTAGGGCCCTTCCTGATGCACTACGATGGTTTCCAGGGCAACGACTTCCCTCCTGCCCTCCCCGTTCGCTCCTTACGCAAGGTACCCCTCACCTGTGCACCTGCCCCTCCCCTCACCTGTGCACCTGCCCCTCCCCTCACCTGTGCACCTGCCCCTCCCCTCACCTGTGCACCTGCCCCTCCCCTCACCTGTGCACCTGCCCCTCCCCTCACCTGTGCACCTGCCCCTCCCCTCACCTGCGCACCTGCCCCTCCCCTCACCTGCGCACCTGCCCCTCCCCTCACCTGCGCACCTGCCCCTCCCCTCACCTGCGCACCTGCCCCTCCCCTCACCTGTGCACCTGCCCCTCCCCTCACCTGTGCACCTGCCCCTCCCCTCACCTGTGCACCTGCCCCTCCCCTCACCTGTGCACCTGCCCCTCCCCTCACCTGCGCACCTGCCCCTCCCCTCACCTGTGCACCTGCCCCTCCCCTCACCTGTGCACCTGCCCCTCCCCTCACCTGCCCACCTGCCCCTCCCCTCACCTGTGCACCTGCCCCTCCCCTCACCTGTGCACCTGCCCCTCCCCTCACCTGTGCACCTGCCCCTCCCCTCACCTGCACACCTGCCCCTCCCCTCACCTGCGCACCGGCCCCTCCCCTCACCTGTGCACCTGCCCCTCTCCTCACCTGTGCACCTGCCCCTCCCCTCACCTGTGCACCTGCCCCTCCCCTCACCTGTGCACCTGCCCCTCCCCTCACCTGTGCACCTGCCCCTCCCCTCACCTGGCCTCCTCAGTCTGGCTGCGTCTCCGCTGTCCTGCAGTCCCAGGACAGGACAGCAGAGGCTCATTATTTGGGGCTGTTGTGTGGCTGTTCATGTGTGCTTATCTGGGGTTATGTTCTTTCATTTTTGGTTAATTCGGGGTGTACAGGGTTGGGTTCAGTAATTTGGGGTGCACATGTTTCTGTCCTGTATTTTGGGGTGCTCAGGGTGGTGTTGTGTATTTTGGGGTGCTCAGGGTTGTGTGCTGTATTTTGGGGTGCTCAGGGTTGTGTGCTGTATTTTGGGGGCTCAGGGTTGTATGCTGTACGGTTGTGTGCTGTAATTTGGGGTGGTTTCTGTCCATTTTGGGGGTCGGTTTGTGTGCTGTATTTTGGGGTGCTCAGGGTTGTGTGCTGTATTTTGGGGTGCTCACGGTTGTGTGCTGTAATTTGGGGTGCTCAGGTTTCGTGTGCTGTATTTTGGGGTGCTCAGGGTTGTGTGCTGTATTTTGGGGTGCTCAGGGTTGTGTGCTGTAATTTGGGGTGCTCATGTTTCTGTCCTGTATTTTGGGGTGCTCAGGGTTGTGTGCTGTATTTTGGGGTGCTCAGGGTTGTGTGCTGTATTTTGGGGTGCTCAGGGTTGTGTGCTGTATTTTGGGGTGCTCACGGTGGTGTCCCGTCTCTCCGCAGTCCCCCCTGCACCCCGTTCTTGCCTCGCCCACCAGCTCACAGTCGGGATTGGATGGGAGTAACTCCACCCTCTCCGGCAGCGGCAGCAGTGGGGTCTCGTCCCTGAGCGAGAGCCACTTCGCCCCGCCCCCCGACACCCTGGACTCCGCCCCCACCCCGCCCTGGGCCGCCGACAAGGAGGCGGAGTCAGCCTACCTGCACGTGCGCTACGGCGTGTGCGAATCAGACAGCCTGGAGCCCGGGCGAGCCCCGCCCTGCCGCAGCCACCCCGCCCCCCCAGAGGGGCACCACCACCACCACCACGCCCCCTACTACTACCACGCCCCGCCCCCCTCCGTGCCCCCGAAGCCACACCCGCGGGAGGGGTGCGTGCCGGAGGAGTGCGGGCGCCCCGCCCCCCGCTCCGTGCACATCCCCCGCAAAATCTCCCAGCAGCCCCTGCTCGGCTGCAAGGGAGACCCCGCCCGGGTGGCCTGGGAGCACACCATCAGTGAGGAGTAGTGATTGCTATGGTAACGCAGGCTCCACTCTTCCTATTGGCCAGTAGAGCCTCCTGCAGTCCTCCCATTGGCCAGTAGGCCCTCCCGCAGTCCTCCCATTGGCCAGTAGGCCCTCCTGCAGTCCTCCCATCGGCCAGTAGGCCCTCCTGCAGTCCTCCCATCGGCCAGTAGGCCCTCCTGCAGTTCTCCCATTGGCCAGTAGGGCCTTCTCCAGTCCTCTCATTGGCCTTCTATAAGCATTCTGGCAAGAGAAATGTCATAAAAATTACAGATATTTAAATAAGATTCAATGAAGCTTCTATTCCACAAACGACATCAGCACTTTTATTTACACCCCAGTGTATGAGTGTTGGTGGGTGCTTGTGTGTGTGTGCGTGCGCGCGTGTGTTCATGCATGTGTGTATGTGCTGATTGTGTGTGTGTATGTTGATTGTGTGTGTGTGTGTGTGTGTGTGTGTGTGTAGTGATAAGTCAGGCTGTCTGTGGTGTGGGGGACACCAATGAGGAGAACAGCCTGTTTTTTTTCTTCAGTAATTGTGTCCAGTTTGGGATGCCGTAGTGCTCTGGACTAATGGAGTCAGGAAGTGCTATCTGGGAAGAAGTATAAATATCTGTGTTTATCCAATGTTCTCAGAGAATGCTTCATTTAGACCGGAGCATTCTGTTTAAGATAACTTTCTGTAGGAACATATCATGGTTATGGAGAATTCTTATGTTGTTTTTTTACTTGAGGCAAAACAGTGATTCATTCATCAAAAGCAGTGTTTGTGAAACCAAAATCGTTCATTGGAGATCAGAGGAGGAGGATTTGCAGACAGACTTGGAGAGGGACTGCCAAGAAAGGTCATGAAAATCCATACTTTAGCACTTAATTCTGGAACACCAAATATTTTACTTATCGATGCCTAGTTTGTAAATCAGAAAGGAATACTGTGATATATATCAATATAAGGGAAATGAGGGTCCGCACTGCACAGTCTGGGTTTAATGTGGGGTTTGAACGTACTGTCCATCATGTGGTGTATTATTCTAAAAAACAAGCATAACTGAGTACCACTGAGGCTGATTCATCCTGTGTGAGTGTTAAGGGACTGGGGGAGTGGGTCCTGTGTGAGTGTTAAGGGACTGGGGGAGTGGAGTGGGTTCTGTGTGAGTGTTAAGGGACTGGGGGAGTGGGTTCTGTGTGAGTGTTAAGGGACTGGGGGAGTGGAGTGGGTGCTGTGTGAGTGTTAGGGGACTGGGGGAGTGGGTCCTGTGGGTGAGTGTGAGTGTTAAGGGACTGGGGGAGTGGGTTCTGTGTGAGTGTTAAGGGACTGGGGGAGTGGAGTGGGTTCTGTGTGAGTGTTAAGGGACTGGGGGAGTGGGGTCCTGTGTGAGTGTTAAGGGACTGGGGGAGTGGGTCCTGTGTGAGTGTTAGGGGACTGGGGGAGTGGGTCCTGTGTGAGTGTTAGGGGACTGGGGGAGTGGGTCCTGTGTGAGTGTTAAGGGACTGGGGGAGTGGGTTCTGTGTGAGTGTTAAGGGACTGGGGGAGTGGGTCCTGCGTGAGTGTTAAGGGACTGGGGGAGTGGGTCCTGTGTGAGTGTTAAGGGACTGGGGGAGTGGGTCCTGTGTGAGTGTTAAGGGACTGGGGGAGTGGGTCCTGTGTGAGTTTTAAGGGACTGGGGGAGTGGGTCCTGTGTGAGTGTTAAGGGACTTGGGGAGTGGGTCCTGTGTGAGTGTTAAGGGACTGGGGGAGTGGGTCCTGTGTGAGTGTT
Source organism: Anguilla japonica (assembly GCA_025169545.1). Lineage (NCBI taxonomy): Eukaryota > Metazoa > Chordata > Actinopteri > Anguilliformes > Anguillidae > Anguilla > Anguilla japonica. Next base: position 824,169 of record CM045893.1, on the reverse strand, counting down.
AAGGGACTGGGGGAGTGGGTCCTGTGTGAGTGTTAAGGGACTGGGGGGGGAGTGGGTCCTGTGTGAGTGTTAAGGGACTGGGGGAGTGGGTCCTGTGTGAGTGTTAAGGGACTGGGGGAGTGGGTCCTGTGTGAGTGTTAAGGGACTGGGGGAGTGGGTCCTGTGTGAGTGTTAAGGGACTGGGGGGGGAGTGGGTCCTGTGTGAGTGTTAAGGGACTGGGGGAGTGGAGTGGGTCCTGTGTGAGTGTTAAGGGACTGGGGGAGTGGGTCCTGTGTGAGTGTTAGGGGACTGGGGGAGTGGGTCCTGTGTGAGTGTTAAGGGACTGGGGGAGTGGGTCCTGTGTGAGTGTTAAGGGACTGGGGGAGTGGGGTCCTGTGTGAGTGTTAAGGGACTGGGGGAGTGGAGTGGGTCCTGTGTGAGTGTTAAGGGACTGGGGGGGGGGGGAGTGGGTCCTGTGTGAGTGTTAAGGGACTGGGGGAGGGAGTGGGTCCTGTGTGAGTGTTAAGGGACTGGGGGGGAGTGGGTCCTGTGTGAGTGTTAAGGGACTGGGGGAGTGGGTCCTGTGTGAGTGTTAAGGGACTGGGGGAGGGGAGTGGGTCCTGTGTGAGTGTTAAGGGACTGGGGGAGTGGGTCCTGTGTGAGTGTTAAGGGACTGGGGGAGTGGGTCCTGTGTGAGTGTTAAGGGACTGGGGGAGTGGGTCCTGTGTGAGTGTTAAGGGACTGGGGGAGTGGGTCCTGTGTGAGTGTTAAGGGACTGGGGGAGTGGGTCCTGTGTGAGTGTTAAGGGACTGGGGGAGTGGGTCCTGTGTGAGTGTTAAGGGACTGGGGGAGTGGGTCCTGTGTGAGTGTTAAGGGACTGGGGGAGTGGGTCCTGTGTGAGTGTTAAGGGACTGGGGGAGTGGGTCCTGTGTGAGTGTTAAGGGACTGGGGGAGTGGGTCCTGTGTGAGTGTTAAGGGACTGGGGGGGGAGTGGGTCCTGTGTGAGTGTTAAGGGACTGGGGGAGGGAGTGGGTCCTGTGTGAGTGTTAAGGGACTGGGGGGGGAGTGGGTCCTGTGTGAGTGTTAAGGGACTGGGGGAGTGGGTCCTGTGTGAGTGTTAAGGGACTGGGGGAGTGGGTCCTGTGTGAGTGTTAAGGGACTGGGGGAGTGGGTCCTGTGTGAGTGTTAAGGGACTGGGGGAGTGGGTCCTGTGTGAGTGTTAAGGGACTGGGGGAGTGGGTCCTGTGTGAGTGTTAAGGGACTGGGGGAGTGGGTCCTGTGTGAGTGTTAAGGGACTGGGGGAGTGGGTCCTGTGTGAGTGTTAAGGGACTGGGGGAGTGGGTCCTGTGTGAGTGTTAAGGGACTGGGGGAGTGGGTCCTGTGTGAGTGTTAAGGGACTGGGGGAGTGGAGTGGGTCCTGTGTGAGTGTTAAGGGACTGGGGGAGTGGGTCCTGTGTGAGTGTTAAGGGACTGGGGGGGAGTGGGTCCTGTGTGAGTGTTAAGGGACTGGGGGAGTGGAGTGGGTCCTGTGTGAGTGTTAAGGGACTGGGGGAGTGGGTCCTGTGTGAGTGTTAAGGGACTGGGGGAGTGGAGTGGGTCCTGTGTGAGTGTTAAGGGACTGGGGGAGTGGAGTGGGTCCTGTGTGAGTGTTAAGGGACTGGGGGGGAGTGGGTCCTGTGTGAGTGTTAAGGGACTGGGGGGGGAGTGGGTCCTGTGTGAGTGTTAAGGGACTGGGGGGAGTGGGTCCTGTGTGAGTGTTAAGGGACTGGGGGGGGAGTGGGTCCTGTGTGAGTGTTAAGGGACTGGGGGAGTGGAGTGGGTCCTGTGTGAGTGTTAAGGGACTGGGGGGGGGGAGTGGGTCCTGTGTGAGTGTTAAGGGACTGGGGGAGTGGGTCCTGTGTGAGTGTTAAGGGACTGGGGGAGTGGGTCCTGTGTGAGTGTTAAGGGACTGGGGGGAGTGGGTCCTGTGTGAGTGTTAAGGGGACTGGGGGAGTGGGTCCTGTGTGAGTGTTAAGGGACTGGGGGAGTGGGTCCTGTGTGAGTGTTAAGGGACTGGGGGAGTGGGTCCTGTGTGAGTGTTAAGGGACTGGGGGAGTGGGTCCTGTGTGAGTGTTAAGGGACTGGGGGAGTGGGTCCTGTGTGAGTGTTAAGGGACTGGGGGGGAGTGGGTCCTGTGTGAGTGTTAAGGGACTGGGGGGGAGTGGGTCCTGTGTGAGTGTTAAGGGACTGGGGGAGTGGGTCCTGTGTGAGTGTTAAGGGACTGGGGGGGGAGTGGGTCCTGTGTGAGTGTTAAGGGACTGGGGGGGGGAGTGGGTCCTGTGTGAGTGTTAAGGGACTGGGGGAGTGGGTCCTGTGTGAGTGTTAAGGGACTGGGGGGGGAGTGGGTTCTGTGTGAGTGTTAAGGGACTGGGGGAGTGGGTCCTGTGTGAGTGTTAAGGGACTGGGGGAGTGGAGTGGGTCCTGTGTGAGTGTTAAGGGACTGGGGGAGTGGAGTGGGTCCTGTGTGAGTGTTAAGGGACTGAGGGAGTGGGTCCTGTGTGAGTGTTAAGGGACTGGGGGAGTGGAGTGGGTCCTGTGTGAGTGTTAAGGGACTGGGGGGGGAGTGGGTCCTGTGTGAGTGTTAAGGGACTGGGGGGGGAGTGGGTCCTGTGTGAGTGTTAAGGGACTGGGGGAGTGGGTTCTGTGTGAGTGTTAAGGGACTGGGGGAGTGGGTCCTGTGTGAGTGTTAAGGGACTGGGGGAGTGGGTCCTGTGTGAGTGTTAAGGGACTGGGGGAGTGGGTCCTGTGTGAGTGTTAAGGGACTGGGGGAGGGGTCCTGTGTGAGTGTTAAGGGACTGGGGGAGTGGGTCCTGTGTGAGTGTTAAGGGACTGGGGGAGTGGGTCCTGTGTGAGTGTTAAGGGACTGGGGGAGTGGGGGAGTAAGGGGTCCTGTGTGAGTGTTAAGGGACTGGGGGAGTGGGTCCTGTGTGAGTGTTAAGGGACTGGGGGAGTGGGTCCTGTGTGAGTGTTAAGGGACTGGGGGAGTGGAGTGGGTCCTGTGTGAGTGTTAAGGGACTGGGGGAGGGAGTGGGTCCTGTGTGAGTGTTAAGGGACTGGGGGAGTGGAGTGGGTCCTGTGTGAGTGTTAAGGGACTGGGGGAGTGGGTCCTGTGTGAGTGTTAAGGGACTGGGGAGTGGAGTGGGTCCTGTGTGAGTGTTAAGGGACTGGGGGAGTGGGTCCTGTGTGAGTGTTAAGGGACTGGGGGAGTGGAGTGGGTCCTGTGTGAGTGTTAAGGGACTGGGGGAGTGGGTCCTGTGTGAGTGTTAAGGGACTGGGGGGAGTGGGTCCTGTGTGAGTGTTAAGGGACTGGGGGAGTGGGTCCTGTGTGAGTGTTAGGGGACTGGGGGGGAGTGGGTCCTGTGTGAGTGGGGACTGGGGGAGTGGGTTCCTGTGTGAGTGTTAAGGGACTGGGGGAGTGGAGTGGGTCTGTGTGAGTGTTAAGGGACCGGGGGAGTGGGTTCTGTGTGAGTGTTAGGGGACTGGGGGAGTGGGTTTGTTGTACAGGCTGTCGCTGGTGGAATCTCCTGCTCTCAGTAAGATGCTTACAGGCCTGTAAAACTCCATAACTCCTCCTTTACCACAGGAGATCATTCCGCCACCGCAACGGCTGTCCTCTGTGTACACTCACACCGTACTCTCCACCCACATACTCTCCACACGTACTCTCCACACATACTCTCGACAGGTACTCTCCCCACTCACTCTCCACACATACTCTCCACGCGTACTCTCCACACACGTACTCTCCACACATACTCTCTACACGTACTCTCCACACATACTCTCCACACGCGTAGTCCACACATACTCTCCACACGTACTCTCCACACACATACTCTCCACACATACTCTCCACACGTACTCTCCACACATACTCTCCACACGCGTACTGTCCACACATACTCTCCACACGTACTTTCCACACATACTCTCCACACGTGTACTCTCCACGCGTACTCTCCACACACATAATCTCCACACACGTACTCTCCACACATACTCTCCACATGTACTCTCCACGCGTACTCTCCACACACATACTCTCCACACACATACTCTCCACGACACTGATGGAATGGCTGACAGGCCCTCGTTAAACTGGGCCTCTGCACTTAATGTTCGCTAGATATTTTGGAAATTCAGAAAAGTTTATATTTTTGAAATGATAGGTTAAAACGTCAGCTGGAGTGATATAGATATATAGAATATAGATGTGTTAGTGTTTATATGACTGTGCTCAGATCTGCAGAAGGTTTTCTGTGTGATATATATATGCAAGGCTGGAGCCCAGTCACTGTTCAGACATGCTGGCTTGAGGGCAATGGGAGAACAGGAGCAATATTTTCTGATCAGTATTATTATAGATGAATCTTCTGCTCTGTGTGTGATTTTCAGTGCTTGTATAATTATTCTTTCAGCATGATTTTAATTAATAAATTATTCTTTCTAGTCTTCTACGAGAGAGAAAAAAATTAAATCTGCTTTCTGGGTCACGTGACCTGGTCTGTCCAATCGCAGGAGGTAGGAGGAGGGGCATAAAGTTTGCGGTTGCGAGTTACAGGACAGTCAGATTGTTTGTGATGTTCTTCCCTGAGGTGCTGGGGTGTGTGGGCTGAAGGGAGTGGGTGGGGCTTGTGGGTGTTGATTTGATTGGCGGTAGGTCTCTGCATGTGCAGAGCTTGGCGCATTGTCCTCAGAACAGCAGTGTGTTTACTCGAGCGTGATAATACTGCAGCTGTGTGCTGAACTCGCTACACCTCTCTGTACTGTAATCCCTGATATTACTAATGGCCTGGGATTTATGGTGCACAGGTGTGTGTATGTGTGCGTGTGTGTGTGTCTGTGCATGCGTGCATGTGTGCGTGCGTGCATGTATGCAGGCATATGTGTGTACATGCGTGTGTGCCTGTGGGCGTGCACATGTACATGGGTGCGCATGTATATAGGATCTTGTGTATGCGTGCTTGTGTGTGTGTGTTTATGTACATGGGCGTGTGATTGTGTACATGGGTGTGCATGTGTATGTGTGTAAGGGATATTTTACACAGGTGTGATGATACCTACGGCTGGTAAATGTTTCGCTATTTCAGAGTTTTACCCCACTTCACTCAGGAAAGCAGAACAGCTCACAGAAACCCTGCTTTGAGTGTCTGTGACCTGAGTTTTCTTCTCCTAAAAAGAACGACAGCCATAAATATTTACCTTTATATTTACATTATTTAAGGGTTTAAATAAAGTAGATCCATGAGTTTAGCTGTGTTGTTAGCGATGGTTTGGCATAGCACAGCAGTGTGGGATGTGTGGGTAGTGAGAACTGTGCTAAAGTGCAGTGTGGCATTGAACACTGAAGTTTCTCCACCCCAAAAACATTCTATCTTTTTATCACTCAAATGAGGTTTCAGTGTTTCTCATTTCCTGGGTGTTTTTCCTGCCTTCACAAAGCTTGCACTCAGTAGGGTTCCTTTCCTTAAATTTAAACGTTTTAAAGTTCCACCCTGAGCTGTACTCTTCATTGCTTTTTATCACAGGGTTCACGACAGAGCATTGTGCAATATGAGATCATGCAAATGATCATAAACATTTATACGTAACCATTTTAAAAAATACATATATATATATGCAGGGAAGTTCCATGTCTTGGAAGATCAGGTAGTTATTTTGAGTTTCTCCTTATTGCTCCTTTACTTGTTTGGTCCTGTAGACAGAGGGGAAATAGCCATTACTTAGATGAGACGCGTACGCAGTCATTTGCATTCAGCACGGTAGGTATTAACACAGGTGAAGTGGTGTTGGACTGGGATGTGTGTCCATGACTTGGTTTAGCCTGACATGCAGCTTTACATTGAAATTTTTAAGAAGTTTCTCTCAAAACTAACAGCATCTCAGCATACCGCTTTACCAGAAAAAATATACAAAGTTAATATCTACTGTAATGTGCAATATGATGAATCGATCCAATCAGATGACACCTATTTTTGTATAAACTACCAGTGTTACAAAGATGTTTTGGTGGGAACTTGGGAAGGGGTGATGTTTTGAGGGGTGGGGTGTTATCCAGAGAAAACATAATTTCTGTTAGAGCTGTACATACAGAACACCAGTGTTGTGACAAACCTTTTCAGTCTTTGTGGTTCTTTAAAAAAAAGTAATCTGACCCAACTTTACTGTGTGTAAATAATCCTTTGAAATGCTGAGTATTTATAATGTGTACAAAGGGGGGACATGTATAGACTGTGATCGTCTGCCTTGTGTTTTATGATGTAAATGTGTTTTTAAAAATTAAAAATGAAAAAAATATATGTGACTCTTTGAAAAGCCCAATCACTGCTATTATTTTGTGTATTTTGCATTAGACAAATCTTAACGGGAGCTAAAGCTTGTTTGGAAATTAAGAAAATTAAAACCTTTGTACAGTTGTTCTAAAAGTGCTTTCATGTATATATTGTGTTGGCATGAATAAACTGTGCTGTGGATTTTAGATGTAAATACACTTTTTTTTCCTACTCACTCAACCACTGTTATGTGGAATTCATTAATAATGCTTAACATTAAAGATAACATTGCATCCATTGTAGTCTGTCTCCTCTGTCGTATCTTTTGCTGTTAATGCTGTTTTTGAACGCACATTAGAGTTCAAACATATGCAGAACTGGAATTTGGTTTGTGCGCCGGTCTCAGAAGCTGGATAAGCTAGGTGAAGTGGACGGAGGCAATTTGGCACGCGCATTGAAAAACTGACCTAAGTACAAGTTCCAGGGTTCAAATTCTTGATCCCGAACGAGTTTATAACGTAAGGTTTTGTTAAGGGAAATTTCCATCTGCAAATGAGCTACGCATCGCTCCATGCCTTATAATTGCTGTAATAACGAAAGAAGTAAAATTTCAAGCGTCCCTACAATCTTACATAATGATCGTCTATTAAAAATGTGTAACCAATAAGATTGCGCCAACTCGACTATGGCCCCGGAAATATGCCGGAACACCAATCAGAGGAAAGTTCGTGGAGGAACGCAAAGAACAAACCAATCGTTTCAGAATAAGTGGCAGCCGGTACTCGTAAGAGCCAATGGGGTTGTTCATTAGGGCGGTTCTTTTACCCGGTCGAGGAAACGAAGTGTTGAATGAGATCACTGCGTTTCAGAATAAGCGTACTGGAGGTGGACAGCGAAAAAGAACGAGTACAACTTCCAATAAAGAAGAGGGATCGTATACCGTATTTTTCCAGAATTTTGTGAAATATTCAAGAATATATATTTTGGGTACATTTTTGGACTTGAAATGTTGTGGTTAAGTGGTTTTTCGGTGGCGATCGCCTTTGTATTTACACCCGGTATCGTCAGCGGAGCTTTGAAGGATGGGGAATGCGAAGGTGAGCTGGTTTCCAACAACGTGGAGTTTGGAAAAAATACTTTAGAACTCAAGTTGGGTCTGAATAACATTTTTCACAAGGTAGTGAGCTAATATTAACGAGAGCAATGTCGATTAGTAGTGGGTAACGTTAGTCTAAATGTGTAAACTTTCGCTTGTTACCTGGTTAGCTATCAAAGCTAATGTTAAATTTGCCGGGTGGATTCCTAATGTAACCTACAGTGTAACTACGTATATATCGTTAACTCTCAGAGATGGGTAATTCGCCAGAATTATATTTTACTAAGAAACGTTAGACACTCAATACTTGCTTTCCCCTGTAGATCTAGCGATATACAATGTTTTAGCTAGCAATATAAATGTTACACTTCACTTGAGCCAGTGATTCACTAGCAAGAGAGTCTTTGGTTGGTATCGATAGCTAGACTAAGTTTAGACATATATTTGACATTTTTAATTATGAACTACGTTAGCTAGATTTAGAGAAACATAATAAATACAGACGGGTTGCAGACATGTAACAACATAGTTTACATGGCTGATGGAGAGTTGGTTAACGTGCTAAGCTAGCTAGCAAAACATTTGCATAAACGGAACACGTGAATTTCAGTTTTGCCTTCGTTTTGTTAGAAGCATTACTACTGACACGCACTGGCCAACGGGTCATTCAAAAGGCAGAGAACCCAGTCCTGAATTTGTTTCCCTGTCTTTTTTACTCATGAAGTAGTTAACGCTCATATCGGCCTACCTAACGTGGTCATAGATGCTGATGCACCTGAGTGCAACTTATGCCAACACTACCGTCAGTTCCCTTGCTACAGTGAAATTGCTGAGTTCCTCCAGAAATCGTTTCTTCGGGGTCACCGTCTGTCAGTCCCGCTTTCTGTGAAGGCGAGGAGTTTTCGGCCGCGGAGGCGCCTAACTACAGCGACCAACTGTGGTGGTAACTAGTATGCGTTTGCCACCCTTATGAATGATTTTGCCATGGTGTTGACACCTTGTCTGTTTGGTCCTATTAGTGTGCGTCAGCTTCCTGGACCGGTTCTATCAGTCTCTGAAAGACGATGACGTGAAATTCACCAGCGATGAGATTGAGAAGGCCCTGCTTAAAACCTGCAAGGACACCAAGGGGAAAGAGAACAGGCTGGTGAGTTGTGGAAACAGTCCTAAATGTTTTGTTTTTTTAACCACCTTCTCGTCTCAAACTGATCTCTGCTCATCTTTCAGTGCTACTATATTGGAGCCACAAGTGACGCCGCCACCAAAATCATCAATGAAGTTTCTAAACCTCTGAGTTCCCACATTCCCGCGAGCAAGATCTGTGAGAAACTCAAGAAGAAGGACAGTCAGATATGTGAACTAAAATACGGTAAGCTGCACACAGATGTGTGTGTGTGTGTGTGTGAGAGAGAGTGAGTGAGAGTGAGAGAGAGGCGGGCGCACGCATGCACAGAGTTCTCATGTGAGTACAGGACTTGCACAGTTTGAAGGTTGCTGTTTGAGATCCCAGGGCTGTGAGAGATTGTGGTGTTATCATTGCATTTTCAGTGTGTGGGCACCATGTTGTGGCTCAGCCCTGGTTTAAGTTCAGGAGACATAGTTATTAGGATCAAATGGATGTGTTCAGGGTTCAGGAGCTCTACTGGGCTACTGTTCTCTGGCTGATTCGGATTTGCATGTTCTCCGGTTGAAAGGAGATAAGTGCAGTGAGCAGAATCACCCCTCTAGTAAAAAAAGGGTGACGTTATGGCTCTGATAACATCTCCCGTCACTGTGTTCCACTGCAGACAAACAGGTGGACCTCAGCTCTGTGGACCTGAAGAAGCTGAAGGTGAAGGACCTGAAGAAGATTCTGGAAGAGTGGGGAGAGTCGTGCAAAGGTTGCGTGGAGAAGTCCGACTTCATCCGCAAGATTAACGAGCTCATGCCCAAGTACGCCCCCTCTGCAGCTAAGGCAAGGACAGACCTCTGAGCCAATGACGATGGGCCTTACTGTCCCTGGGGGTGTGGCCTCAGCAGGAAGGAGTGGCCAGTTTTGACTCTGCCCTACGTGGACCACCTAATAAAGACTGTATTGTACATGACTTTAGTTTCTTGTTAAGGGATAGGATTTTTTTAATAACTTATGGAAAAATTGTATCTTCGATTAAAAACAAGGAAAAATGCACAACTGTTGTATCCGGTTGAACCAGAGCTGGTGTTTCTCTACTGCAAACATTTTTAACAAATGTGCAACAAATTTCTTGTATATGAAAATGTGCGGGAGTTCTTTTTTTTAATAAAATGAGAGCGATGGGAACAGGGCTCTTGGTGAAATTTGAAAGCAGATGGTACTGTCCCTACGCACAGGAGTTTTGCATGTGGAGACGCGCACTGGAAGTGATGTCATGATGATACCGCCATGCATACTGCAGACATGGCGGCTCGAGCCGCTCCAGTGCGGGATAGGAACCCCGCCTTCCACCTGTCATCCCACAGCCTCCTCTGTGTGGTCGTCCCCTGGGGTGGGCCGGGCTTCTCAGCAGGAGGAAATGTTTGAGTGACAGCTGTCATGTTCCTGCCCCCTGTGCCACGCCCAGGTGGCCAAGGGTTTGACTCCCCGCCCTTGTCTGTTGGCACTTCTTACCCCAACGCTGGTTTGGCGTCGCGTACAGACAGTGTACAGGAATGCAGGTGAAACCGTTTAGTGCTATATTCACTGTGCTGGGTCAAAGGTCAGTGTGCTTCTTTTACTATCATTCTGCGTGTACCTGGTAGGCACATGATCACAGACACGCTGTGTTCAGTTAGCATGACCACAGACACGCTAGGTTCAGTTAGCATGACCACAGACACGCTAGGTTCAGTTAGCATGACCACAGACACGCTGGGTTCAGTTAGCATGACCACAGACACGCTGGGTTCAGTTAGCATGACCACAGACACGCTGGGTTCAGTTAGCATGACCACAGACACGCTGAGTTCAGTTAGCATGACCACAGACACGCTAGGTTCAGTTAGCATGACCACAGACACGCTGGGTTCAGTTAGCATGACCACAGACACGCTAGGTTCAGTTAGCATGACCACAGACACGCTGGGTTCAGTTAGCATGACCACAGACATGCTGGGTTCAGTTAGCATGACCACAGACATGCTGGGTTCAGTTAGCATGACCACAGACACGCTAGGTTCAGTTAGCATGACCACAGACACGCTGAGTTCAGTTAGCATGACCACAGACACGCTAGGTTCAGTTAGCATGACCACAGACACACTGGGTTCAGTTAGCATGACCACAGACACGCTGGGTTCAGTTAGCATGACCACAGACACGCTGGGTTCAGTTAGCATGACCACAGACACGCTGGGTTCAGTTAGCATGACCACAGACACGCTAGGTTCAGTTAGCATGACCACAGACATGCTGGGTTCAGTTAGTATGACCACAAACACGCTGAGTTCAGTTAGCATGACCACAGACACCCTAGGTTCAGTTAGCATGAGCACAAACACGCTGGGTTCAGTTAGCATGACCACAGACACGCTAGGTTCAGTTAGCATGACCACAGACACGCTGGGTTCAGTTAGCATGACCACAGACACGCTGGGTTCAGTTAGCATGAGCACAAACACGCTGGGTTTCAGGTGCGCTTGTAAAATGTTTTTGTTTTCATGATATGTATTAAAATGCCATGTTGAAATTCCCATGCTCTTTCTGGCTGGTCAGTAACTGGCTCAGATTGGTCCAAATAAAGGTGCAGTGAGCATAAGTCTGTGGCTACAGGACCCGGGCGCTACGATTCTCTGTAAGTCAGGAGAGGGCTGTGTGTGTAAGAAGCCAGAGTGTGCTTATGCTGACAATGCACTGAACACTGAACAGAAAGAAGGTTTTTATTTTCTCTGTGTGGCCAGAGGTCCCACTGAGAGTGAGATTGATGTACAGCATCACAGTGCCCCATCCTTTTATTACATTCACTGTTTCAGTGCTGGATAAACCCTTTCTTACCTTACAAAACAACATGCGTGAGATTTTTTATGTGCATATATTTTTTATTACTTATGTAATTAAACATGGTCTCCAAAGTACTTATGACAACCTGTACCACAGACCCCAGAGCTCCATAACCAGGGTGGCACAGAAGTACAGGAGCGAGAGCGAGTAAACTTTACAGTCCAGCGTTCAAAACATTCAGTTTATCAGAACTCTGCTGTATCAGCATCTGAGAATATGAGTGCATTGAGAATAAATGAAACAATATTGTAAGTTTGAAAAACTCCAATAAAAAGAAACAGTATTGGTTATATATATATATATATATATATATATATATGTGTGTGTGTGTGTGTGTGTGTGTGTGTGTGGCCTTTTAAAAGCAGTAAGCTGTTTTCCATCGTGGTTCGTTTTCCAAATTAATTAAGAAATCTGCGCAGTCCTCCCACAGAACAATTGGCAAAATAAGGTTTTTATCTTGTTTATCTTGTGGGTGGAAATATTTTCCTGGCTTACCTTATTCATAATAGGTAGCTTAACCGTGCAGCCAGTTGCAGGTGTCGGAGAGGCTATATTCACGAACGCAATTCATGAATCTTGGGCTAATTAACCATGTCACAAGATACATCAAATTACATTAATTAACTAGGGCTTGTACGTCATCAACACTTCTCTATACGCATGCATTCCTAAATATTTTGCATGAGAAAAAAACTCCACAGAATGTTTCGAGGCGGAACTTCCCGTTGAATCCGGAACTTCTTTGCCGAAGTGGGAAGTTAGACAAAGTGTGAGCTCTCCCAGATAAACTGTCTCTGCGATTCGTTCGAATAGCATCACAAGTCCCTCCCACCGGAGGAACGCGCACTGTACGGCACGCGCATTCCTTTTGTCCAATATGGCGGCTTAGGTGCAGGCTCGCTGATGCTGTAATGTTTTATGTTTGTTTTTATCATTTAAATTGCAATATAAGCCGGAGCCACAACTGTAAATTATTTAGTTTTAATTGCAATCGTATTTAACGTGCATCATCTGAAGAAATCAAGGGAATTCCGTATTTTTTTGCAAGCGCAAGGAAAAAAAGTTTGAGCATCATTCAAATAAAATGAAGAGGCAGGCCGAGCGGGACGTAAGTCCGGCGAGAGCTATAGCCAAGCGGATAAGGGAGAGGGACCGGGACCGAGACGGCGGCAGCCGCCGGGAAGACGTTGCACCGCCGCCTCTGGCTGCACTGTTGTCCGAGAGCCGAAATTACCACAAACACCAGGCACGGAGCCGGAGCAGGGAGCGAGAGAGGATCCGGCTGCGTGAGGAGCGCGGTGCAGGCGAGTCTCTGCACCGGCAGCATCATCGCGACCTCGGGCTCGCCAGCCGCCCTCCACTGCGGACCACAGCGGTGCTTCCCAAGAGCAAAGCCGCTGCGGAGCTCCTGGGAAGCCGCGGCGGCGGAGCTAGCTTGGAGTACAAGACTTTGCTCATTAGCAATTTGGGCTCTCAGTTGTCAGACGAGCAGGTGGAAGACGGATTGTTCCACGAGTTTAAAAAGTTCGGAGACGTCAGTGTTAAGCTGTCCCACACCCCGGAGCTGGGTCGGGTCGCCTACGTGAATTTCAGGCATCCGGACAACGCCAAGGAAGCCAGGCGATCTAAGGCCAGGTTAGTGATGTACGATCGCCCGCTCAAAGTGGAAGCCGTGTACGTGAGACGGCGCAGCTGCACGCCTCCCGACGTAGGATACGTGCCTTTGCACGGCCCCTTCCAGTACAGACAGAGGTCCCTGTCGCCGGTGGCCGGTAAGATCCGCGATGTCAGACCCCGGCACTACGCCATGGAAGGGCTAGCGCTGAGTCGCGAGAGGGAGCGGGCTTTAGATTACTATAGCATGCTGGACGAGAGGGCGCGCGCCCTGGCCTATCAGCCGCCGGAAGAAGATTTAATGCCCGAAGACGACCAGAGGGCCACGAGGAACTTATTTATCGGCAACCTGGATTCGAACGTGTCGGAGGCAGAGCTGCGCAGGGGCTTCGATAAGTACGGGATCATCGAGGAGGTGGTGATCAAGCGTCCCGCGCGGGGGCAGGGGGGCGCCTACGCCTTCCTCAACTTCCAGAACCTGGACATGGCGCACCGGGCCAAGGTGTCCATGTCGGGGCGCGTGTTTGGGGGGAACCCGGTGAAGATCGGGTACGGGAAGGCCAACCCCACCACGCGGCTGTGGGTGGGGGGGCTGGGCCCCGGGGCGTCGCTGGCGGCCCTGGCCCGCGAGTTCGACCGCTTCGGCAGCATCCGCACCATCGACTACGTGAAGGGCGACAGCTTCGCCTACATCCAGTACGAGAGCCTGGACGCGGCGCAGGCGGCCTGCGCGCAGATGCGCGGCTTCCCCCTGGGGGGGCCCGACCGCCGCCTGCGCGTGGACTTCGCCAAGGCCGAGGAGACGCGCGGGTACCCCCCGCAGTACCCGCCGGCCGCCGCGCCGCTGCCCGCGCACTACGAGCTGCTGGCGGACGGGTACGGCTGGCACCGGGGGCTGGGCGCGGAGCTGAGGCCGCGCGACCGCACCCCGCCCCACGCGCTGTTCGCCGAGCGCGAGCGGGAGCGCGCCTTCCTGGAGCGGGACCGGCCCGACTGGGCGGGGCCCGAGGCGGAGCGGCGCGGGGCGGGGGAGGCGCTGGGGCGGGGCCGGGCGCGCAGCCGCAGCAGGGAGCGCTGGGAGCGCGAGGCGGAGCGCGGCCCGGCCGCCAAGGCCTGGGAGGAGCGCCGCAAGAGGCGGAGCCTGTCCAGCGAGCGGGCCAGCGAGGACAGGGGGCGGGGCAAAGCGCGCGGGACGCCCGCGGCCGCCGCCGTGCCCGAGTCGCCCGGCCGCAGCCCCGGGGGCGAGAGGGGCGGGGCCGACGAGCCGGCCGCCCAAACGCCCGAGCCGCCGGCCGAGGACGGGGGGGCGGGGGGGGGCGAGGAGCCCGAGCGGAACCACCGGGGGGGCGATGGCGGGGCGGACGCGCGGCTGGACCCGCCCAAAGCGGACGCGCGGCGGCCCGGCTCGCTGTCGGAGTACGCCCGCACGCTGCCCGCCGCCTGGCGCGGGGCTCTGGTGCTGAAGAACAGCTGCTTCCCCACCAGCATGCACCTGCTGCAGGGCGGGGCCGGCTTCCTGTCCGCGCTGCTGCCCGCCCCGCCCGCCGCCCAGCTGAAGATCGCCCAGCGCCTGCGGCTGGACCAGCCCAAACTGGACGAGGTGACGCGCCGCATGAGGCAGGGGGGCCCCGAGGGCCACGCCGTGCTGCTGGCCGTCCAGGGGCCCGTGGACCGGGACCCGGCCCCGCCCGAACCGGGCCTGCAGACCCGCCTGCTGCGCAACCTGGTCACCTACCTGAGGAACAAGCAGGCCGCCGGCGTGATCGGGCTGCCGCTGGGCGGGGCCCGGGAGGGCGGGGCCCGGGAGCGGGAGGGCGGAGCCAGGGAGCGGGAGGGCGGGGCCAGGGAGCGGGAGGGCGGGGCCAGGGAGCGGGAGGGCGGGGGAATGCTGTACGCCTTCCCCCCCTGCGAGTTCTCCCAGCAGTTCCTGCAGACTGCGCTCAGTACTCTGGGGAGGGTGGAGGAGGAGCACCTGGTGGTGGTAATAGTCAAAGACTCTGTTTAGGAAGCCTTTTCTGTTTTTTAACTCGTGTATATTTTTTTAAGAGGTGTCAGCTGACGAGCCTGTCGGGTTTGAAAGGGAGCGAACGGGTAGCGCAGGTGTATGGGGGGGTGTGTGGGAGTTGTAGTTTTACATGGTGTGCTGGAGGAAGGTGTCAGGGTGGGCGTGCTGCTATGCTAGAGTCGGACTGTTAACGCCAGAAGCCAGGTTGTCTGAACGAGATGTTTTTTAAATAAACTGACCAAGTACCTTCTTATCCTCCAGCTCAATCGTCCTGAAGAACTGATTGTACAGTTTACGTTTACACTACACGTTGTTCTTACTGCAGGTGCCAGAGGAGTCTCTGCTTGTTTTTGTATTTTTAGTCTCAAAAACTTTTTTTTCCCGTTTTTTACTATGAGGTGCTGAGCACAGGAACCTTGATGTCTTTTCTTCTGTTTCCCTGGGGTCCAGTTTAATGGATGCATATTTAGAGAAAGTTGGGGGATGGCTGTAACAGAATTTTTGTTTAAAGGTATATTACTGTTACTCTATTATTCAAATGACTGTTTTGTTTTTTGTCACAGTTCTCTTTGTTAGCAGACCTATTTTTGTATTATTTTTTGTATTGTTTTTAGTATTGTTTCTGCAATATCATGGCGTGTGAAAGAGGTGTGGCTGCTGTGTGGTGTTTTGAGAAGCGGTGTTTAAACAGGCGGTTAATTTATTATTTTAGATGCAGGTTAAGTGAAGAGAACAGACATTTAGGTGAGAATGTGACCTCCAGCTACCTCTGCTGCCCAAACCCACTGATACTCAGAGCCAAACCCCCCACTGCCCGATCCACTGATACTCACCCAACCCCCCACTGCCCGATCCCACTGATACTCACCCAACCCCCCACTGCCCAAACCCACTGATACTCACCCAAACCCCCCTCTGCCCAAACCCACTGATACTCACCCAACCCCCCACTGCCCAAACCCACTGATACTCACCCAACCCCCCACTGCCCAATCCACTGATACTCACCCAACCCCCCACTGCCCAATCCACTGATACTCACCCAAACCCCCACTCTGCCCAATCCACTGATACTCACCCAAACCACCCTCCACTGCCCAAAACTGCCCGATCCACTGATACTCACCCAACCACCCTCTGCCCAAACCCACTGATACTCACCCAAACCCCCCACTGCCCGATCCCACTGATACTCACCCAAACCCCCCACTGCCCAATCCACTGATACTCACCCAAACCCCCCACTGCCCGATCCCACTGATACTCACCCAACCCCCCACTGCCCGATCCCACTGATACTCACCCAACCCCCCCACTGCCCGATCCACTGATACTCATCCAACCCCCCACTGCCCCAATCCCACTGATACTCACCCAACCCCCCGCTGCCCGATCCACTGATACTCACCCAAACCCCCCACTGCCCGATCCACTGATACTCACCCAGACCACCCTCTGCCCAAACCCACTGATACTCACCCAAACCCCCCACTGCCCGAATCCACTGATACTCACCCAGACCACCCTCTGCCCAACCCACTGATACTCACCCAAACCCCCCACTGCCCGATCCCACTGATACTCACCCAACCCCCCACTGCCCGATCCCACTGATACTCACCCAACCCCCCACTGCCCGATCCCACTGATACTCACCCAACCCCCCACTGCCCAATCCACTGATACTCACCCAAACCCCCACTGCCCAATCCACTGATACTCACCCAACCCCTGCTGCCCAATCCACTGATACTCAGAGCCTAACTGGCTCTTCCAGCACCATTCTCTTTGGGTGGAGTTTCTCTGTAGACCAAACACTGTTAACTCTGAAAGTCTGAGGATAACCTGTTCTTATAGGACCTTCTGATTCTTGCACTGGGAAGTGCAGCATGACAGGAATATGTTAACACTATGCTTGGAGGTTTGTGTGATCAGCCAGCTGTGTTTTAATGGTTAGCCTAACCGCTAGTGGGCTCTAGGCCTGACTACAGGGTGAGCCATACGACTGGACTTCCATCAGTAAAGACTGTCTTCATGTGCGTCACAGATCAGCTGCTTTTGAGCTGTAGAGGCCTTGTCTCTTCGTCTTTTTCTGCTTTTATCTGTCATGGACCCTCTCAGCTCTGAGGCTCTGTCTGCCAGGGCCCTGTGCCCTCAGAGCCAGCTGCAGGGATGGCTGAAGCGTCTCTCCAGTCTGTGTCTCTGCTGTTATTTCTGCATCGTAATCACTACAGTCTCAGTGAGTGGGCGGAGTAACGGCCGACGGCGAGCCGGTTGATTGGCCAGCGGCAGATTCCGACCGGTCATTAGCAGACTCTGCACCGCCTCTGTGTAGCATAAACGTGTTGGGTGTTCTGGAGAGTGAATGCTGTCGTATGCTTTGATATGACTGTTATGGTCTGATTTAACATTGTATGAAACTGACAGTAAAATCAATTAATGTCCTGCTCTTATCTGTTCAGCTGTTATTTCCTGTTTTCTCTCACCTTCTACATATTTTAGACCACCCCCTCTGCATTTCTGCAGAGTAGCCGTTTGTTCACAGGTGACTTAATGGAAGGTTACAGGTGTTTAACACGAGGGTCTCCATGAAACATCAAACCCTAAAAATGATATTGGTGTCTGTAAAGCAAATAAAACTTGAGTCATTTAGGCCTCTTATCTGCTGGGAGGAAAGACGGAAATCACAACAGAGATGAACAATTAAACGAGTGGAGCCCTGGGCATAGTCATCACTTCATAATGGGGTTTGATTTAAAGGTGAAAAAGGTGGAGCTGTGGGTGTAGTAAAGTGAGTCATCGCTTCATAATGGGGTTTGGATTAAAAGGGTGGAGGTGTGGGTGTAGTAATGTGAGTCATCACTTCATAATAGGGTTTGATTAAAAGGGTGGAGGTGTAGCAGTGTAACTCATCACTTCATAATGGGGTTTGATTAAAAGGGTGGAGGTGTGGGTGTAGTAATGGGAGTCATCACTTCGTCATGGGGTTTGATTAAGAGGATGGATGTGTGGGTGTAGTAAAGTGAATTATCTCTTCATAATGGGGTTTGATTAAGAGGATGGATGTGTGGGTGTAGTAAAGTGAATTATCTCTTCATAATGGGGTTTGATTAAGAGGATGGATGTGTGGGTGTAGTAAAGTGAATTATCACTTCATAATGGGGTTTGATGAAGAGGATGCAGGTGTGGACTGTGTGAAATGACTCCGACACCTCGGTTACCGTGCTGAAGGAGACATCTCGAGCACACGGTCAGGTTCTCCTGCAGGTCAGTTTGGTCTTCAGGCAGTGACCACCCTCCTTTTGCCTGTTCAGTGTGTAACACGGGGGAGTCTGTTTGGTGTGTAACGCACAGGGTAGTCCCTGGTGTGTAACGCACGGGAGTCTCTGTTTGGTGTGTAACGCACAGGGTAGGGTAGTCTGTGTTTTGTGTGTATCACACAGGGTAGGGTCTCGGTTTTGTGTGACACACACAGGGGGATCTCTGTTTGGTGTGTAACACGCAGAGGTTCTGCTGGACTGACTCCTCCTGCGATCTGTTCTCTTATTCTGTGACGGCTGTGTTCAGGTCTGAATACACCCCCGCTTTGCGACAGGAGGGTGCTCCTTACTGTGGAGACCGCTGTGATTGGCTGAATGATCACATGACCGTCGCCGGGCGTGCGGAGGTCACCCAGCAACCCGTATTGATTGGTTTCACGCTGCAGTCCTGCCACAAACCTGCCCTGCAGCCGCTGTGCTGATCAGCATCAGTGTGGCGGTCTGAAAATGGCGGGATGTGTTGGGGAGAAGGCTGAGGTGGGCACCCGTGCCAGCGTGGGTGGAGTTTCAGGTGGAAGCGGATCCAGGTTCGATGCTGCCCGTCTGCTGTATAAGGTACGAACATGCGTGAGTTTCTGTGACGCTGTTGTCTTTTATTAAAGATACGCTGCTCCACCAGGCTCACAGGAGACTCTCTCACAGCTGAGCAGTGCTTCTGGACCCTTTCACAGCCGAGTTTGTACTCAGTGACCTGGAATGCATTCTCTGTTCTTTACAAGAGGGAGAAATCTGTTTATTCAGCTGTGTAAATGCACACGTATACTACACACACTACACACGCACACACACTGCACGCCTGTGTGTGATTGCATGCACACACACGCACACACACTTCATGCCTATGTGTGATTGCATGCACACACACACACACACACGCACACACACTGCATGCCTATGTGTGATCGCATACACGCACACTATACACGCACACACACTACCCACTGGCATGCAGATGTGTGATCACATGCACATGCACACACACTGCATGTACATACACTACACAGGTACACGTGTGATCATGTGCACACATGCCACACACACATGATCACATGCACACAAAATACGCTCACATTTGCACACGTGTGATCGCATGCACACACTACAAACACTCACACATACACATACACACACACACATGTGACTGATCTAACAGCTGACCGATTACAACTGATTTCAAATGAGACATTAATACAACAAGAAAAATAAATATAGTATTGGAGTTATTTATTTGACTGACATTGATCAAACTGAACAAAAAAATATTTAAAAAAAAGGTTTTTCAGGTAGAACTATGACAAACTTTTACACAACAACAAAGTTATGATTCTATTTAAAATACTAGTCATTAAATTCCAAAATAATTTTGGCCTTGGTGGAAAATGTTTTTTTTTTTAAAATGCAAACAGTAATGGTAGCAAGTTGTTTGTGTTATCATGTGGGGTGTATACATGTATGAGTCTATGTGTGTGTGTGTGCATGGGAGTGCGAGTGTGTGCGTTTGTGTGGTTGTGCGTGCGCATGTGTGACTGTGTGTGGATGTGCGCGCGTGTGTGTGTGGGAGGGAGGGAGTGCGGGTGTGTGTGGAGTGCGTGCGAGTGAGAGTGCATGCGAGTGTGTGTGTGGGAGGGAGGGAGTGCGAGTGTGTGTGTGGGAGGGAGGGAGTGCGAGTGTGTGTGTGGGAGGGAGGGAGTGCGAGTGTGTGTGTGGGAGGGAGGGAGTGCGGGTGTGTGTGTGGAGTGCGTGCGAGTGTGTGTGTGGGAGGGAGGGAGTGCGGGGGGTGTGTGTGTGGAGTGCGTGCGAGTGTGTGTGTGTGGGAGGGAGGGAGTGCGGGTGTGTGTGTGTGGGAGGGAGGGAGTGCGGGTGTGTGTGTGTGGGAGGGAGGGAGGGAGTGCGGATGTGTGTGTGTGCGTGGAGTGTGTGTGGGAGGGAGCGAGTGCGGGGTGTGTGTGTGTGGGAGGGAGGGAGGCGAGTGTGTGTGTGTGTGGGAGAGAGGGAGTGCGGTGTGTGTGTGTGGAGTGCGTGCGAGTGTGTGTGTGTGTGGGAGGGAGGGAGTGCGGGTGTGTGTGTGTGGGAGGGAGGGAGTGTGTGTGTGTGGGAGAGAGGGAGTGCGGGTGTGTGTGTGTGGGAGGGAGGGAGTGCGAGTGTGTGTGTGGGAGAGAGGGAGTGCGGGTGTGTGTGTGGAGTGCGTGCGAGTGTGTGTGTGGGAGGGAGGGAGTGCGGGTGTGTGTGTGTGGGAGGGAGGGAGTGCGAGTGTGTGTGTGGGAGAGAGGGAGTGCGGGTGTGTGTGTGGAGTGCGTGCGGTGTGGTGTGGGAGGGAGAGGGGAGTGCGGGTGTGTGTGTGTGGGAGGGAGGGAGTGCGGGTGTGTGTGTGGAGCGAGTGCGAGTGTGTGTGTGGGAGGGAGGGAGTGCGTGTGTGTGTGGAGTGCGTGCGAGTGTGTGTGTGGGAGGGAGGGAGTGCGTGTGTGTGTGGAGTGCGTGCGAGTGTGTGTGTGGGAGAGAGGGAGTGCAGGTGTGTGTGTGGAGTGCGTGCGAGTGTGTGTGTGTGGGAGAGAGGGAGTGCAGGTGTGTGTGTGGAGTGCGTGCGAGTGCGAGTGTGTGGGAGGGAGGGAGTGCGGGTGTGTGTGTGGAGTGCGTGCGAGTGTGTGTGTGTGGGAGGGAGGGAGTGCGGGTGTGTGTGTGGAGTGCGTGCGAGTGCGAGTGTGCACATGAGAACTGTGATTAATGCTGGATTGTGTGGTGTGTGTTTCAGTCCACACACCAGGGGGCAGCACTGAGAGGGCTTGTGTCTGTAACCTGCCTGTGATGCTGGGCTAGCCCTTTCTGATCAGTACTGCTGCTGCCGCCCATTCAGAACCCAAACTGCTTCACTGAGCTACACACACAGTTTGCATAGACCTCGTGTCAAATCATATTCATGCCATGAACTGAATACAAAGCTGCCTTAAAAAATAAACTGTTTACAGAACGCTGATATCTGCATACCTTGCAAAGTGTGGCCAAATCCAGAAAACAGAAAAACTTTTTTATTTAACAGAATAAAACAAACAAAAAAATAAAAATTAAAAAGCTGATGTGTTCCTATGTACACACAGACCAGAACAGAAGCTAGTGGCAGCAGACTGCAGCTAACGCTGTCCGTTGGCATGTTAGCATGTGCATGTTCCCAAATTTCACCTCGCCCTCTCGACAGTTCTGCTGAGATACAACAGTCTGTGTGTGCTGGGTGTTCAGCCCAACACTAGGGGGCAGTATTACCATGCACAGCAGCTGTGGCTAGCAGGCTGCCCAAGATTGCAGCGTGTGATCCGCTCTACTGCACCAGCGGAAGCCACTTCATTCTGCGATTTGGGTTCACCTGCAGTCACACCTTTATATTTCACAAAAACGGATTTTAAAAACCTGAATCATAATCTAGTCTCAGTCTGAAGCATGAATGTTCACTTAGCTGTTGGATCATAACACGGGAATACATGGAGAACATGATAGTTGTGTTTGCACCTTCAGCATATTCTGAAAACAAACAATAATCATAAAAAACCCAAAAACAAATCAAAATCAAAAACAAATACAATAAATTAAACTTCACATTTTTAAATAAAGGAAATAAAACCACATTAAAAAAGAAGAGTATCGAGAAGTTTACATTTTTTTAGACATTTTGTTTTTTTGTTACATTTAATATTTTGTAAAAAGTTGAGGAAGGAGCGTAGAGAGATATTGTTGTATAAAAGTGCACACATCCAGGTTAGACTCATTCAGCAGTGCAGCATTAACAGTCTCAGCGACAGAGCGAACCCTTCACCAGGGAGGGGGGTGCGTTTGGGGTAGTGGTGTAGTGGTTGGGTGGGGGGGGGGGGGGGGGGGGGTGGGGGGAGGGTGGATTGGGCGTGTTAGTGGTTGGGTGGTTGGGAGGGAGGCTGGGGTTGTCCTGGGGGTTGTTTGGGGTGGGGGGGGGGGCACAGTCTTGCCTATATAATGGCATGTGCCACCCACACCTGAGTCCCTTTCAGTGTTTGATGGTTGAGACCCCCCAAACTAAGAAAGAAGAGAAAGAGTCTCTTTCATTGTCTTTTCCTTTGACTGAGTATACCGCAGGCGGGGGGGGGGAGTCCCACCCCTCCCTCACTCCTGTCCAAGGACGGCTGTGGGAAATGGGGGGGAGGTGAGGGGGAGGGTCAGAGGTCGACGTCAGTAAGGAGCGAACTTCTGTCTCTCCGGCTTCTTGATCCCGTTGACAGAGGAGATTTTTGCGGTGTAGGAAGCGAGGGCGGCGGCGTGGGCGGGGCCAATGGCGGTGGGCGTGGCAGCGGGGGCGGAGAGAGCCAGAAAGGGGACGGACTTGACCCCCAGGAGGCCGGAGAAGGGCAGGGCGTAGGGGGTGCCCAGCATGTGCGTGTGCGGGAGGCCCCCCATGACCGCCAGCGTGGCGGGGGTGGGCGTGGCTGCGGCAGGGGGCGGGGCGAAGGTCATGTTGAGGTCGAGGGGGGTGGATATGGAGGAGGACAGAGCAGTGGACTTCGCCGTCTCTAAACTGCAGCAAAGCATAAAGGGAAGGGTTAGGGAGGGAGAGAGAGAGGGGGGGAAGGAGGGAGAGGGTGGGAGAGAGAGGGAGGGAAGGAGGGAGAGGGTGGGAGAGAGAGAGGGAGGGAAGGAGGGAGAGGGTGGGAGAGAGGGAGGGAGGGAGGGAGAGGGAGGGAGAGGGGTCAGGATATATAGAATTAAAGGGTTAAATAAAAGACATGTTAAATAGAGAGAAATAAAAATATTATTTAATAAAGGTGAAATCATAAGGGAGGTGTGTGTGTTTGTGAGGTGCCACACGTTTGAGCGGCAGGGTTGTGAGGGTGGAAAGGGGGCTTCAGGGAGGAAACAGAATCAGGTGAATTCATTAGGATTCACCGCTTGGCGTGTGAAAGTCCATTTTTAATCAGCTGAAAGCAGACCCCAGGCTCTTTTTCTGCTGTTTTTAACCTTTGCAATGTCAAAATGCAACGTAACTTTTCTACATTTGTGTGTGTTGGTTTTTTAACATTTGCAAAAGTGGGAAAATTTATAAGTAAAACCATGAGAAACCTTGAGAAAAGAGCGAACAGACTAAGTTCTCTGTGACTGCGCATCATCGTCCACTGCGAATGTCTCCGAATTGTGCCTATTGTCTGTTTCAAGGCTCCGGGTTCAGTACAGTAAACCGGCGTTAGGTTAGGCCCTGTGTGGCCTGCAGCTCTGCTGCCCCCTGGTGGTCTGGCAGGGCAGAGCAGGCGCCGCAGCTCTTACCAGGACGTGATGAGGTACTGAGCCAGGCCGATGCTGACGGGCGAGCCGGTGATGGAGACCAGCCGATCGCTGCCACCGTCCAGCTGGCTGCCGATCTTGATCTGCGCACCGGACACCTGCCGGATCTCGCTGATCTTGGTGCCCTGGCGACCGATGATGGAGCCAATCAGCTGCCAGAGACGCAGAAAAATGTAATATTCAAATATTAAAGCAGGAATTTCGCTCAACTGCCTGAAAGGTCAGTAAACGGGATGAGTGCCGCACTCAAACAGTCAGTGCGTCTGCACCGGGAATTACATTTATTCAGCAAACACCCGTATCCATGGTGACACACACAGTGGCCCACCAGCAAAACTATGCTTATAAAGTAATCAAAACACCATAACAACTGCAACACTGGGAGGAAGCACTAAGGACACAGCGTGAGTGAGAGTGAAAGTGAGATAAAGTAAAATACGTAAGCAGGATGGAGGGCCTTCGGTGTGTTAAAAAGCCAGAGGACCCAGCTCAGCGCAGGTGGCTTTATTATCTATTCGTGATGAAGACAAGATGGCCGCCAGCCTGGAGATGGCTCTGAGCCTGAGCACGGCTGAGTTATTCCAGCATAAAGCTACAGACTCAGCTGGGTTTGTGTGGGCGAGCCGGACCTAAATGAACTGGTTCTGTTTATCTCCCTGCAGTGCATCATGGGTCAGTCCATCTGTCAGGCTCACTCAGTCGCCCCCCCCCCCTCGCTCTGCTCCTGCCTCTCATCAGCCCCCGTCAGCTGAGTGGATATTGATTCTATTTCCTCTCTCTGTTCTGCAGACGCATCTCTCTTCCTGAGGTGCGCGCGCGGGGGGGGGGGGGTGTGGGAGACGGTGCAGCATGCAGACTGAGCTCCCATTGGAGCGTAAAACCAGCGTGTTTTCAGTGTTAGGGAGGTCCAGCTGGGTGTGTTAGGGAGGTGTTAGGTAGTGCTGGGTGTGTTAGGGAGCTCTTGCTGGGTGTGTTAGGGAGGTCCTGCTGGGTGTGTTAGGGAGGTCCAGCTGGGTGTGTTAATTAGGTCTTGCTGGGTGTGTTAGGGAGGTCCTGCTGGGTGTGTTAGGGAGGTCTTGCTGGGTGTGTTAGGGAGGTCCAGCTGGGTGTGTTAGGGAGGTCCTGCTGGGTGTGTAAGGAGGTCTTGCTGGGTGTGTTAGGGAGGTCCAGCTGGGTGTGTTAATTAGGTCCTGCTGGGTGTGTTAGTGAGGTGTTAGGTAGTGTTTGGTGTGTTAGTGAGGTGTTAGGTTAGGTAGGGGGTGTGTTAGTGAGGTGTTAGGTAGTGTTTGGTGTGTTAGTGAGGTGTTAGTGAGGTGTTAGGTAGTGTTTGGTGTGATAGTGAGGTGTTAGGTAATGTTTGGTGTGTTAGTGAGGTGTTAGGTTAGGTAGGGGGTGTGTTAGTGAGGTGTTAGGTTAGGTAGGGGGTGTGTTAGTGAGGTCCTGCTGGGTGTGTTAGTGAGGTGTTAGGTAGGTGTTAGGTAGGGGGTGTGTTAGTGAGGGTGTTGTAGGGGGTGTGTTAGTGTTTAGGTGTGTTAGGTGAGGGGGTGTTAGTGAGGTTTTAGGTAGTGTTTGGTGTGTTAGTGAGGTGTTAGGTAGTGTTTGGTGTGTTAGTGAGGTGTTAGGTTAGGGGGTGTGTTAGTGAGGTGTTAGGTTAGGTAGGGGGTGTGTTAGTGAGGTCCTGCTGGGTGTGTTAGTGAGGTGTTAGGTAGGTGTTAGGTAGGGGGTGTGTTAGTGAGGTGTTAGGTAGGTGTTAGGTTAGGTAGGGGGTGTGTTAGTGAGGTGTTAGGTAGGTGTTAGGTTAGGTAGGGGGTGTGTTAGTGAGGTGTTAGGTAGGTGTTAGGTTAGGTAGGGGGTGTGTTAGTGAGGTGCTGCTGAAATGGGGGGGTGAAGCCGCAGTGGAGGCGGGGTCACAGTGACACACGCAGAGTGATTGACACCTCCAGCGGGGGATTGGCCGACGCCCAGCAGGCTGTGAGAGGGATCTGAACAGCGGGGCTGGATTTGGGAGGCGCCAGTTTCACAGGAATCTGGAGCATGCCAGCCCGGCCTAGGAGGGGGGGGGGGTCCGGGGGGCTCAGACAGGGGTGGGGGTAACGTGTGGAGGGGGTGGAGGGGGGGGGGCATTTAGAGGGGGGTTGGAGGGGGGGCATGTGGTGGAGGGGGGGGGGGTTGGGAGGGGGTGGGGGGTATTGTGTGATGGTGGGGGGTTAGGGGGGGTGGGGGTATTGTGTGGAGGGGGGGGGGGGGTTGGAGGGGGTTAGAGGGGGTGGGGGTATTGTGTGAAGGGGGTTAGATGAGGTGGGGTATTGAGTGGAGGGGGTTAGAGGGGGTGGGGGTGTTTTGTAGAGGGGGTTAGGGGTGTGGGTGTATTGTGTGGAGGGGGTGGGGGTACAGTGTGGAGGGGGTGGGGGTATTCTTACGTCGTTGGGGATCAGGAGCTCCTGTGAGGTTGTCTGGGACCCTGGTGGCTCCATTCCTGAAGAGAGAGGAGAGCTCATCAGAATCATCTTCTACATTTTAACCACATCTGGCTCCTTTAATCACCACTAATACTGTTACTCACCTACAGTCCTACAGCTATACACACTGCCATCCTGTAATACTCCTACCTATTCAACTACTGCCTCTACTGCTCCAGTACAACTATAGCACCGTTGCAGTAATGCTTCTGATAATACTCCCCTCCCATTACTACTCCTGGGTTACTACTGAGAGTAAGGCTTGATTAGTAGTCCTTTCCCAGTGTAAAGTGATAGAGGAATGCCTTTGTGTCCTGGTTGTGATACTCTGAGGATAGTGTGGATCATGTAGCTGCTCCTGCTCTCCGCCTGTTTAATGCTGATTTGACTTTATAATCCTCCCTGGATTGTGAGTAATCCCAGAGTGCACTGCCGCCATTTTGTCAGTAATACCCTCGTACAGGAGCTCCAGGGGTCAGAGGTCATTCTCTCTCGCCTGAGGCCCACACAGCTGAGCAAAACACCCTTCACACATGCAGCACACGTCTCTCCGCAGCACAGCCCTCTCACTGCTGCCCCTAGTGGAGTTCAGTTCCCTGGTTTTCCTTGGTTTGTTCTTTAATTGCAGGATTGGCAGCACCTGACAGAACCCTCACGAGGAGCCCTGTGATGTCATAGAGGATTCACCCCTCCAGGTTCTGTGCTGCCTGTGTTCTGTTTCTGTTAATATCACCACCTCTTTTCATAGATAAATTCATCTCCTTTATTAACCTCTGACTTTCTGTGCTTTATTTTGTGACTCACTAGGGGCTGGCTGTAACAATGTTTACTAACGAAAACACAGCTGTGTGTGTGTGTGTATGTATGTATGTCTCTGGTCTCTGTGTGTGTGTCTGTCTGACTGTATGTGTGTGTGTGTCCGTCTGACTGTGTGTGAGTGTGTCTGTGTCCGTGTGTGTGTGTGTGTTAAGGAGAGAGATTTCATTGCACACATTACTCAGATAAATGACTGTGTGTGAGTGTGTCTGTGTCCGTGTGTGTGTGTGTCCGTGTGTGTGTGTGTGTGTGTCTGACTGTATGTGTGTGTGTGTGTCTGTCTGACTGTATGTGTGTGTGTGTCCGTCTGACTGTGTGTGAGTGTGTCTGTGTCCGTGTGTGTGTGTGTGTGTCCGTCTGACTGTGTGTGTGTGTGTCTGTCTGACTGTGTGTGTGTGTCTGTGTCCGTGTGTGTGTGTGTGTCCGTGTGTGTGTGTGTGTGTGTGTGTGTTAAGGAGAGAGATTTCATTGCACACATTACTCAGATAAATGTAGGGTTTCAATTCAAATGAATGTGGGAAACCACTGGGAGAAATCCACTAAAGCTGTTTTTAATGTTCTTTCAGTAGCTTGTGTGTGTGTGTGTGTGTGTGCTTATGGCTGTGGCTGTGTTTTTGTGTGGGTCTGTGTGTGTTTGTGTGTGTCCAGAAATGTGTACATTGTTCCAGAGGTTCCACTGCTGTGGAAGAGAAATTACAGCTTGGATGATTACACACAGACCATGTGTAACAGATGAATATTTACACTGTGAGTGTAACAGATGAATATTTACACTGCGATTGTAACAGATTGATATTTACACTGTGAGTGTAACAGATGAATATTTACACTGTGAGTGTAACAGATGAATATTTACACTGTGAGTGTAACAGATTGATATTTACACTGAGAGGGTAACAGATGAATATTTACACTGTGAGTGTAACAGATTGATATTTACACTGAGAGGGTAACAGATGAATATTTACACTGTGAGTGTAACAGATTGATATTTACAATGAGAGGGTAACAGATGAATATTTACACTGTGAGTGTAACAGATTGATATTTACACTGTGAGTGTAACAGATGAATATTTACATTACATTACATTACAGGCATTTAGCAGACGCTCTTATCCAGAGCGACTTACACAACTTTTTACATTGTATCCATTTATACAGCTGGATATATACTGAAGAAATTTTCGGTTAAGTACCTTGCTCAAGGGTACAACGGCAGTGTCCTACCCGGGAATCGAACCTACGACCTTTCGGTTACAAGTCCAGTTCCTTACCCACTGTGCTACACTCCGTCCTGACGAGTGTAACAGATGGATGTGCACAGACAGGTTACTTGGATCAGGTGCAACAGCAGTGGCCTGTCTGGGACAAGACCCAACAAACCACTGTGACCCCTCCCCCAGGCCTGTAAGCAGCCACTCACGTACCAGGAAGAACTGAAGCTGTTGATTGGCCCACAGCTCCCATACCCTGCTGCAGAGAGAGCTGATGTAGCTTAGCTAGCTGGGGTGAGAGAGAGAGGGGGGGGAGTAGGGGAGGGGGGAGTGAGTGGGAGAGAGAGGGAGAGGGGGAGAGGAAGAGGCAGAGAGAGAGGGGGAGGGAGAAAGAGGGGGAGAGAGACAGAGGAGAGAGACAGAGAGGGAGGGAGACAGACGGGGGAGAGAGAGGGAAGGAGACAGATGGGGGAGAGAGAGAGAGAGAGAGGGTAGAGGGACAGAGAGGAGGAAGGGAGATTGAATTAGTGGAGAATTTATGGAGAAAGCACAGAGACTATTAGAGAGCACTGTCATAAGGCTGCCTCTGACTCTGTGCCAAAAAGCCCATGTGCAAACGATACTGTAACAGGCTGGAGGAGCACAGACTGCACTTAGCGCACGGAAAGGCTCTTACCTCTGAGTGCGGAATGCCATATTGGTTCTGTATAGTGTAGGCCTGAAAACAAACAGGAAGTTTTGAGAAAATGAAGGTTAGGACAGTGAGCATCATGGCCCGTGCCAGCTGATGTTGGCTAACTCATGCAACCCCGTCACAGCACAGTTTCAGTTTGAAGTCACAGTCAGTCAGTCAGGTTCATTATTCTGCCTGAAGTGTTGTGAGGTCAGAGAGGAGCACAGTGGCAGATGGAGCTGCTTTCTCAGGTTCTGGCGCCCACAGTGTGTCCGAACCCCAAACCCAGTGTGTCCGAACCCCAAACCCAGTGTGTCTGAACCCCAAATGGTAAATGGTAAATGGTAAATGGACTGCATTTATATAGCGCTTTTATCCAAAGCGCTTTACAATTGATGCCTCTCATTCGCCAGAGCAGTTAGGGGTTAGGGGTTAGGTGTCTTGCTCAGGGACACTTCGACACGCCCAGGGCGGGGTTCGAACCGGTAACCCTCCGACTGCCAGACAACTGCTCTTACCTCCTGAGCTATGTCGGCCCCCAGTGTGTCCGAGCCCCAAACCCAGTGTGTCCGAACCCCAAACCCAGTGTGTCCGAACCCCAAACCCCAGCTCTTTAATCCAGTCTGACTCCTTGCTGCAGGACCTGTGGTTTTACAGCCGCCCTGAATCCCCCCTGTGGATGCGGGGAGCAGTGTCGGCCATGTCAGGGGGAGAAGGTGCGCTCTGCGCAGGGACTGAGCGTGCTGTGGCTGGGGCTCTGGTTCTACACCTGCCTCTGAATGTGTGGATACTGCCCCCTTCAGGCAGAGTGTAGACTGCAGTGCTAAGGGTTTAGGACACAGACAGCGTTCAGGATTAGGAACACCGGTGTTAAGATTTAGGAACACACAGTGTTAAGGGTTTAGGAATGCAGACAGTGTTCAGGTTTAGGAACACCGGTTTTAAGGTTTAGGAACACACAGTGTTAAGGGTTTAGGAACACAGACAGCATTCAGGATTAGGAACACCGGTGTTAAGGTTTAGGAACACACAGTGTTAAGGGTTTAGGAATGCAGACAGTGTTCAGGTTTAGGAACACACAGTGTTAAGGGTTTAGGAAAGCAGACAGCGTTCAGGGTTTGTAAACACCAGGCTGTAGGAGCTGCTCTCTCACACAGACACGCCCAGCTCCCTACAGCCACAAGGGGGCACTGTCTCCCATCAGTCTCACCAGCTCACTGTGGTCAAGTCCTGTGAGTGCTCTGTGCGTGCTCTTTAGTGTGGGATAAAAGCATCTCCCCCGCCCTCCCCCAGGAACACCCCCCCCCCCCCCGGGCACCCCCCAGCACTGGAGGCTCTCATTATGAGAGCAGCCATTAGGGCTCTAATCACATTCCAGCTGCAGACCCACTCTGCTGCTCTTTATCACTGAGCGCAATCTCTCTAATACAGAGAACAGCCCAGCGTGGCCAGGGCCAAGCTTAAAGAGCACACACTCTGAAACACACACACACACGCACGACACACGCACACACACACACACATACACACACACACACACACACACACACACAGACACACACACACACACACACACACACACAGACAACACACACTATACACATACACGTCCGATCATTAAAACCCATTATGGTACAGCAGTGCAGTTGTGGCAGGGCCCTGTTGTTTTGTGGTGCTGAGATGCTGACAGTGCAGGCTCTCATTAGTATCATCATACTGCCTCTGGTTTACTGGCAGTGCCCACCTAGTGCCCGCCTAGTGCCCGCCTAGTGCCCGCCTGGCTCAGTCACCGCACCCCTCCTTAACCCCCCCTCCTGCATGTGGGCGGGCAGGGCACACAGGGGGCGGGCTCAGGTAAGACTCACCTGCTGCAGATCCAGACCTCCCTGTGTCACTGAGTACAGCGGGTGTGACCCAAACTCAGAGGTGTCATACACCTGTACACAGGACAAAATCAGCTCTCAGGCTTACTGGCTTAAACACCTTTCATTGCTCTTTACCAGAAGATGATTTTTTAAAAAACACATTAGCTTGAGTTGCACAAATCCAGCCGGTCAGGGGAATTTCATGTGCAATAGATGGAATGCTTGAAACATAACATAAGATTGTGCTGATTGGTTAAGCCCACAGACTCACTGATATTGGTGGAGCTAAGCATTCTGGGATTTGTAGTCTTTTAAGGTCTGTTCTCACCTGATTCCCAGGGAGGAGGACTGCTCCAGGGGAGGGGTTGGGGCGGTACGGAATCGTAGCGCACCTTTCGGGGGGGACTGCGGAGGAGGGAAAAGAGCAGCATCTTAAGCCTGTATTGGGACCCGCCTACACAGGTGGGACGCGGGTGAGATGCGGGTGTTTATGCAGGTGAGATGTGGGTGTTTATGCAGGTGAGATGCAGGTGAGATGCGGGTGTTTATACAGGTGAGATGCGGGTGTTTATGCAGGTGAGATGCAGGTGAGATGCGGGTGTTTATGCAGGTGAGATGCAGGTGAGATGCGGGTGTTTACGCAGGTGAGATGCTGGTGTTTATGCAGGTGAGATGCAGGTGAGATGTAGGTGTTTATACAGGTGAGATGCGGGTGTTTATGCAGGTGAGATGCAGGTGTTTATGCGGGTGAGATGTAGGTGAGATGCGGGTGTTTATGCAGGTGAGATGTGGGTATTTATACAGGTGCGATGCAGGTGAGATGTGGGTGTTTATGCAGGTGAGATGCGGGTGTTTATGCAGGTGAGATGCAGGTGAGATGTGGGTGTTTATGCAGGTGAGATGTGGGTATTTATACAGGTGAGATGCGGGTGTTTATGCAGTTGAGATGCAGGTGAGATGTGGGTGTTTATGCAGGTGAGATGCAGGTGAGATGCAGGTGAGATGTGGGTGTTTATGCAGGTGAGATGCAGGTGAGATGTGGGTGTTTATGCAGGTGAGATGTGGGTGTTATTGCAGGTGAGATGCAGGTGAGATGTGGGTGTTTATGCAGGTGAGATGCAGGTGAGATGCGGGTGTTTATGCAGGTGAGATGCAGGTGAGATGTGGGTGTTTATGCAGGTGAGATGCAGGTGAGATGCGGGTGTTTATGCAGGTGAGATGTAGGTGTTTATACAGGTGAAATGCGGGTGTTTATGCAGGTGAGATGCAGGTGAGATGCGGGTGTTTATGCAGGTGAGATGTGGGTGTTATTGCAGGTGAGATGCAGGTGAGATGCGGGTGTTTATGCAGGTGAGATGTGGGTGTTATTGCAGGTGAGATGCAGGTGAGATGCGGGTGTTTATGCAGGTGCGATGCGGGTGAGATGTGGTTGTTTATGTGGGTATTTATACAGGTGAGATGTGGGTGTTTATGCAGGTGAGATGCAGGTGAGATGCGGGTGTTTATGCAGGTGAGATGCAGGTGTTTACGCAGGTGAGATGCGGGTGTTTATGCAGGTGAGATGCAGGTGAGATGCGGGTGTTTATGCAGGTGAGATGCAGGTGAGATGCGGGTGTTTATGCAGGTGAGATGCAGGTGTTTATGCGGGTGAGATGTAGGTGAGATGCGGGTGTTTATGCAGGTGAGATGCAGGTGAGATGTAGGTGTTTATACAGGTGAAATGCGGGTGTTTATGCAGGTGAGATGCAGGTGAAATGCGGGTGTTTATGCAGGTGAGATGCAGGTGAGATGTGGGTGTTTATGCAGGTGAGATGTGGGTGTTTATGCAGGTGAGATGCAGGTGAGATGTGGGTGTTTATGCAGGTGAGATGCAGGTGAGGTGTGGGTGCGATGCGGGTGTTACGGGGTTATGGGAGGAGCCACCCTACCTCGAGGATGACGGCGCAGATGAGTTTGACGCACTGGACGATGGCGTCCTGGGTGCCCGATACGGTCACGGCCCGCTCAGTGGAGTTGGGCAGCAGGTCCCCTGCCACCTGAATCTGCGCCCCCGTGCCCTGCAGGACAGCAACAGGGGGGTCAGACAGCAGCACCCAAATATGAGCCCTCCCCACACCCCCCACCCCCACCTGCACTTTCCGAGCAGGAGACAGCCTTTTATTCCACGTACAGAATGATCTGCTATCATTAGAAATTAAATATGTACGACTGGGGGGGGCATGAGCCATGGCTCCCCTCTCAGGCCCCTCCCTTGTTCCCAGGCCCCTCCCCATGCTCTGACCCCACCCCTCTCAGGCCCCTCCCTTGTTCCCAGGCCCCTCCCCCTGACCCCCACCCCTCTCAGGCCCCCTCCCTTGTTCCCAGGCCCCTCCCTTTGCTCTGACCCCACCCCTCTCAGGCCCCTCCCTTGTTCCCAGGCTCCTCCCCATGCCCTGACCCCACCCCTCTCAGGCCCCGCCCCTCTCACCTCTCTGATCTCTTTGATCTTGGAGCCGCCCTTGCCGATGAGGGAGCCGCACTGGCTGGCGGGGATGACCAGCCTGAGTGTGACGGGCGGCTTGCTGGTCACCGTGCCGTTGGCTACCAAAGCAGCGAGGTCCTGCGGGGGTTTGGGAAGGGGGGGGAGGCGTGAGGTCATCACAGTCCCATGACACACAGATATTTATAACAATGTCCTGGTCCAGTCCCACATCTTAAAATTCACTGTCCTCCCCCATTTAACACCAATGCTTCAATGCCACACAAAATGGATGCCGCACATCAACCAGATGTGCACACACACACCCCCCTCCTCCACCCCTCCCCCCCCCCCCCCCCCCCCCCCCCCACAGACACACACACACACACCACCCCCCCAACCCCCCCCCCCCCCCCCCCCCCCCCCCCCCCCCCCACAGACACACACACACACACACACATTTAGACAGTGAAGTGATTTGACATGCATGGAAGGGGATATAGGTTCTATAAAAATATACCCTAAATCCTTCATTTCAAGCCCCAGCTGTTGGTGTGTGAAGCTGAGGAGGTTCAATTCAGTGACAGTTTCCCCAGGGTTACAGGCCCCTCTCAGCCTGCTGAATGGGTGATAATGAGCTTTTAAAGGCGATTCTGTTCACTGCTGAAATGTTCCCAACAGCCCACATGTGCTTTCATCATTAGGAAACTGCCATTTCTATCCGCATCCACTCAGAGTTTCCATGAAATAACTGTCTCCATTTCCAGGCCCTCCAAAAAACCACAAACAAATTTCAGTTCATTTTCAGAAGCCGATGAAATCGAATAAAAAGCAAAAAGTAAGCGCAACGTTCAGAGAACTTCTCTGACGTTTGTTTATTTATTATTCCGAGACGCCGCTGGCAGCCGGGCGGTACCGCGCGTCAGAAGGGTCCCCACAGGCGCGGGTGTTATTAAGATGTGTGCTGCCTATCAGAACTCCGTGTCCTTCACTGGGGTCAAAAGGCCAGGCTCGCGGAAAGACGTTCGTCCTTCTTTTCGCCCGGCAGTGAAACGCAGTTTTCTTCGGCGGCCGGCGGTCTGCGCGGTTTATTAATGAGCGCTGGGGTGCTTCGGCGTTTGAAGTGTAAATAACATGCGCCGGTCGGAGCCGACTCGCGCAGATCTGGCGACGTGTCCTGAATGACGGCGGCTGTTCTCCTCGAGGCAGACCGCAACGCGTCAAATTTTTCAAACAGAATTCTTTAGAACTTTCGAATATGGTGTTCAAAATTCCTCTCATTCACTCAACTGCTGCCGGGAGAGGGCAGCAGCCTATACGCGCTTTTCAAACTGTTCCGTAGCATTCGCATATTATCCACATGGGGGTTGTCCGGACCTTTGAAATATTAGTAACTTTCAAAGTCAAGTTACTCGCGTTTAAATTAATTTGATTCATTTAGTGGAAATGTTACTTGCAAAGATTAGATTAGTCCAATTTTTAAAAATTGGTACCCATTTTTAACAACACAAATTAAACACTGATCAAACTTTATAAGCTTTACAGCTGGATAGAGAAAAAAGATAAGATTTTCCGAAAGACCGAAGCATAACAATAACCTGTCTGTGACAATCGCTAGAAGAAGTGCTACACGTCTCGAATTTAAAAAAGGCATAAAGTCTTAATTTTTAAAGTCATAAAGGACGCGGCCACTGTGTGCCGATTACGGAGAAACTGAAAGCTATTAAGCACGAAGAGCTGGGAGTATACAGGGGCAAACTGCCAATTCAGAGCAAGTAATGGATGGTCCCAGTGTCATAATAAAACAGATCAGTGAGCACGGCCGTGTTCAGCTATTAGACACGCAAGGAAATGGCCGTGGCTCCAATACAGGGGTGGACTGTTTGCTACATAACCAACCCTCTATAATCAATCAATAAATTCTACCGTATCTCGTCCTGCGATAAACAGAATTACTAGAAATCCGACCCTAAAGACAGAAATGTATAAACTCAATGATCAACGGACCTTGTAATATCGCACACGTGCTCTTTATTCATAATCAGCTGTTCCACTCGCACACGCGCCCCACTCAACGCTTAATTACACAGCTAAGCGCAGTTACTACAGTGGAGCAACTAAAAAAGAAAGATATATGCAGTCAAGTTCGCAGAAATCCACAGCTATTTTCAACAGTGATGAGATACAGAAGCAGGTATTAAGTGTGTCAGCGAGCCTAACATAGGAGAACGTGGCCTGTTGAGTAGGAGCAGCAGAGGGGGTTAGCCGTGTGCTAGCAACAGCAGAGGGGGTTAGCCGCGTGCTAGCAGCAGCAGAGGGGGTTAGCGGGTTAGTCATGTGCTGGTGCCTGGCTGGTGCTAGCAGCCGAGGGGGTTAGCCGTGTGCTAGCAGCAGCAGAGGGGGTTAGCCGTGTGCTAGCTGCAGCAGAGGGGTTTAGCCGCGTGCTAGCAGCAGAGGGGGTTAGCCGCGTGCTAGCTGCAGCAGGGGGTGTTGGGGCACAGGTGGCTGGGAATGGACGCCATTATTACAGCTTCGTCTGGAGCCAAAGCCAGGAGAGTTGGACTTCAGCAACCAGTGTTGGCAGAAGGTTAAAAAAAAACTTCCTGATCTACCTTGAAAGTATTTGCCATTCTGTTAACTAGATTTTAACTCTAAATGTGTGCACATTAATACATGTTTATCTGAAATAATGTGCAAATAGTGACAATATTACAATATAAGAGTTCTGTGATTTAAAAGTGGTTTGGATTGGGCGATGAGCACCGAGGCCGTGCGCAGATCGAGCTCTGCCTGGGCTCCTGTACCCAACTCTTTCTCGGAGAAAGTGGCTCCTGAGCTTCAGGACGTGTCGTTAATTAGCATATCTGAGTGATGTCACTGTTTAAGGCGACCTGCTTACAGGTGAGTGCAAGCCAGATGGGACCTGTGTGTGAGATCGCACACTCCCAGCGAGCGATTACTGCTGTGGTTAACGACCAGAGAGGCGCGAATAAAAACCCAATCGGTCCCGGCTGCTCGGTCGTGTTTTTATAGTCCATGGCCCGCCCTAGCCCCTCCCCCTCCCACGCTGAGCTCCTGTAGGAGGGTGGGGCTCTGGGGAAAACGCTGCCTGCTATTGGCTGATCATTAGGTGGAAGCAGCTCATTCGCAGGACCAGTAACCACTTAATTCATTTAAAAAACCTTAAATGGCTACACGTTTTTTGCTTTCAAGATATAAAGTCTGCAAGTTGGCGACCTTGCTCGGGCCCCCATAACCGCTAACACACCTCTGCGGTCCGCGAGCAGCTCGCTGCTGAATTATAAAAGCATCTGTCAGTGTGAAATGCGTTAAACGCGCGTTCTGGTGCGTCCCAGAAGTGTATGCTGCTTTCATTACACTGCTCCTGAAACGTTCTCCCGACTTGCTGATCTTAGATGGAACCAGCCGGCAGTTACACAGGGAGATGTGTGTTTCCAGTGTTGTTATTGATGGGAAGTTTGACTGGTTTCCTTTGAATGCTCAGTGATAATAACAGAGAGAATAAGATAAGCAGTGCTTTGTATAATGAGGGGATTAAAACAGAACTGC
>CM045893.1:752500-782500 GCA_025169545.1 Anguilla japonica | reverse complement strand
GATTCTCTCTCTAACCCAGTCAGTGATTCTCTCTCTAACCCAGTCAGTGATTCTCTCTCTAACCCAGTCAGTGATTCTCTCTCTAACCCAGTCAGTGATTCTCTCTCTGACCCAGCCAGTGATTCTCTCTCTAACCCAGTCAGTGATTCTGTCTCTAACCCAGTCAGTGATTCTCTCTCTAACCCAGTCAGTGATTCTCTCTAACCCAGTCAGTGATTCTGTCTCTAACCCAGTCAGTGATTCTCTCTCTAACCCAGTCAGTGATTCTCTCTCTAACCCAGTCAGTGATTCTCTCTCTAACCCAGTCAGTGATTCTGTCTTTAACCCAGTCAGTGATTCTCTCTCTAACCCCCCAGTCAGTGATTCTCTCTCTAACCCCCCAGTCAGTGATTCTCTCTCTAACCCAGTCAGTGATTCTCTCTCTAACCCAGTCAGTGATTCTCTCTCTAACCCCCCAGTCAGTGATTCTCTCTCTGACCCTCAGTCAGTAATTGGCCCTGATTAAATACAAAGAACGGTCTCATGCTTTGGAGATTTACAGAATGATTTCTTGGAATTTTTCTCTTATCTTTGTTTGTGAGAAGATACTCATCACGAGGTACAGTGTGGTTCACTGCTGCTGAAATTTTGCCCAATGAACGAACAGACATCTTTGTGTAAGTGTGTGTGCGCATGTGTGTGCGTGTGTGTGCGTATGTGTGTGCGTGTGTGTGTGTGTGTGCGTGCGCCTGTGCTTACTTGCTTGCGTGTGGGGACCGTACTGAGTTATGTTTGGTTCTCAGGCTGATTTGTGATGAAATCTGATTTCTCCTGAGATAAGCGGGTCAGGATCTGGGTGCGTGTGAGTGCAGCAGCCGTGGGCACAGGCGGGCACAGGCAGGCACAGGCAGGCAGTGGCATCTGTGCGCCCGTGTGTCACATTGATCTGACAGTGAAGTATGTGTGGGGGGGGGGGGGGGGGGCGGGGGGCGGGCGCTGGGGCCTCTGGCAGATTGGGGCCAGGGGTGACCTGTCTCAGCTCAGGGCTGTCTTGCTCTAAACTAATGAATGGTGCTGTTGATGCCAGTGCTAATGAAGGACAGGCTGGGGGGGGTAGGGGGTAAATGACCCCCCCCCCCCATTCCTGCTGTGACTGATTGTGTTTGCTGTCAGACCCTGGATAACGGATGACGACACCGTTCCCAGCTCCCCAAGTCACCGGATTACCCACCTCCCCCTCCCCCCTCCCCCCCCCCCCAGCACAGTGTGTGTGTGTGTGTGTGTGTGTGTGTGTGGGGGGGGGGGGGGGGCAGGGATAGACAGCTCCTTGGCTCAGGCACTAATGAGCAGCAGATAAGCTGTAATAAAGGTCTTTTTAAAAAAATATATATATTACTGACAGCTGAAGAAGCACCCAGGTCCCATCTATCCTGTGTGACTCGAGCTACCCACTGCTTCAGGAACTCATTCTGTGTGACACAGCCTGCACACTGCTTCAGGAACTCATTCTGTGTGACACAGCCTGCACACTGCTTCAGGAACTCATTCTGGAACTCATTCTGTGTGACACAGGCTGCACACTGCTTCAGGAACTCATTCTGTGTGACACAGGCTGCACACTGCTTCAGGAACTCATTCTGTGTGACACAGGCTGCACGCTGCTTCAGGAACTCATTCTGTGTGACACAGGCTACACACTGCTTCAGGAACTAATCCTGTGTGACTCAAGCTTTCCATAGTATCACGGATTTCCCCAAATCTGGTCCCCCCCCCCACTCTTCCGCCCACTCGCCGTAGCCCAACCAAGTTAAACGGTGGATTTAGCCACACCCCTCAGCGCCTGTGTGTGGCCGTCCCGCTCGCGCTCTCCAACATGGCTGCTCCTGCTGGCTCTCGCGCCAAGACCAACACCGGCGCTAACGTGCTAAAGCTGACCCCGATGACGGCCCTTTCCATTCTGATCAGACTCCAGTCCTGTCTGCCAGGCCGAGGTCTATTTTCATCTGCTGTGTGTATGTGGGTGCGTGTGTATGTGTGTGTGTGCATATTAGTGAGTGTGTCTGACTGTGAGTGAGTGTATGTGTTTGGGTGTGTATGTGCGTGTGCGTGCGTGTGTGTGTGTGTTTGGGTGCGTGCGTGCGTGCGTGCGTGCGTGTGTGTGTGTGTATAGAGGTACAGTATAGACACACAGGACGGTGTTTGTCCAGGTGTGATTGCTTCGCGTGCAAGATTGATTTAGGGGCGGGGTCAGACTGGGTCCTACAGAGCGTGCTCAGACTGCACAGAGGATGTTTACTCAGAACCTCACGGCTCTCCAGCACAGAGGAGATTAATAATTTAAATGCTTCTGAAACACTTCTCCAGCACTGTTTCCTTTATTCTACCCCTCACCACCCCCATCCTGACCTGCCTCACCTCACCCAGCATCACCCCACTGTACCCCACCCCACCCTACCTCACCCTGCCCCATCACACCCCATCCTGACCTGCCTCACCTCACTGTCCTGACCTGCCCCTCACCTCACACCTGCCTCACCCACAACCGCCCAACCCTGCTCCATCCTGATCTGCCTCACCCCAACCCCACCCTGCCCCCCCTACAGACCAGCTCCAGCTCGGCCCGGAGTGACATCATCCTGTATTTAAAGGAGGCTCTGCTTATGGGATTAAGCTGCTGACTGACGGAACCAGGCCTTAACCCCTCCCTTTTTCTGTCTCATCACCATAACAACAATTATCCTGTTATAACTGGTGTAAACAGCCAGGAACATGCACTAAATCTCACACATAGACACACAGACGGGTTCTCTCAGACACAGATATAGATATGGACACACAGAAACCTGTGCTGCTGTAACTGAGCCAAACTGGACTCTGGTACCTGGGAAGCTGCCGTGTGCGTGCATATGGCAGTGTGTAGGTGTGTAGGTGTGTAGGTGTGTAGGTGTGTATGTGTGTGTGTGTGTGTGATGGTGTGGGTGTATGTGTGTGTGTGTGTGTGTTGTGTGTGTGTGTGTGTGTGTGTGATAGTGTGTGTGTGTGTGTGTGATGGTGTGGGTGGGTGTGTGTGTGTATGTGTGCGTGTGTGATGGTGTGTGTGTGTGTGTGTGTGTGATGGTGTGGGTGAGAGGGGTGATAGTGTGGGTGTATGATGGTGTGGGTGTGTGATGGTGTGGGTGTGGGTGATGGTGTGGGTGTATGTGTGATAGTGGGGGTGTGGGTGTATGATGGTGTGTGATGGTGTGGGTGAGAGGGGTGATGGTGTGGGTGTGGGTGTGTGATGGTGTGTGTGTGTGTGTGTGTATGTGTGTGGTGTGTGTGTGATGGTGTGGGTGAGAGGGGTGTGGTGTGGGTGGGTGAGAGGGGTGATGGTGTGCGTGTATGTGTGATAGTGTGGGTCATGGTGTGGGTGAGAGAGGTGATGGTGTGGGTGTGGGTGTGTGATGGTGTGTGTGTGTGTGTATGTATGTGTGTGGGTGTGTGTGATGGTGTGGGTGAGAGGGGTGATGGTGTGGGTGGGTGAGAGGGGTGATGGTGTGCGTGTATGTGTGATAGTGTGGGTCATGGTGTGGGTGAGAGAGGTGATGGTGTGGGTGGGTGTGGGTGTGTGATGGTGTGGGTGAGAGGGGTGATGGTGTGGGTGGGTGAGAGGGGTCATGTCTTCCTCAGCCTGTTTTCCTGACCACACCAGGCCCGAGTCAGGGTCTGGGTTACAGTGCACAGAGCCTCTTTATCGCTGCTTAGCCTGAACTAGCATTAGCGTTAGCATTAGCATCAGATTAG
The DNA here is from genome assembly GCA_025169545.1 of Anguilla japonica. Lineage (NCBI taxonomy): Eukaryota > Metazoa > Chordata > Actinopteri > Anguilliformes > Anguillidae > Anguilla > Anguilla japonica. The sequence goes on along the minus strand of CM045893.1, from coordinate 778,738 downwards.
CATTCAGGTCCACGGCTGCGCAGTTAGCAGCTTCTCAGAGACCCAGGCTAAGGCATGAGAGGGATTATAGTCTCACCGAAAACAAGGTAAAACAGCACTGGTCCTCCTTCTGCCTGCCAACGCTCTGATAGAGACAGACTTGCTCAGACTGACCAATCAACAGACCTTCTCTGCTCAGACCGACCAATCGACAGACCTTCTCTGCTCAGACCAGCACTGTATCTGATAACCCTTTAGCACCTTTAAATGCAAAAAAACAAACATTTCCAAACAATACACACTCAGCTTTCGTAAAAGGTGGAATTGTTTAGCCTGTATTTTAATAATTAAGTCTTTTTCTACTGCATATTTTAAATTCTGCCTTGATTGGGAAGAGGGGAAGGCAATAAGCAGGACTGTAATAAGTAAATATTTAGTGAATATTTATATTAGAATATCTCATCTAATTTTTGGATGTCTCTTGTTTGGATTGGCGCTGAGATCTCTTCTCTGTTGGCGAGTTTGCCGCTCATGTGAGATTGAAATTCTTTGGGTCGGGGGGGTGCGTTAGACCCGTTGGCATAGTAACCAAGACCTGGTGCCTTTTTATTTAATTAGTTGCTCAACGGGGTGGGAGAAGATATTATATTTTAGAAGCAGAAGCGTGTGCAGTATTGGGGGCATAGGGGGCACTGGTACCAGTCCGATTCTGAGGTGGGCTGGCGGGTCCGGGGTTCTGTACACCGCTGGGCTCAGACGTGTTTGGCTGACTCTGCGCTTTTCCCCGCTACCATCGCTGCTCCTGCTCCAATTTAATTGGCTGATTTTGTTTAATGACGCTTAATGGGGGGCTTCACCTCTCCTCTCCCGTCTCATCCAGAAACCTGCTCCAGCTCGACTGTCCTCCGATAAATCACAGGCCTCATTTCTTAATTCAAATAAGAAAAAGCCAAGACCTTGGCAGTAAAAGAAAGAAAAGAAGACAGAGGAAAGAGAAGGAAGGCAATAATTTGAGTGAGCTGTGGTCCGGGGCTGGGGGTAGGGCTGCAGGCTCTGGTGGGGGCGGAGCCAGAGTCACAGAGGCGGGGCCTCTGCTCATGAGGCAGGGAACAGACAGGAAGGAAGGGTAAAGAATGGAGGTGGTGCTTAGAGAGATTCAAATCCTGGGTGCTGCACTGCTTGTGTGCATGCTTAGCTGGAGTCTCTCTCCTCTCTCTCTCTCTCTCTCTCTCTCTCTCTCTCTCGCAAACACACTCTCAAACACACTCACACACACTGTATTCAGACAGTGCATCAGCTGTTAAAATGAATGGGGTGTAATGAATGTGCTGTGTGTTTACATGGATAAGGCTGCTGTCTGAGCCACTGAAAGAGGAGGACTACACACACCCACGCACACACACACACACGCACACACACCCGCACACACACACACACACTCACACACACCCATGCACACACACACACCCACGCACTCACACACACCCCCACACTCACGCACTCACACACACCCATGCACACAAAGTCATAGGTGCTAGTTTAGTGATTTTCAAATGGCATTTTTTGAAAATAAAAACATTATTTGTAACGCAAGGTTAAATAAAGGTAGTTCAGCAGTGGAGCAGCACTCAACAGAATTACTGTTATTATAGAAAATTGTTATTGTTTCAGAAACGAACTGTCAGCTAGTAAGTGTGTGTGTGGAGCGCAGCGCTGTGGAACATTACACCTGCACTCCTGTCCCGCAGAAGCTGGGGGTGAAGTGTGATTACAGAGCAGAACATTACACCTGCACTCCTGTCCCGCAGAAGCTTGGGGTGAAGTGTGATTAGAGAGCACCTCTCTGTTCCAGAATATGGGAATATTTTCCCTCCTGTGCTGTCAGGTCCATCTCCCTGCCCTTGACACCATTTCTGCACGAGCCGGTCCTGTAGACCCTACCTGTAGACCCTACCTGTACACTTCTCCCTTTAGACACCACCCTGTAGACCCCTCCCTGTAGACCCTACCGGTAGATCCTCCATATGTGTGTGTGTGTGTGTGTGTGTGTGTGTGTGTGCAGGTGCATATATGACCCAAGCTAATATGGCGACTCATATGTATTATTTGTTTATGTATTTATACATATTTTTACATATTTATAGAATGTTTGAATACCCCGGGACCAGTCTTCCCTGGTAACCCAACCCTTGGAGCAGAAGCTCACCTGAATGACTCGGGCTGAGAGAGAGAGGCCCTGGCTGCCTGGTTGGGGGGGGGGGGGGGGGGGAAGAGAGAATGTTCTGGTCAGAACAGTCGGCTGCTGGGATGATTAAAATAACAGCGACGTTGGCTTTAAAGGAGCAGACGTCTGCTGTAGAACAGAGCGGCCATTTCTGCACTGGCACGTCTTCAGGGCGTTATTGGGGGGTGGTTATGGGAGGTGTGGGGGGGGGCGGTGGTTATGGGGGGTGTGGGGGGGGGGGGGGGGGGGGGGTGAGGCTGGTAACGAGGCGCGCGGACGCTGCCAGGCCCAGAGGCCAGATCTCATTACCGCGTACTGGAAGCCGCGACTCGTTAGGAGATGAATCGCATCCTTGGAGTTACTGTCAGCAAGACCTGGGTTCCAATAAACTCATCACCGAGCGCCGAGTGTGGTGGGGGGGGGGTAGAGGGGCAGCCGGGGGGGGGGGGGTCACTGAAATCACTCATTTCGCCCTGTGAATGAGCACACGTGCATGGTCGCATGTACTCATAGTCGCATGCAAGGCCGCATGCATGCATGGTTGCACGCACACACGGTCGCAGGCTCTCCTGGGAGACTGAAGTGCTCCTGATTCCACTGCACAGCGCTTCACTAGCAGGGTCTGCTGCACAGGGCCTGGTCGGGTGGAGGGAGTGGAGAGGGGTGGTGGGGGGGGGGCTACCCTTGGCAGGGGGTCAAGCCGTTCCATGCAGCCAGGTCGTTAGTCTGTGGACTGTGCCTCCCCCCCCCCGTGTGCTTATGGACTCCTGTGGTATTTCAGAGCTTTGTGTTCTGCCTTTAAGCTGGATTAAGGCCACCAGGCCACAGATCTGGAGACGTTCTTCAGTCTCTCTCTCTCAGCAGCAGACTCCTGCAGAACCTCCCCTGTTAGTTTGGGGAGACATCTCGTGATTAATGAGGCTCACAGCCATGAGAGTCACAGTCGTAATGAGAACAAAACATGCAGAGCAGCGGAAATGGTCCCTGTGTGGCTCCTCCCCCCTGGGTGAGACGCTGAGGCTAACGTGCTGCTTTAGCGGGAGAGACGCAGCACGTTTCTGAGGCTAACGTGCTGCTTTAGCGGGAGACACACAGCGCGTTTCTGAGGCTAACGTGCTGCTTTAGCAGGAGACAGCGCGTTTCTGAGGTACTGAGGCTAACGTGCTGCCTTAGCGGGAGACACACAGCACGTTTCTGAGGCTAACGTGCTGCTTTAGCGGGAGACACAGCGCGTTTCTGAGGTACTGAGGCTAACGTGCTGCTTTAGCAGGAGACACACAGCGCGTTTCTGAGGTACTGAGGCTAACGGCAGCTTTAGCGGGAGAGACACAGCGCGTTTCTGAGGCTAACGTGCTGCTTTAGCGGGAGACACACAGCGCGTTTCTGAGGTACTGAGGCTAACGGCTGCTTTAGCGGGAGAGACACAGCGCGTTTCTGAGGTACTGAGGCTAACGTGCTGCTTTAGCGGGAGAGACAGCGTGTTTTTGAGGCTAACGGCTACTGTAGCGGGAGACACAGCGCGTTTCTGAGGCTAACGTGCTGCTTTAGCGGGAGAGACACAGCGCATTTCTGAGGTACTGAGGCGTGCTGCTTTAGCGGGAGACACAGCGCGTTTCTGAGGTACTGAGGCTAACGTGCTGCTTTAGGGGAGACACAGCGCGTTTCTGAGGTACTAACGTGCGAAACGGCTGCTTTAGCGGGAGAGACACAGCGCGTTTCTGAGGTACTGAGGCTAAAACGTGCTGCTTTAGCGGGAGACACAGCGCGTTTCTGAGGTACTGAGGCTAACGTGCTGCTTTAGCGGGAGAGACAGCGTGTTTTTGAGGCTAACGGCTACTGTAGCGGGAGACACAGCGCGTTTCTGAGGTACTGAGGCTAACGGCTGCTTTAGCGGGAGAGACAGCGCATTTCTGAGGTACTGAGGCTAACGTGCTGCTTTAGCGGGAGACACAGCGCGTTTCTGAGGTACTGAGGCTAACGTGCTGCTTTAGCGGGAGACACAGCGCGTTTCTGAGGTACTGAGGCTAACGTGCTGCTTTAGCGGGAGACACAGCGCGTTTCTGAGGTACTGAGGCTAACGTGCTGCTTTAGCGGGAGAGACACAGCGCGTTTCTGAGGTACTGAGGCTAACGTGCTGCTTTAGCGGGAGACACAGCGCGTTTCTGAGGTACTGAGGCTAACGTGCTGCTTTAGCGGGAGACAGCGCGTTTCTGAGGTACTGAGGCTAACGTGCTGCTTTAGCGGGAGAGACACAGCGCGTTTCGCACAGATTTGACATGTGTTCTAGATGCCCACTGCCACTCACCCTGCAGACCTCAATGATGTAAATATTCGTGGCACTCGGAGCACCAAAAATGTATTTTCGTAAAACTCAGCAACGTCTCAGTCCAAATATAATGCAGAACACTGGTGTGCTTCAGTTGAGCCTTTTGAGTGCATATGCACAGTTGGTGTACTTGAGTAGAGAGTAGTTAACCGTTCACACATTAAGCTCTGTGGGTGTTTGTGAGTAACTGTGGCATAACTATGCCCCACTGAGGTCCGCTGTGTCGGGTTGAGCTGCAGAGGATACCCAGAGAACTCATCTCGAATCTCATCGAAACTCATCCGGGTGGACAGACAGCGCTGGGGGGTAAGTGGAATCATAGCTCCGTGTGATTTTTGGGTGAAGTGGCCCTTTAAGAGCAGACAATGCTGGGACTCCCAGCGCGTTTCTGCTGTCTCTGGCTGGCCCCTCTGGAAATAGCAGCGGTTTAATCATATGAGCAGAGCAGGAGGGAGCGCAGCAGCAACAGCAGCGTTTAATAAGCAGGAAACAGCCGCGTGCAGCTAAAAATACACACCTGGCCTGTGTGGACCAGCAGCCATCAATTACAGACAGGACACAGACAGAACAGGGAGCACAGGGGAACACAGACAGAACAGGGAGCACAGGGAGAACACAGACAGAACAGGGAGCACAGGGAGAACACAGACAGAACAGGGAGCACAGGGAGAACACAGACAGAACAGGGAGCACAGGGAGAACACAGACGGAACAGGGAGCACAGGGAGAACACAGACGGAACAGGGAGCACAGGGAGAACACAGACGGCACAGGGAGAACAGGGAGAACACAGACAGAACAGGGAGCACAGGGAGAACACAGACAGAACAGGGAGCACAGGGAGAACACAGACAGAACAGGGAGAACACAGACGGCACAGGGAGCACAGGGAGAACACAGACAGAACAGGGAGCACAGGGAGAACACAGATGGAACAGGGAGCACAGGGAGAACACAGACAGAACAGGGAGCACAGGGAGAACACAGACAGAACAGGGAGCACAGGGAGAACACAGACGGAACAGGGAGAACACAGACAGAACAGGGAGCACAGGGAGAACACAGACGGCACAGGGAGCACAGGGAGAACAGGGAGCACAGGGAGAACACAGACAGAACAGGGAGCACAGGGAGAACACAGATGGAACAGGGAGCACAGGGAGAACACAGACAGAACAGGGAGCACAGGGAGAACACAGATGGAACAGGGAGCACAGGGAGAACACAGACAGAACAGGGAGCACAGGGAGAACACAGACGGAACAGGGAGCACAGGGAGAACACAGACAGAACAGGGAGCACAGGGAGAACACAGATGGAACAGGGAGCACAGGGAGACACAGACAGAACAGGGAGCACAGGGAGAACACAGACGGAACAGGGAGCACAGGGAGAACACAGACAGAACAGGGAGCACAGGGAGAACACAGACGGAACACAGACAGAACAGGGAGAACAGACAGAACAGGGAGCACAGGGAGAACACAGACAGAACAGGGAGCACAGTGAGCACAGGCGGAACACGGATACAAATCTCAGTGAACGCAGCAGACAGCAGGTTGTTAATGCCCCCCCCCCCCGGGTGTGTGCAAGAACAGCCCTGTGGCTGCCCACTTTATGCACGCAGGTTACAGTGTCTCATCGCTGAAATACACAGGGATAGAGCAGGGTGCTGTTCCAGGGGGGCGGGGGTGTTCACACAGGGAATGGCAGTCCAGCCCAGTCTTTCTCCCAAAGCTGGATGAGTCATTTCATGTTCGCCACCTTTCTCTGAATTTGGCAGTTTTTGAATCCTTATCCTGCTCTGGCTGTACTGGCTCTGACTAATAGGTTGTACAATCACACTCTGGCCAGTCGCCTGTGTGTGCAGCACTCATCACCTCCGGTAAAAATAACTGTCTGGCAGTGACACCGTGGGGGGGGTCACGAGGGGCGGGGGGGGGGGGGGGGGCAGACTCTCTGGTCTGTTTGCACTCACTTCAGTCCATAACAGCCCTGAGCTGTGACAAAGGAGGTTGAGTAATAAGCACACGCACATAAATAAAGCATGGACTGCACTGGGGCTGGGGGGTTGGGGGGTAGGCTATTCAGAGAAAGCTGGCTGGCCCGTCCTGCGATGGAACTTTGCGCCCCTCTGCCACGCGTCCATGGATACGGCAGTCCGCCAACCGCTACTGCGTTTTTTACACCCGCCGTCAAGCCGCCATAAATCACCTGAAACGCGCTGGCTTTGCACTTTCAGATCAATTAGGCGACTTGCGTAAACAAGCTGAGTACCCACCTACTACACCCCTGCCACATTACCCTCTGCATCGCCTGAGTACCCACCTACTACACCCCTGCCACATTACCCTCTGCGTCGCCTGAGTACCCACCTACTACACCCCTGCCACATTACCCTCTGCATCGCCTGAGTACCCCCACCACCCCTGCCACTACTGAGTACCCCCCTACTACACCCCTGCCACATTACCCTCTGTGTCGCCTGAGTACCCACCTACTACACCCCTGCCACATTACCCTCTGCATCGCCTGAGTACCCACCTACTACACCGTCAAATTACCCTCTACGTTGACCTCAGTACCCACCTACTACACAAATTACCCCTGCCACATTACCCTCTGCATCGCCTGAGTACCCACCTACTACACCCCTGCCAAATTACCCTCTGCGTCGCCTGAGTACCCACCTACTACACCCCTGCCACATTACCCTCTGCGTTGACTCAGTACCCACCTACTACACCCGTCAAATTACCCTCTGCATCGCCTGAGTACCCACCTACTACACCCCTGCCAAATTACCCTCTGTGTCGCCTGAGTACCCACCTACTACACCCGTGCCAATTACCCTCTGCATCGCCTGAGTACCCACCTACTACACCCGTCAAATTACCCTCTGCATCGCCTGAGTACCCACCTACTACACCCCTGCCAATTACCCTCTGCGTTGACTCAGTACCCACCTACTACACACCCATCAAATTACCTCTGCATCGCCTGAGTACCCACCTACTACACCCCTGCCAAATTACCCTCTGCATCGCCTGAGTACCCACCTACTACACCCCTGCCAAATTATCGTCTGCTTTGAGTTCCAGAGACAAACGTCTCGAGGGCACGGATCTCACTGCTTTTGCACATCGAACACAACGCCAGCAGCTTCTATTCCCACACAACGGACCGTCCGCTATTTTATCGGCCTTTCGACAGCATTCACGCAGGACAGTGGCGGTAATTGTTGACTGGACTTTAAGGCGCCTGGAAATGTCTGTGATGGGATGGGAACTAGTTAGGAACATTTTGGCTTTCTAGCAGGGGATGCTGGCTAATGTTATGTCAGTTGCTAATTAAGAAAAAGTGAATCATAACAGAAGCTGTATTTTAATTTGCACCTAAGTGAACTTTAGATACTTCCGTATAGCAGTATGACACGGATGTGTGGTAGTGACTGTGCGCCGTGTCGCTAGCGACTTAGCGCTCAGTTATTTGGCGTACTTGCTCCGTTTGTTATTTCTGCAGCTGTCAGAGGAAGTGCAGCTGGACGGATGTCTCACTTGGGTTTCTGCCCTGAAGGCTGATCTTGTCTCTGGCCCCCGGAAACGTCTGCTCAAAATGGCGCATATTTCTCTGAGCTGCCTGTTCGGGGGCTCTCCTGTTCCCCTCCACCCATGCAGGGACTGCTGTCCCACAATTATCTCACATCTGGTATCCCAGAATTCTACTTGTGTCCCATAATCCCCCAGTGCCCTTGCAGTGCAGTGCAGCGAGTGCGTGGCTGTCCGGCTCCGGCTGCACCAGCTGCTTCTCAGCGTAGGCCAGCGACTGCACACTCTGAGGAAGGAAGGCTCTGCTGGGTAACCAGTTTGAGTTCCATCAGATCCCTTCTGCAAAAACATTTCAGCATATGACATAAAAATGTGCGTATGTACCCAGAACGGAGAAAAGCTCCCCTGTGCCGCAGTTTCGGCTCCAGCTTGTCTCTGCGTCAGAGCCACAGAGTCTCTGTGCTGGACGCTGTCTCTGTGTGTGTCAGAGTCTCTGTGCTGGACGCTGTCTCTGTGTGTCAGAGTCTCTGTGCTGGACGCTGTCTCTGTGTGTCAGAGTCTCTGTGCTGGACGCTGTCTCTGTGTGTCAGAGTCTCTGTGCTGGACGCTGTCTCTGTGTGTCGGATGTCGGTGGGTTGTTCACACTCTCTGTGATAAATTCCCCCCTGTTAACAGCTGGGTGCTCGAGTACACACAATCCCTGACCTCCAACCTCTCTCTCAGGGTGAAGGTCTTTGTGCTCTCTCTCCCTCGCTCTCTCCCTCGCTGTCTCCCCTCTCCCTCCCCCCCAGCATACAGTATGAGTCAGAAAACCCCCCAGAGAGCAGTCTGACGGTGTGGAGTGGGGTGGGGTGGGGGGGATCAATATCTATCAGCCAAAGAGCAGGAGAGGACAATGCAGGTTTTACACATCCTGCTTCTGGGAACCCTTCAGTACAAACGCTACAGCTACTAAACACAAACACTCTACTACAACTAAAACACAGCTCTGTACTAAAACACAGCTCTGTACTAAACACAGCACTGTACTAAAACACAGCACTGTACTAAAACACACCTCTGTACTAAACACAGCTCTGTACTAAAACACAGCACTGTAATAAAACACAGCTCTGTACTAAAACACAGCTCTGTACTAAAACAGCCCGTTACAATATCTCGGTAAACCCACTGCTTTGTCCGGTTTTTGTGTGTGTGTGTGTGTGTGTGTGTTTGTGTGTATTTTTGTGTCTGTGTGCGTGTGTGTGTGCGTCTGTGTGTGTGCGAGTGTGTGTGTGTGCGCATGCGAGTGTGTGTGTGTGCGTGTGTGAGTGTGTGCGCGTGTGTGAGTGTGTGTGTGAGTGTGCGTGTGTGTGGGTGTGCGTGTGAATGTGTGCGTGTGTGTGTGTGTGTGCGCGTGTGTGTGTGTGTGTGTGTGTGTGTGTGCGAGTGTGTGTGTGTGTGTGTGTGTGCGCGTGTGTGCGTGTGTGTGTGTGTGAGAGTATGTGTGTGAGAGTAAGTGTGCGTGCGTGCGTGCGTGCGTGTGTGTGTGACAGTGAGTGTGTGTGTGTGTGTGTGTGAGTGCGTGTGTGTGTGTGTGCGCGTGTGTGTGTGAGAGTGTGTGACAGCTCCTTTGCTGTACGTGTGTGTGTGTGTGCGTGTGTGTGTGTGCGAGTGTGTGTGCTACAGAGCTACGCAGATAAAGCTCAGATGAAGTGGGTATGTTATCGCTGGTCGGGTCACATGTTTTATTAGGTTTCTTTGGCCTTTGCTGTACGGATTGGCATGCACGCTCGCGCTGGTGTAGCCTGCTCCTTTGCTGTACGGATTAGCATGCACGCTTGCACTGGTGTAGCCTGCTCCTTTGCTGTACGGATTAGCATGCACGCTCGCGCTGGTGTAGCCTGCTCCTTTGCTGTACGGATTGGCATGCACGCTCGCGCTGGTGTAGCCTGCTCCTTTGCTGTACGGATTGGCATGCTTTGCTGTCCGGATTATCAGCAATGCGCGCTCGCGCTGGTGTACGGCATGCACGCTCGCGCTGGTGTAGCCTGCTCCTTTGCTGTACGGATTAGCATGCACGCTCGCGCTGGTGTAGCCTGCTCCTTTGCTGTACGGCTCGCGCTTTGCAGCTGCTCCCTTTGCTGTATGGATTAGCCATGCACGCTCACGCGCTGGTGTAGCCTGCTCCTTTGCTGTACGGATTAGCATGCACGCTCGCGCTGGTGTAGCCTGCTCCTTTGCTGTACGGATTAGCATGCACGCTCGCGCTGGTGTAGCCTGCTCCTTTGCTGTACAGATTAGCATGCACGCTCGCGCTGGTGTAGCCTGCTCCTTTGCTGTACGGATTAGCATGCACGCTCGCGCTGGTGTAGCCTGCTCCTTTGCTGTACGGATTAGCATGCACACTCGCGCTGGTGCAGCCTGCTCCTTTGCTGTACGGATTAGCATGCACGCTCGCGCTGGTGCAGCCTGCTCCTTTGCTGTACGGATTAGCATGCACGCTCGCGCAGCCTGCTCCTTTGCTGTACGGATTAGCATGCACGCTCGCGCTGGTGCAGCCTGCTCCTTTGCTGTATGGATTAGCATGCACACTCTCGCTGCTGCAGCCTGCTCTGTCTTCCTGCCCTCAATTCTCTGATACCTTTCAGCTCCCAGGAGATGAAGGCGAGACTGCGATAAGCAGAAAGCATTGTGGGTAACGAACGATGGGGATAAGGGTTTGAGGATGATGTTGCTTCACTAGCTCCCGGCAAATAATAATCTCATTTTTAAAAGGCTCTCCAGTGTTAGTGCTTCTCTCTCTGTGCGTTCCTTCATTTATGAATCTGCTTCTAGAGCAGGAGGACAGACTCTGATCCCCAAGGGGGCGATGAACCAGTCAGCGGAGCGGGTCTTACTGTCTGGCGGGGTCTGTGTCTGTGCACGGGGGGTCTGTGTCTGTGCACAGCGGGGTCTGTGTCTGTGCACGGCGGGGTCTGTGTCTGTGCACAGCGGGGTCTGTGTCTGTGCACGGCGGGGTCTGTGTCTGTGGGTGACTGTGCACGGCGGGGTCTGTGTCTGTGCACGGCGGGGTCTGTGCACAGCGGGGTCTGTGTCTGTGCACGGCGGGGTCTGTGTCTGTACACGGGGGGGTGTCTGTGTCTGTGCACGGCGGGTGTCTGTGTCTGTGCACGGGGGGGTCTGTGTCTGTGCACTGCAGGGTCTGTGTCTGTGCACGGCGGGGTCTGTGTCTGTGCACGGGGGGGTCTGTGTCTGTGCACTGCGGGGGGGGTCTGTGTCTGTGCACGGCGGGGTCTGTGTCTGTGCATGGGGGGGTCTGTGCACGGGTTTTAAAGGTAATTTATTCTGACATGTTGTGTCGTAGCACATCCTGATCTGAGATCCTGTGCCTGGCCTTGAATCTGCTTTTGGTTTCCATGTTTCTCTTCATGGCGACTGTCTCGCATGAAAAGTCCTTTTTAAAAGAACAATGCTTGTTTTTATGTGCTGATTGATTGACTGATCGGCTGGTTTGAGTGATTGATACAGGCTGATTTAGGCGGCTGATGTGTTTTGATTGGCAACAGTACTGCGCTGTGCTTGAGCGCGTTTTAAACAGGGGGGTCTCTCGGTGGGGGGGACGGTCGCCGGAGCCGAACTGTGGATCAGCAGCCTGCCTGTCTGTCTGTCTGTCTGTCTGTCTGTCTGTCTGCCTGCCTGTCTGTCTGTCTGCCTGCCTGCCTGCCTGCCTGTCTGTCTGTCTGACTGTCTGTCTGCCTCACTGCCTGCCTGTCTGCCTGCCTGCCTGCCTGTCTGTCTGTCTGACTGTATGTCTGTCTGACTGCCTCACTGTCTGTCTGTCTGTCTGCCTGTCTGCCTCACTGCCTGCCTGTCTGACTGTCTGTCTGCCTCACTGCCTGCCTGTCTGTCTGTCTGTCTGACTGTCTGTCTGCCTCACTGCCTGCCTGCCTGTCTGTCTGTCTGTCTGTCTGCCTGTCTGCCTGCCTGCCTGTCTGTCTGTCTGACTGTATGTCTGTCTGACTGCCTCACTGTCTGTCTGTCTGTCTGACTGTATGTCTGCCTGCCTGTCTGCCTGTCTGCTGGTCTGTCTATCTGCCTGCCTGTCTGCCTGCCGGTCTGTCTATCTGCCTGCCTGTCTGCCTGTCTGTCTGTGAGAGCTCACTGACAGCAGGAGAGACACGGTTAAATTAAAGTGCCTTTAATTCGATTTATCGCGCGCTACGCTGCACACAGACGCTCACTCACCACCAGGCCTCAGCCAGTGGCCCCGCCTCTCACACCACAGCCCCGCCCATCTGTCCAATCAGGAGCAGGGAGGTGAGTGTGTCTGTGTGTGTGTGTGTGTGTGTGTGTGCGTGAGAGAGAGAGAGAAAGAGTGTGTGTGTGTGCGCGCGAGTGTGTGTGTTTTACTTTGCCAGTTTGAGAGAGGTTTTCTAAGGCCCCGCCCACAATAATTTTAGGCACTCAGACTGCTGGCTGCTTTAAATATTTAACAGGCTGCACTATTTTGGGAATTGTGCGCGTGTGTGTATGTGTTTTGGAATTGGAAATTTGCTTTACAGCTTATGTAGTAAATCTCACTATTAGGGCGCACACACACACACATGCGCTCGCTGGCTCACACACACATGCGCTCTCACACACACACACACACACACACACACACAGGGATTAAACCAGCCTCTCTCTAATGCACATGTGTTTAATGTCGCTGGAGAGGGCAGTAGTGTGACAGGAGGTTTGGCGTCCCCTGCCCCAGCAGTGTGGGACACGGTCAGACCCCTCCCGGTGACAATGGGGGGGCGGGTATGGGGAAGGGGGTCAGAGATAATCCTGTATGAGGGAAAGAGGGCTGTATTTGGAAACAGGGGGACTTGTCATTGTGCTGTCGGCATTGTGGGGGGGCGGGGGAGGGTAGGGGTGGGGGGGGGGGGGGGGGGGGGGGGGGGGGGGCGTGGGGTTAGCGGTGCGGCAGAGGTCCAAACTGCCTGTGGAATGAAGAGGCCTAAAATGAGGGATGGGACAGTAAGCTTTGCGCAGGCGAGGGCTTGCTGTAATGGGGCGGGGCTTGCTGCAGTAGGGCGGGGCTTGCTGTAGTGGTGTGCACACACACACATACTCTCTCTCTCTCTCTCTCAAACACACACACATGCTCTCTCTCTCTCTCACACACACACACACACTCTCTCTCTCTCAAACACACACACACACACACACAGTTATAAATCTCTTTTTCCAGGTCAAACAGGATCAGTGGCTTAATCTCACCCAGATTAAATCCCCAGCCTGCCCCAGCCTGCCCCATTCTGCCCCATTCTGCCCCAGCCTGCCCCATTCTGCCCCATTCTGCCCCATTCTGCCCCATTCTGCCCCATTCTGCCCCAGCCTGCCCCATTCTGCCCCATTCTGCCCCATTCTGCCCCGGTCTGCCCCAGTCTGCCCCAGTCTGATGTTATTCTTCTTCTGAAGTTATTACAGGTACAGGGTGCTGGAGTCTCAGCCAAAGCCAACGCTGATTAGATACTGAGCATGAAGAGCCCCCAGCCCCCCAGCCCTCACCCCAACACCAAGGTGTCCACAGTCCTCCATAACACTCCCCGTACTGGTGTACCTATAGAAACGCTGGTATTCCCATAGAAACGCTGGTGTTCCCACAGAAACGCTGGTGTACCCATAGAAACGCTGGTGTTCCCATAGAAACGCTGGTGTACCCATAGAAACGCTGGTATTCCCATAGAAACACTGGTGTACCCATAGAAACACTGGGGTTCCCACAGAAACGATGGTGTACCCATAGAAACGCTGGTATTCCCATAGAAACGTTGGTGTACCCATAGAAACGCTGGTGTGCCCATAGTAACGCTTGTGTTCCCATAGAAATGCTGGTGTTCCCATAAATACTCTTGGACCTGAGTAGCAGGGGCAGTAATAAATCTCAATGAGAACTTAACATGTTGGGCAGGGCTTCATATCGAGCGCTATATATAACAGGTGGCAGAACATTTCAACTGACATTTGAAGTAAAATGGAATTAATTTGTTTTTAATTAAATAAATAAGATGTTGTACTGCTGGCCCTTCCTCACTGTCAGCATCTTCCCACATCCCAACCGCTCACAGCAAGACAATAGATACATGTACAGCGAGAACAGCTGTGTGTGTGTGTATGAGAGAGAGAGACTGTGTGTGTGTGTGTGAGAGAGAGAGACTGTGTGTGTGTGTGTGTGTGTGTGTGAGACTATGACTGTGTGTGTGTATGTGTGTGTGAGAGAGAGAGAGAGAGAGAGACTTTGTGTGTGTGTGTGTGTGTGTGTGAGAGAGAGAGAGACTGTGTGTGTGTGTGTGTGTGTGAGACTATGACTGTGTGTGTGTGTGAGAGAGAGAGAGAGAGAGAGAGACACTGTGTGTGTGTGTGTGTGTGTGCGCACATACAGAAGCTGAATGACCTCCAGATATTTGGTGAGGTGAAAGTGTTGTAGGACAGAACAGGAGCACCAGGAACTGCTGAGAGGGTTTTTTTGGAAGGCAATTGAACGCCTTCAGGAGCAAAGTTTCATAACCGCTGCTGACCAGAGCGGGAGCAGGGGCTGCTAGAAGCGCTCTGATTCTGGGGGGTACCCGTCTGAAAGGGGGGGTACCCATATGAAATGGGGCTTCAGAGGAGAACGCTGGTCCCCTGGAGTTTTTCCACAGAACCAGGCTTATTGGAGCCCATTTGGACTTTTACAGGCCGCGATCTAAACCCCCGCTTACGGGCTGATTTAGGACATTTCTCACAATCACAGCACCTACACCGGGCAAGAGGACCCCCAGCACAGGCCCACAGCGCAGACCCACAGCACAGGCCCACAGCACAGACCCACAGCGCAGACCCACAGCACAGACCCACAGCACAGACCCACAGCACAGGCCCACAGCGCAGACCCACAGCACAGGCCCACAGTGCAGGCCCACAGCACAGACCCACAGCACAGGCCCACAGCGCAGACCCACAGCACAGGCCCACAGCGCAGACCCACAGCACAGGCCCACAGCGCAGACCCACAGCACAGGCCCACAGCGCAGACCCACAGCACAGGCCCACAGCACAGGCCCACAGCACAGACCCACGCCACAGACCCACAGCACAGGCCCACAGCGCAGACCCACAGCACAGGCCCACAGCACAGGCCCACAGCGCAGACCCACAGCACAGGCCCACAGCGCAAACCAGTACAGCACAGGCCCACAGCGCAGACCCACAGCACAGGCCCACAGTGCAGACCCACAGCACAGGCCCACAGCGCAGACCCACAGCACAGGCCCACAGCGCAGACCCACAGCACAGGCCCACAGTGCAGACCCACAGCACAGGCCCACAGCACAGACCCACAGCACAGGCCCACAGCGCAGACCCACAGCACAGTCTCACAGCACAGACCCACAGCGCAGACCCACAGAACAGACCCTCAGAACAGGCCCACAGCGCAGACCCACAGCACAGTCTCACAGCACAGACCCACAGCGCAGACCCACAGCACAGACCTCACAGCACAGGCCCACAGCGCAGACCCACAGCACAGACTCACAGCACAGGCCCACAGCGCAGACCCACAGCGCAGACCCACAGCACAGGCCCACAGAACAGACCCACAGCACAGACTCACAGCACAGGCCCACAGCGCAGACCCACAGCACAGACTCACGCGCAGACCCACAGCACAGACCCACGCCACAGACCCACAGAACAGACCCACAGTACAGACCCTCAGAACAGACCTACGACACAGACCCCCAGCACAAATCCACAGTACAGACCCACAGCACAAATCCACAGTACAGACCCACAGCACAGACCCTCAGAACAGACCTACGCCACAGACCCCCAGCACAAATCCACAGTACAGACCCTCAGAACAGACCTACGACACAGACCCCCAGCACAAATATACAGTACAGACCCACAGCACAGTCCCACAGCACAGACCTATAGCACAGTCCCACAGCACAGACCCACAGGTGACCCACAGTACAGACCCAAAGCACAGACCTACAACACAGTCCCACAGCACAGACCCACAGGTGAACAAGGGGGAGATGGAGGAGAGTATTTGAACTGGGGAAAAAACCTTTAAAAACCCTCAATAACAATTATAATCTGTAGAACAGCAAAAATAAAATGGCGTCAAATATTGATAACAAAACCCTCTTGGAAGCATATATAGCAGTCGGAAAGACAGAGTGTGTGTGAGAGAGAGAGAGAGAGAGAGAGAGAGAGAGAGATACAGAGGGTGAGAATGTGTGCGAGAGAGAGACTGAGGGAGAGTGTGTGTGTGTGTGTGTAGGGAGGGGCAAACTCCAGTGTGTAGGGATGTAAGTGACAGGCCATTGGTCTGTAATTTATGGCTGAACCTCTGACCCCCCCCCCCCCCCCCCCCCCCCCCCCCCATTACTGCTGCCATACTGGAAGTGCATTAAGAACATTAGCAAATTACATTTAGGCTGTGAGTCACTGCTGCAGTTATACTCCAACAACAGCTCCACCTCTCCTTACTGCTGCAGTCATACCCCACCCACACCCCCACCTCTCCTCCACCCTGCTACAGTTATACCCCACCCACACCTCCACCTCCTCCACCCTGCTCCAGTTATACCCCACCCCTCCCCTCTCCCCACCCTGTCATACCCCACCCACACCCCCACCTCTCCTCCACCCTGCTCCAGTCATACTCCACCCACACCTCCACCCTGCTGCAGTTATACCCCACCCATACCCCCACCTCTCCCCACCCTGCTACAGTTATACCCCACCCATACCCCCACCTCTCCTCCACCCTGTCCAGTCATACCCCACCCACACCCCCACCTCTCCTCCACCCTGCTACAGTTATACCCCACCCACACCTCCACCTCTCCTCCACCCTGCTCCAGTTATACCCCACCCACACCCCTACCTCTCCTTACTGCTGCAGTTATACCCCACCCACAACCCCACCGCTCCTCCTCTGCCTTTTTCTCTATTCTTCCCTCCCCCTTTTCTGTTTCCCCCTTTCTCCCTTTCGCTCTCTCTCTCTCTCTCTTTATTTCTCGTGCTCTCCCTTCCTCTCAACTTGCCAATTACTCACATTTGTTTGCCATGAGAAGGGCTCGCTTTGCCAAAATGTTCCGGAATATCAGATGGACGAAATGAGTAGGCTGCGATATTCCGAACGGGAATGTGCTGACAGTTTTCCAAAGCCTTTAAGTATGAAGCACCGCACTTAATTCCTGTTTGCTTGGATCAGCTGCGCACTGCGTTCCATTGGCTGCAGGAGGTCAGGTGACTGGGCACAGCGTCTCACACAGCTCTGGGGGCGTGTGGTGTGAGGGCGTGGGGGGCTTGGGCGTGTGGGGCGTGGGTGTGTGGGGCGTGTCGGGGGCGTGGGGCAGCGGCAGGGCGTGGGGGGGGGGGTGTGAGGGGGTTGTGGGGGCAGCGGCAGGGCGTGGGTGTGTGGGAGCGTGGGGGGGGGCGTGGGGGCGTGGGTGTGTGGGAGCATGGGGGGGGGCGTGTGAGGGCGTGGGTGTGTGGGAGCGGGGGGGGGGGGGCTGTGAGGGCGTGGGGGTGTGGGAGCGGGGGGGGGGCGTGTGAGGGCGTGTGTGGGAGGTGGGGGGGGCGTGTGAGGGCAGCGTGGGGGGGGCGTGTGAGGGCGTGGGTGTGTGGGAGCGTGGGGGGGGGGGCGTGTGGGGGCATGAAGCGGGATGGGGGCGTGTGAGGGGGCGTGGGAGGCGTGGGTGGGGGAGCGTGGGGGTGGGATCAGGGGTTATATGTGGTTTTTAATTAAAGCTGGCTTTAATTAAGGCTCTAAGAGGCCATGAGGCCCTGTAGCAATGCTGATGGTGTGAGTACATCCTTCCTCTCCTTTCTCCCCCTCTCCTCTCCCCTTTCTCCCTCTCTTCTTCCCCTCCACTCCCGCTCCTCCTGTCCTCCTCCCCTCTCCCCTTCTCCCCCCCCCTCCTCCTGTCCTCCTCCTTTCCCCTGCCCTCCGCACAGCCAGGCCTCAGTCCTGTATCTTCTGCTCTTCTGTCTCCAGTGGCCCCCATATGCAGCCTGCCTCTTCCCTCTGTGAGTATGTGTGTGTGTGAGAGAGAGAGTATGTGTGTGTGAGTATGTGTGTGAGAGAGAGAGAGACTGTGTGTGTGTGTTTTGGTATCAGCCTCAGGCGTTGTGATAGAGTGGGGAATTTTGTTTGCTTATTGCATATTAATAAACAATGAACATGAGCAGAATATTTCAGCAGTGTTAACCCCATGAGTGAACACAACACACATTACTGCCATGAAGGTAAATCGGCTTAATTAATGATAAAAACGTCCTCAATCATTTGAATATTTCTCCTTGTGTAATAAATGTGATGCATTATGTCTCAGATCATTATCTGCCCATTGAGTTTATTTATATCCCCAAACAAACAGTCACACGCTGCATCATTTCAGTGTTCCTCTGTGTGTGTGTGTGTGTGTGTGTGTGTGTAGTGTGTATAGTGTGTGTGTGTGTGTGTGTAGTGCGTATAGTGTGTGTGTGTGTATAGCGTGTGTGTGTGTAGTGCGTATAGTGTGTGTGTGTGTAGTGTGTATAGTGTGTGTGTGGTGTGTATAGCGTGTGTGTAGTGCGTATAGAGTGTGTGTGTGTGTGTGTAGTGTGTGTAGTGTGTGTGTGCGCATGCGTATATAGCGTGTGTGTGTCTGTCACATGCTGCATCGTTTCAGTGTTCGTCTGTGTGTGTGTGTGTGTGTGTGTGTACGTGCGTGAGTCACATGCTTGTTTCAGTGTTCGTGTGTGTGTGTGTGTGTGTGTGTGTGTGTGTGTGTGTACGTGCGTGCGTCAGTCACATGCTTGTTTCAGTGTTCCTCGGGGTGTTTATATTTGGGTCCCTGAGCTGGGCCCGTTTCAGAGACAGGGCTCTTCTCCCTCTGTTCTGAGGGTGAAATGGGGACTGCAGTCTGCCGAGAGGACTGTGTTTATAATAATGAGGGGCAGGGTCAGGGCGGGTCGGGGGGGGGGGGCGGGCGGGGGGGGGTCGGGGCTGGGTCAGGGGGGCGGGTCAGGGGGGGGTCGGGGCTGGGTCGGGGGGGGGCTCGGGGGGGGTCAGGGGGGCGGGTCGGGGGGGTCGGGGGCGGGTCAGGGGCGGGGGCGGGTAGGGGCGGGTCAGGGGGGCGGGTCGGGGGCGGGGTCGGGGGGGGGTCAGGGGGCGGGTCAGCGGGCGGGGGGGGCGGGTCGGGTCGGGTCAGGGGGCGGGTCGGGGTCGGGGGGCGGGTCGGGGCGGGTCGGGGGGGGGGGGGCGGGTCAGGGGCGGGTCGGGGCGGGTGGGTCGGGTAGGGGGTCCTGGGTCGGGGCGGGTCAGGGGCGGGTCGAGGGGGGTGTCGGGGGCGGGTCGGGGGGCGGGTCGGGGGCGGGTCAGGGGGCGGGTCAGGGGCGGGTCGGGGGCGGGTCAGGGGGCGGGTCTGGGGGCGGGTCGGGGCGGGTCGGGTCAGGGGGGCGGGTCAGGGGCGGGTCGGGGGCGGGTCGGGGCGGGGTCGGGGGGCGGGTCGGGGGGGGGGCGGGTCGGGGGCGGGTCAGCGTGGGGGCGGGTCGGGGGGCGGGTCAGGGGGGCGGGTCGGGGGCGGGGGGCGGCGGGTCGGGGCGGGTCGGGGGCGGGTCGGGGGCGGGTCGGGGGCGGGTCGGGGGCGGGTCGGGGGCGGGTCAGTGGTCGGGGGGTCGGGGGGGCGGGTCGGGGGGCGGGTCGGGGGGGGGTCAGGGGCGGGTCAGGGGCGGGTCGGGGGGCGGGTCAGGGGCGGGTCGAGGGAGCGGGTCGGGGGCGGGTCGAGGGAGCGGGTCGGGGCGGGTCGAGGGAGCGGGTCGGGGGGGCGGGTCAGGGGCGTGTCGGGGGCGGGTCGGGGGGGCGGGTCAGGGGCGTGTCGGGGGCGGGTCGGGGGCGGGTCAGGGGCGTGTCGGGGGTGGGTCGGGGGGGGTCGGGGGGCTGCCAGGTATTGGGATCCTCCTTCGGTCACACTGATATTCCGTAGCCTTGTGGCGCTGTCTCATCCCCCCGCGGCTGAATTAAATAGTTGTCATATTGTTGTGCCCTTTGTTTGCGGTGTTTCCATGGAGACGCCTCTGAAGCTGACCCCGGTGGTGAAGGAGCACATTCTGAACTTCTTGAGCCACTTCATTAAGGCTGTCAGACTCCTGCACAGACAACAATGCTGAGGACTTGCGCAGAGTAGGGCGCAAACACAAGCTTTCCCTCTTTATCCTCCACTCTCTCTCCCTCTCTCCCACCCTCTCTCCCCCTCTCATTCTCCTTCTCACCCTCTGTACCTCTCCCTCTATCCCTCTCACCCCCTCACCCTCTCTCTCTCCCTCTCTCATCCTCTCTCACCCCCCTCACCCTCTCTCATCCTCTCTCTCTCCTTCTCACCCTCTCTCTCTGTCCATCTCTCTCTCCCTCTCTCTCTCCCTCTCTCCCCCTCTCCCCCCTCTCTGTTTTCATAATGTTCAGTTATATTTATACAGCAGACATCTTAGTAAAGTTACAGAGCATATGGGGCTGTAGTACAGAGTACAGACGGCTTATCAGGAAATAAAAGCAAATTTAAAAAACACCTCAGCGCCATTTTAACCAAATAAAATACACTCTGGCTGTAATGCAAAATACAAGCAATACAGAGAAGTGAAAACATTTATCGCTCTCTCTCTCTCTCTCTCTCTCTCTCTCTCTCTCTCTGTTTTTTATCCCCTCCCTACATCGTGTTCTCAGACTCTACTCGCTGCACCCCCCCCCCCCCCCCCCCCCCCCCTCCCCACAAAGCTGCCCGTTGTGCCCGGGGAGGCATGCTGGGGGGGGCAGGACAGTGGTGCCCTGTACATGCGTGTCGTACCCGGACTCATCCATGAATAAACATGCGCTCACGCCCACAGAGCCCCCCTGCTGCCCCCCCCCCCCCCCCCAGAACAAGGCTCCTCACTCAGCGTCTGCACGGGCCACACAATCACAGCCTCTTTCCTTATAGCTCCAGTACATCGGGGGGGGGGGGGGGTCGGCAGCCTGTCAGAGCAGCTTTACATCCCACATGGCAACGCATCGCGGTACTGAAATGCAGCAGGAGCAGGGAGCAGCACAGGGAGCAACACAGATGCAGGGAGCAGCACAGGGAGCAGAAGATGCAGGGAGCAGCTCAGTTGCAGGGAGCAGCACAGGTAGCAGCAGATGCAGGGAGCAGCTCAGCCGCAGGGAGCAGCTCAGATGCAGGGAGCAGCAGGCGCAGGGAGCAGCTCAGTTGCAGGGAGCAGCAGATGCAGGGAGCAGCTCAGCCGCAGGGAGCAGCTCAGATGCAGGGAGCAGCAGGCGCAGGGAGCAGCTCAGTTGCAGGGAGCAGCAGATGCAGGGAGCAGCTCAGTTGCAGGGAGCAGCGCAGGGAGCAGCTCAGTTGCAGGGAGCAGCGCAGGGAGCAGCTCAGTCGCAGGGAGCAGCTCAGACACAGGGAGCAGCTCAGATGCAGGGAGCAGCAGGTGCAGAGAGCAGCTCAGTTGCAGGGAGCAGCTCAGGCGCAGGGAGCAGCACAGGGAGCATCAGGGGGGCGTGGTATCAGGTAGAGCCCTGTGAGATTTCACTAAATGTACTTAATCTGAAAGCAGACACAATCTGAAACTGCATTTTAAATCCTGAAATACAGGCTAAATTGCTTTAATTAGTCTACCGGTCCCATGGTGTCAAAGATGACACAAGCAAATTAATTTCTGGCTGTAAATCTGTTTTTGCAGTCCGTGACACTGAAGCGATGGCAGTGTGCTCTCTCTAACCTGCTTTTCCAGTCTAAACGTATGAGCGTGAGCGTGCGTGCGAGCGTGTGCATGAGAGTGTGTGTGTGTGTGTGTGAGAGAGCGTGTGTGTGCTTGTGTGTGCGTGCGTGCATGTGTGTGAGAGAGTGTGTGTGTGTGTGTGTGTGAGATGTGCATGCGTGCGTGCATGTGTGCGTGCATGTGTGTGCATGAGAGTGTGTGTGTTGATGTGCTGAAATGACGCTCCTCTCCTCACTGTGCACACACTTACACACACACACTCTCACACACACACATGCACGCACGCATGCACACACACACTCTCATACACACACACACACACACACACACACACACACTCACGCACACACATGCACGCACGCACACACACTCTCACACATGCACGCACGCATACACACTCACACACACGCACGCACACACTCTCAGACAGTCTCACACAGACACACGCAAGCTCACACACACTCTTTCTCTCTCTCACCTCACACACACACACCTGTACTGAGCGGCGTGTATTTAACAATGCTAATTCAGAACTTCACA
This sequence comes from Anguilla japonica, assembly GCA_025169545.1. Classification (NCBI taxonomy): domain Eukaryota; kingdom Metazoa; phylum Chordata; class Actinopteri; order Anguilliformes; family Anguillidae; genus Anguilla; species Anguilla japonica. The sequence continues at coordinate 756,342 of CM045893.1, read as the reverse complement.
AAGTGAACACAGCACAGAAATAAAATAAATAAAATAATTTGTCTTATTTGATAGAGGAAATCTGAAATCAATAAAAGTGAAATGGAAAACTGTGAAATGGAAAATCAGGAAAAGGAATCAAACAGAATAAAAAGGATGTTACAGCGCCCCAGGCATCGGGGTAACACACAGGCTGAGGCCAGAGTCCGGGGGTCAGCACCTGGACCAGCAGCTTCCCCCTGGACAGACCTGTCAGTGAGCCTAAAAACATCTGCCTCGCAAACAAGGACAGAGCGGACAGGAGAAACCGAGGGACTGGGAACAAGACTGCAGTTAATGTACCCCCAAAATATGCAGTTAATGTACCCCCAAAATATGCAGTTAATGTACCCCCAAAATATGCAGTTAATGTACCCCCAAAATATGCAGTTAATGTACCTCCAAAATATGCAGTTAATGCACCCCCACAATATGCAGTTAATGTACCCCCAGATTACTGGCCAGCCACCGTTCAGCGGGATGGCGATCGCTGTCGTTCTGGCCGCTGATTTGCTGTCGTTCTGGCCGCTGATTCGCTGTCGTTCTGGCCGCTGTGTTCCCTGACTGCAGTCACACAGAGATCTTTCTCTCTCCAGTCCCAGCCCCCATCAAAACACACATTAGCCCCATTCATACCCAGCCACAAAGCAGGTCCTGGGCTCACATTTTTCATAGACGTCTGCCCCCCCCCCCCTTTTTTCTGAACAAACATCTCTTTGATATTCTCAGGGGGCAGACACAAGTGCGCCCCCCCTCAACAAAAAAAAGAAAAGAAAATTGAGTCAAAGTCATACATTCCTTTTTGTTCTGTTTATCATGCCATCTCTGCAGAGAGGCTGGAGGACTGTCTAAAAACGCTCAGATTCTGTATGCAAACAAATGTGCCCTCACTCCCATAGATGTAAGTACCATAGACAGAAACAAGACGATAGATGCCGTGGTCACCACATTCTCACTTCTCAGGCATCTTACTTCAGATGGAAGCCTGTAGGCTGACTGCTAGAAATACTACATTTCCCATCAGCAGCAATTTTTTTGTTTTTATTTTAAAGCGGCTTTCTGTGCTGTAACAGCCACTTTTTCTCCAGTGATTCACATTGTTGATCATGGGCACTGTGCTGGAAGTACAGGTTGGGCTTATCGGCTGCTGGGAAAGCTTCTCTGTTAGTGTGTAGTGTGCACAGAGTCCTGTGGTAAACAGGCTGGTAGTGTGCACAGAGTCCTGTGGTAAACAGGCTGGTAGTGTGCACAGAGTCCTGTGGTAAACAGGTTGGTAGTGTGCACAGAGTCCTGTGGTAAAGCACAGGCTGGTAGTGTGCACAGAGTCCTGTGGTAAAGCACAGGCTGGTAGTGTGCACAGAGTCCTGTGGTAACACAGGCTGGTAGTGTGCACAGTCCTGTGGTAAACAGGTTGGTAGTGTGCACAGAGTCCTGTGGTAAAGCACAGGCTGGTAGTGTGCACAGAGTCCTGTGGTAAAGCACAGGCTGGTAGTGTGCACAGAGTCCTGTGGTAAACAGGCTGGTAGTGTGCACAGAGTCCTGTGGTAAACAGGCTGGTAGTGTGCACAGAGTCCTGTGGTAAACAGGCTGGTAGTGTGCACAGAGTCCTGTGGTAAACAGGCTGGTAGTGTGCACAAAGTCCTGTGGTAAACAGGCTGGTAGTGTGCACAGAGTCCTGTGGTAAAGCACAGGTTGGTAGTGTGCACAGAGTCCTGTGGTAAACAGGCTGGTAGTGTGCACAGAGTCCTGTGGTAAAGCACAGGCTGGTAGTGTGCACAGAGTCCTGTGGTAAACAGGCTGGTAGTGTGCACAGAGTCCTGTGGTAAACAGGCTGGTAGTGTGCACAGAGTCCTGTGGTAAAGCACAGGTTGGTAGTGTGCACAGAGTCCTGTGGTAAACAGGCTGGTAGTGTGCACAGAGTCCTGTGGTAAAGCACAGGTTGGTAGTGTGCACAGAGTCCTGTGGTAAACAGGCTGGTAGTGTGCACAGAGTCCTGTGGTAAACAGGCTGGTAGTGTGCACAGAGTCCTGTTTTAAAGCACAGGTTGGTAGTGTGCACAGAGTCCTGTGGTAAACAGGCTGGTAGTGTGCATAGAGTCCTGTGGTAAAGCACAGGCTGGTAGTGTGCACAGAGTCCTGTGGTAAAACAGGCTGGTAGTGTGCAGTCCTGTTTGAAACCACAGGTTGGTAGTGTGCACAGAGTCCTGTGGTAAACAGGCTGGTAGTGTGCATAGAGTCCTGTGGTAAAGCACAGGCTGGTAGTGTGCACAGGGTCCTGTGGTAAAGCACAGGCTGGTAGTGTGCACAGGGTCCTGTGGTAAACAGGCTGGTAGTGTGCACAGAGTCCTGTGGTAAACAGGCTGGTAGTGTGCACAGAGTCCTGTGGTAAACAGGCTGGTAGTGTGCACAGAGTCCTGTGGTAAAGCACAGGTTGGTAGTGTGCACAGAGTCCTGTGGTAAACAGGCTGGTAGTGTGCACAGAGTCCTGTGGTGAAGCACAGGCTGAGTGATTATGTTCAGCAAGCTAACGTATCAGAGAGGCAGCCGTGATGTTGTGTGTCACTCTGAGTCCAAGGAGGGCGTGGCTTATCTTGCTGTAATTGGTCAGCGAGGGAGGATGAGGGCGGGGCTTATCCTAGCTGTAATTGGTCAGTGAGGGAGGATGAGGGCGGGGCTTATCCTAGCTGTAATTGGTCAGCGAGGGAGGATGAGTCCTGCTTTTGTAATTGGTCAGCAGGGCGGGGCTCTGCTGTAAAGCGAGGGAGGATGAGGGGGGGCCCCAGCGATGAACCCAAACCCGATGAACCCAAACCCCCCCCACCCCCCCCCCCACCCCTTCCTGACCCAGTTTCATCAATCGGAAGCAGAACGTTACAGACCAGGCGGGTCTGCTGGTGTTAAACTCAGCCAGTCTACAGGACAAGCACAGAGGTCCAGAGTCTCACAAATATATCCACAGACCATCAACACTCTCTCCTTCTGTCAAACAACCTGAAAAATGTCTTATTTTTGACAAATATCCTTTCTGTGGACCGACCACAGCCATTGACACAAAGAAATGTGTTCTACATGAATTATAACAATGGGTCCTCATTAGGGTCTAATTATCTCAAGCGCAATTAGTCTCGCTTTTTCTTCTACTCTGAAGTGATTCCCTGTGAAACTGGAAATGGAAAACCACTACCTACTCCAGCAAAGCTGATCATTTTGTGTTCATAATCTTTTTGTTACAATAATAATAATAATAATGATGATAACAAGACCAGGTTAAAACCTAGTATACGGCTGGACCTAACACACGTGATCCGGCCGACCAATGGTGTAACTTCATCACTCACTCACTCACTCAGTCACAGACATATGCGTTTGTAGGGCTGGCCCCGCTGTTGCGGTCCAGCCAATAATAATGATAATAATGATAATAATAATAATGATAATAATGATAATAATGATAATAGTAATAATAATAATAATGTATAAAATAGGTGCTGCTGCACAGCTCGTAGCAGTGGGGGTTCCCTCTCCTAGTTTCAGTGGGAGAGAATCACTGTGCCACTGAGAATATTCATTACATTGTGTCTCACAGCACTCAGATATTTACACTGAAATGGAAATGCAGATGTGTGTTCTAGTTTAAAAAGGGGGTTTTATTCTAAGCAGGCCTTACTGTCAGCACGCTGTCAGCCAGCTTTAAAGCATTTTCAGAGCCTGTGTGCTGACACACAGGAACTACAGCTGGCTCGACTGCCCTATTTCATAAAGCTGTGGTGTCATTTTGCATTTTGAAATATTCCCCATATTCCGCAGCGCCATTAATAAAAACTT
>CM045893.1:737500-750000 GCA_025169545.1 Anguilla japonica | reverse complement strand
AGCCCCATAGCTGCTGGTGAGCAGGGTGAGTTTCTGCCCAGTGCACCTGTGCTTCGCAGGTGGGGCTGTATTGTATTTATTTTTGCTGAAAACACAGCTGGGGGTGATCTGTCTCCTGCCTGGAAGGAGCCTGGACTCCAGGTGTGCAGATCTTACGCACAGACCTGAGGACCGCTTCAGATCACACACAGACGCGAGGTCTGAATCCAACCCCAACCCCAACCCCAACCCCAACCCTACAAAATCAGTTATTCATGAGCTTGAGGAGGTGACATCAGGTCTTGTCCTGACTTATTACTTTGTTATTAGACCAAACTGAAATGGTGGTTTTTGTGCTCTTAATGGCATAAGAAAATAAAAACTACAGCCATCTCACATATCCTGTATGGACCTATGGTAATTAAGCTATTAAAAGCTATTAGAAGCAGTGCACATTATCATTTTATATTTACTGTATGTACTGTATTATATTTTATATTCTGTAAGCTGTTGATTTGTTGGATACCCGGAAACAGCAGCTGTTAGGAAAAGATGGGCAGAGTGCAGTACTGACCTGCACAGTCCTGCTGTCTGTTAGCTGCATGTACTGACCTGCACAGCCCTGTGGTCTGTTAGCTGCATGTACTGACCTGCACAGTCCTGTTGTCTGTTAGCTGCATGTACTGACCTGCATAGTCCTGCTGTCTGTTAGCTGCATGTACTGACCTGCACAGCCCTGCGGTCTGTTAGCTGCATGTACTGACCTGCACAGTCCTGCTGTCTGTTAGCTGCATGTACTGACCTGCACAGCCCTGTGGTCTGTTAGCTGCATGTACTGACCTGCACAGTCCTGCTGTCTGTTAGCTGCATGTACTGACCTGCACAGTCCTGTGGTCTGTTAGCTGCATGTACTGACCTGCACAGCCCTGCTGTCTGTTAGCTGCATGTACTGACCTGCACAGCCCTGTGGTCTGTTAGCTGCATGTACTGACCTGCACAGCCCTGTGGTCTGTTAGCTGCATGTACTGACCTGCACATCCCTGTGGTCTGTTAGCTGCATGTACTGACCAGCACAGCCCTGTGGTCTGTTAGCTGCATGTACTGAACAAGCAGGAGATGAGTATCTCTCTGAAACAGCACATCCATCAGCGCTGCGATGCCCTGTCCGTTCTGTGTTGGTCTGCAGGAGTGTAAGTATTAATAACTGACGTACGTGTGTCTGTCCAGCTCGGAGCTGCTCTGTGCTCCTTACGCAGGGAGATTTTCAGCTGAAACTGCATCTGGCATTTAGAAGAAACACTCAGCACTTTACCGTATGCTCATAAACACCATAAAGCCTATAACCCACTTTCACATCACTCCTCCCAGAGTGCACCTGTACGCACTGTGTTTTTCCCCAATCAAGCTCTAAATTAATTTGTTTTGATGAGGTGTTAATTGAAAATATGACTATTTCACCAACTCTAGAGAGTTGTTTCTATAAGTGTTGGTGAAAGGTTAAGTCTTTGCTAAAAAAAAAAAAAAATGTTTTTTTCAACATGTGCTTTGAATATGAATAAAGGAACGGAATAACTGCATTATTCAGTTAATTAAAAGATGTAGGCCACGTCCTAATTAATGAAACAGCGAAGCATAACTGTGATTATGCTCAATTGCAATTTATAATTCTAATTTGTTAATGAGACAAAACATTTATTAGGGCAAAAAAAAAGCCAGAAACGTTAAAATACCTTGACGTCGGTGTACGCACGCTGGTGTATGAACCCCCCACCCACCCCCCACCCACAGCCCACCCACACCCCACCCACACTCCACCCACACCCCACCCAAACCTGCCGTACTGAAGCAGGAAAACTCCAGCTACCTTTCACACACACACACACACACGCACGCACATGCGCACACACACACCAGTGTGTTTTTCATCAGCTCAGTTGGCAGTTAGAACAGATGCCAGATTACAACACCCCCACCCACCCCCGCGACCCCCCATCTCTAAATACTAATCTCACTATAAATTAACGTTCTGTCTGTCCCTGACCCCCATATGGCACAGCCACACACCCAAAACCCAAACACACAGACCCTGCCTCACACCCCAAACACACAGACCCTGCCTCACACCCCAAACACACAGACCCTGCCTCACACCCCAAACACACAGACCCTGCCTCACACCCCAAACACACAGACCTTGCCTCACACCCCAAACACACAGACCCTGTCTCACACACCCAAACACACAGACCCTGCCTCACACCCCAAACACACAGACCCTGCCACACACCCCAAACACACAGACCCTGCCTCACACACACACACACACACACACACACCCTGCCACACACCCAAAGCCCAAACACACAGACCCTGCCTAACACCCCCAAACACACAGACCCTGCCTCACACCCCAAACACACACACAGACCCTGCCTCACACCCCAAACACACAGACCCTGCCACACACCCCAAACACACAGACCCTGCCTCACACCCCAAACACACAGACCCTGCCACACACCCCAAACACACAGACCCTGCCACACACCCCAAACACACAGACCCTGCCTCACACCCCAAACACACAGACCCTGCCTCACACACCCAAACACACAGACCCTGCCTCACACCCCAAACACACAGACCCTGCCTAACACCCAAAACCCAAACACACAGACCCTGCCTCACACCCCAAACACACAGACCCTGCCACACACCCAAAACCCAAACACACAGACCCTGCCTCACACCCCAAACACACAGACCCTGCCACACACCCCAAACACACAGACCCTGCCTCACACACCCCAAACACACAGACCCTGCCTCACACACCCAAACACACAGACCCTGCCTCACACCCCAAACACACAGACCCTGCCTCACACCCCAAACACACAGACCCTGCCACACACCCCAAACACACAGACCCTGCCACACACCCCCAAACACACAGACCCTTCCACACACCCCAAACACACAGACCCTGCCACACACCCCCAAACACACAGACCCTGCCTCACACCCCAAACACACAGACCCTGCCACACACCCCAAACACACAGACCCTGCCTCACACACCAAACACACAGACCCTGCCTCACACCCCAAACACACAGACCCAGCCACACACCCCAAACACACAGACCCTGCCTAACACCCCCAAACACACAGACCCTGCCACACACCCGAAAACCCAAACACACAGACCCTGCCACACACCCCAAACACACACACACACACACCCTGCCACACACCGTGATATCCACATATGGAATATGCATAGAGAGAAAACTATGTCACACACTGTCAAACAAAAACACCTCTTTACCCACAACCACACATATATACCCTGCCACTGTACCCCTAGCCAGCAGTATATAATTCATCTGTATCTTCGTTATTCGTAAAAGTTAGATGTTTGGGTACTTTTCCATCCATCCATTATTTAAACCTGCTTATTCTTGGAGCCTTGGGTACTTATTAGTACCCAAATACTAAGTACCTAACATTTGGTCAGTTTGTTCCTTATTAAAGGGCAAAAATGCACCTCCATTGTGCCTTTGTTTCTATGTCACGTTGGAGTGTCTGCCAAATAAATGTACTGAGAGTGCACAGGGGCAAAAACAGCTAAAACAGCTAAAACAGCTAAAACACACAACCGCACTGATGCTGCCATCTTTAAGATATCCGTCATTTTACAGACAATAAAACATGACACCAGATTACACAGAGGATTAACACATGGCACAGCTGGCACACTGAAGATGATGCATTGTAATGACGTAGTTCTGATTTTTGTTTTGCCTTCTCAATATCCACTTTGTGTCACCATTTTTTAATTTTATTTCTCTCTCAGAAAAAGCCTGCTGTAGCAGGTTTTTAAAAATGAAATGCAATATGTTCCCATAATTAGAGCCAAACAATAATAACACATTGTTTGCATTTAAATGAAGTGTTCCACGTTAAGGGAAAAGACCCTCGTGGACAGTGTGAAAAATGAAATTTCCCGCTTTCCCCCCCTAAGATAAGGCATCAAACATCCACAGGGACGCGCACGTGGAGGGCCCACACAAACCGGGCGATTCACGCCGCATTTCTCTCTTAATTCCCACATCGCACGCGCACACGTGTGCATTCCTTCCATATGTTTATTACAGCCATTTCTAGCCCGACCTCAGTAGGTAGCCTCGCTGGGAACTGGTATACTTACGGAAGCAAAAGCTCCTTACTTCAGTCAAGTGTGTTCATGTAAACAGTATGCTGGACCGCCATACAGAACTGGACCGAACGGATCTAGAAGACTATAGCATAATGTAGCCAGTTAGTATAACATTCGGGTATTGGTCATCGCTTAAGTTCATACTGGGGCCCGTTCACTGCGATTTTCTTTTCGTGAGACGCAGGAGACTTCGGCCGGTCTAATTCAATTACACATCCGCGCGCGATGAGCCTATCGGAGGCGCAGCCCCGCGCGAGGGACCCACACACATCTCCCTCTCTCACATATTTGCGCGGCCACTCGCCAGTGGCGACTGGATTGTCTCTCATCATCACAAAGACGGTCAAAACAATAGAGGAATTATCCGTCCGTTCCAAATAAACCACCGCTGTTGTTTTCCGAGCGCGTCTGTCGAGCACTTGCCATATGCCCGTGTCTCGCAGCGCCCCAATCCGCCAATCGCCTCTCACTCTAACCCCCGTGTAGGAGGTTACTTCGCTCTAATTCGCACTAATGCGCAGAGACAGCTACGCTACTGTTCGTTTGTTTTCAAGGAACAGAAAAAAATCAGTGTTTGTAAGAGATATGAAATACAATTTAAAACATTTAAGATACGCTGACAAGGGACAACGAAGAACACACACCGTACAGATGACGTGTGAAATAATTCTTCGCCCCCCCAGGACCCCGTCACTGTGCTTTAAATTTCGGTGGGGTAACAAATGAATGTACCTCACTTCAGGGTACTCGGCACTCATCCACGCTCGCGCTAAGCCGCCTGTCAGCGGTATGGATTTTGTACATCGCGTATTGTAAAAATATTTTCTTATAAGCCGCATGTTACACTGGAGCGGGGCGACATTATTCCCACGGCTAACAACAGTTAAAGGTTTATCATTTTCAGTAGTTACAGAAAGGTGCGAAACTCCTATTATCTCGACATTACGCCAAGGACACTGCCTTCAGTTGATCATTGGTCCTTACCTGTTTTCATACGGAGTAGAATAAGGAAAGACGCCCCGATGACGAATCCCGGTGTCTCTATAAATCCCGGATTGATGCCTGCATTGTAGGACGCTGTCGCTGGAAGTAATCCTGGTGTCAGTGTGCGACGGCAGACCACAGCGAAGCGGGGGGTTAGGGGCTGGACAGAGGAGGAGATGCGGGGGGTAGCGGCCGTGGGACTACCCTACAGGGATCCAATTACAGCAGACACACGAGGGGCTGCGTGGAGTATAATGCACTCTGCGTAAGACCATCCGTAACATCCCTTCACCGGGCTTCGCTCCCTAGTCTGCTGCAGCTTTTGCACGCGCCAAAAAAAATACCAGGAACCGCGCATGACTCACCCACCTCGCGCCGTGCGTTTCAGACCCCAGAGGCAAAGGCTTATTTATTTATTTATTTATTCATGCAAACAAAACAAAAAAATCTCAATAACTCGATTCTTTTTAGTGCAGCGATTTCATGTCACCAAGATTAAATCGATATTTATGATTTATTAAAAAATGCCTTTCCACGAGAAAAAATCAGTAGGCTATTATTAAAACAGAACTCAGAGGTTCTGAACACGCCGAACTATTGGTAGGAAGCTCTATTAAACGCCGAGATGGGTTTTTCCTCGTGTAATTTGAAATCGTGAGTATTAGTTTTATAAGTGGCTAAATGGGAATACGATGGCTTTAGCCGAACCTCTTAACAACTGCTTTATTCTTTCCGCCGCACGCGGTCGCATATTTGTTATCTTTAAAATGCTTTAATCTGAAGTGTCATGTCAGATAGTAACTTACATCTTACTTAGGTCATAATAATACCCATAACCCATTGTTACTAATATACAAACGGCAGTGCCCTGCACTTCAGAGATGCAAATAGTTCAATAGTTTTTTGATATGGCTTTAATGCCCCCTTGAACTGCCCATTCAAGGGGACTACATCACTGTACTAACGCAGCTGGAGCAGCTGGAGCAGACTGCATCACTGTACTAACGCAGCCGGAGCAGCTGGAGCAGACTGCATCACTGTACTAACACAGCCGGAGCAGACTGCATCACTGTACTAACGCAGCCGGAGCAGCCGGAGCAGACTGCATCACTGTACTAACGCAGCCGGCGCAGACTGCATCACTGTACTAACGCAGCCGGAGCAGACTGCATCACTGTACTAACGCAGCTGGAGCAGACTGCATCACTGTACTAACGCAGCCAGAGCAGACTGTATCACTGTACTAACGCAGCTGGAGCAGCCAGAGCACACTGCCAGCCCCATGATTGGCCAGATGAGTCACTGTTGTTTGATGGTGCTCAGGGTGTCATGGCAACTGAGACCCCCCAAACCTGGGCGATGCCCTGGCCAGGTATTCTTCTGGTGCAGTATCGGTTGGCTCGCGGAACACTTGGGAAAGTTGAATCCTGCATAGTCTTGATTGGGCTCTGGGCTTTATATCACCAGAACCAGAGCCAGAGCCAGGACCTGAACCTGAACTAGAACCAGAACCAGAGCCAGGATCTGAACTAGAACCAGAACCAGAACCAGAGCCAGGATCTGAACTAGAACCAGAACCAGAACCAGGATCTGAACTAGAACCAGAACCAGAACCAGAGCCAGGACCTGAACCAGAACCATAATCAGAATTGGAACCAGAGCCAGAACCAGAACTGGAACAGGTACTTTAGCTGGCCCCGCTCCTCCACACCCAGTGAATATGAGTATAATATATACTGCATTAATTTACTGTTGAGTTAGCATATACAGGATTACAGTTATGAAAGACTACCTACCACATAACAAACAAGAAATATGAGCATTAGCAGGAATATGGAGACAGAAACTACTGATATAACGCCACTGGGAAAAATAAGTTATTTATGTAAGGAAGTGGGAGAGTGTGCTAAGGTAACGCCACTTGTCACAGGTGAGCGTTTTCCTTCTGATAGAGGTACAGGTGCTCGCAAATGTTGCCATTAAATTAAAATTTCAGGTTTTAGGAAAACTTCGATATTCTGATGCATAGTAGACTGTTACATCTTATCTGCACACGGAATGTGTGCTTCAATCACGGTCCCGCGATTTTCTCAGCTTTATCCGCTGCTATAGCATCATCTAGTGGAGACTGTGGGCAATACGCCTAGTTGAATTATGATAATATGTGATGGTTATCATTATTATCACGTACGGTCTCTGTGTAATATAAAGATGTTCAGGAGACGTCAGAGGAGTCATCACAATGAGAAAGATGTAAAGGTAGCATGTGTATGCCCAGTTGAGCACACTAAACAGGCCAGGGTGTGTTTGCATGTGTTTTTCAGTCCTATTATATTTTCATTTGCATGCTATTTTATTTTAGTACTTCCTTTATATCTTTTATTTATTTGTGTATTTATTTATATTTATTTTATCATTTACTATTTGAGGTGCATCTCTATAAAAGGTGCTAGGCATAAAGTTTATTATTATTATTATTATTATTATTATTATTATTTTCGACTCAGAGTCTTCCGACTCAGAGGTCGTGGATTCAGTTAAATCGTTGTGGTAAAGATTGTATGGGAGATCCGTACAATTTAAACTGTGAATTGGTGCCTGATTGTGAGTGTTCTTGTATTAATTTCACACTTTTTGAAGTTCTGCAGTTTGAATATGTACAATTAACAAAACAATGTGTGCACTTTTTTGACACAAAGGAGCAATCTGCTTCAATACAAAATCCAATACCTTTGTATTTACTCTTAACATTTACATTTTAGACATTGAGCTGACGCTCTTATCCAGAGCAACTTGCAATTAGTGCACAGAATTCAGGGACTGCTTTCAGTGTGCGGTATTACTGGGTGCTGAACACGCGTTCAGTTTGGGTTTACACAAACTGCTGTGTGTTGCGAACATGTTCAATTCTGGTGAATACTTTTCAACTGGAGTGAGCCTGGTGCTCTACAGTATGTATGAGGGAACAGCTGCAATCTCTCTCGCCTGTCTCTGAACACCTGCCCTGACATCTTACTGAACCTCATCCTGTCCCTGAACACCTGCCCTGACACCTGACTGAACCTCATCCTGTCCCTGAACACCTACCCTGACACCTGACTGAACCTCATCCTGTCCCTGAACACCTGCCCTGACACCTGACTGAACCTCATCCTGTCCCTGAACACCTGCCCTGACACCTGACTGAACCTCATCCTGTCCCTGAACACCTGCTCTGACACCTGACTGAACCTCATCCTGTCCCTGAACACCTGCCCTGACACCTGACTGAACCTCATCCTGTCCCTGAACACCTGCCCTGACATCTTACTGAACCTCGTCCTGTCTTCTGTACACCATACTTCCCATCATGCTTCACTTGCCCCTCTGGGCTGCTGGGAAATGCAGTCTGTCACAGTTCCCTCCCTTTGTTCCGTTCCCTTGGTTACGTGCAGCCACCCTATGGCAGCTCTTAACTTCAGCAGCTTCTGTTTTTCAAAGGGACAGTTTGCAGAAGGAATGCTAACAGCTTGTTAAAAATAATCACCGCCCTGAGCTGCTGGGTTATAACGCTGCGTGTGAATGAAAGCAGCTGGTCCCAGGAGCCAGGTCTACTTCCTGCTGCATTCTCATTGGATCACAGTTCCCAGAGCTGGCCAATCCTGCGGGGGTATTGACAGTTGTTCTGTGGCTGAAGGACCTGTATGGCTTTTTTTGCTAAGTTGCCTCAGAGCATAGACTCTCTCTCACTCTGTATCTCTTCTCTCTCTCTCTCTCTCTCCACCCCCTCCCTCTCACACTCTCTCTTTTGCATTTTTCTCATTTCCCTCATTCTCTCACAGTTTTTTTTCTCGCTCAGGAGGAGGGAGGTGTTTTTTCTGTATCCTGCTGGCTTCTCCCCCTCTTTCTCTGTTTGCTTGAAGCAGTAGAGCCACACAGCCCTGTTAAGAATTTGCAGCATGTGCATTTTCACAAACAAACCTCAAGAGGGTGCTGTCTGACCGGAACACTTTCACATGAAGCCACTCTGAAGCCAAGACTCTTCTCTTTCTGCAGGAAGCCTGGCTTACTCACACACACACTCAAACATGTACACATTCAAGCATGCACACACATGCAGACACACACACACACACACACACACACACACACGCACTCAAGCATGCACACACATGCAGACACACACACACACACACTCAAGCATGCACACACATGCAGAAACACACACACACACACACACACTCAAACATGCACACATTCAAGCATGCACACACATGCAGACACACACACACACACAAGCATGCACACACACATGCAGACACACACACACACACACACACACACACATTCAAGCATGCACACACATGCAGATACACACACACACACACACACACACTCAAGCATGCACACACACATGCAGACACACACAGAATTATGTGGGTTATATGTGTGATATACATGTATAAAACTTGGATGAGAGACCTTCTGGGACACCTTTTGGAAAGTTGCTGCTGAGTCATTTTGTTTGTGGACCAGTAGGGAGACTCCTCTGGACCGGGCAGAAACGCCCTGGTCATTAAGAATGATGGGGACACTGTGCTGTAGGAGGTACCATGCATGGGATGGGATTTTGAACTATGGTCCTGACTTACTGCTCATTGAAGATCCTGTGGAAGATCTCTCATAGAGCAGAGGGTTCCCTGGTGCTGAGGGGGGGTTATAGAACTTTACCCCAGACCTGCACTCAGGACCCTGGGGGGGCGCGTGGTCTAGATTTAGGAGAGAAGTGACACTTGCGATGGAACACCGCTCCATCCAGAGAGGTCCCGCTGTCACTCAGCCCAAAATGCATCTGTGGCCCTCTGGGGTAAGGCGGGTGCTGCTGCACCTCATGTCCCCAGGTGACCCCCCGCCCCAGATGAACCCCCTGCCAAAACAGAATTCCAGCGGATCAGGACAGTCCGTCCCGTTAAGGACTGCCCCAGGACTCATTCTGAATTAGAAGCAATGTCACATCAGATAAAAGCACAAAAACACAAACATTAACACTGCAGGGATAAGCAGGTTTGTGTCTGATGTGTGTGTGTGTGTGTGTGTGTGTGTGTGCATGCCAGTGAGTGAGTGTGAGTAAGAGTGTGAGTGAGAGTATGTGAGTGAGTGAGTGAGTGAGAGAGTGTGTGAGTGTGTGTGTGAAAGTGAGTGTGAGAGTGAGTGAGAGAGTGAGAGTGTGTGAGTGTGAGAGTGAGTGAGAGTGTGTGTGAGAGTGAGTGAGTGAGTGAGAGTGTGTGAGTGTGAGAGTGTGTGTATGTGTGAGTGAGAGTGAGAGTGTGTGAGTGAGTGAGTGTGAGAGTGTGTGTATGTGTGTGAGTGAGTGAGAGTGAGAGTGTGTGTGAGAGTGAGTGAGTGATAGAGTGAGAGTGAGTGAGTGTGTGTATATGTGTGTGAGAGAGTGAGTGAGAGAGTGAGAGTGTGTATGAGAGTGTGAGTGAGAGTGTGTGTGAGAGTGAGTGAGTGATAGAGTGAGAGTGAGTGAGTGTGTGTATATGTGTGTGAGAGAGTGAGAGTGAGAGTGAGTGAGAGAGTGAGAGTGTGTATGAGAGTGTGAGTGAGAGAGTGAGAGTGTGTGTGAGAGTGAGTGAGTGATAGAGTGAGAGTGAGTGAGTGTGTGTATATGTGTGTGAGAGAGTGAGAGTGAGTGAGAGAGTGAGAGTGTGTATGAGAGTGTGAGTGAGAGAGTGAGAGTGTGTGTGAGAGTGAGTGAGTGAGTGAGTGTGTGTATATGTGTGTGAGAGAGTGAGAGTGAGAGTGAGTGAGAGAGTGAGAGTGTGTATGAGAGTGTGAGTGAGAGTGAGTGAGTGTGAGGGTACGGCTGCCCTGTAGATCTCCAGGGTTAGTTAGCCGTGTGTCTGCATGCAGAAACATGGAGTCTGTCAGAGGCAGTGTCCTCACTAGTGATGTAATCAGACACAGAGGCAGTGTCCTCACTAGTGATGTAATCAGACACAGAGGCAGTGTCCTCACTAGTGTGATGTAATGAGTGAGACAGTGAGGCAGTGAGTGGTGTCCTCAGAGTAGTGATGTAATATGTGTGTCAGACTCAGAGTGTGCAGGTACAGGCTCCCTGTAGATCTCCAGGGTTAGTTAGCCGTGTGTCTGCATGCAGAAACACTGGAGTCTGTCAGAGGCAGTGTCCTCACTAGTGATGTAATCAGACACAGAGGCAGTGTCCTCACTAGTGATGTAATCAGACACAGAGGCAGTGTCCTCACTAGTGATGTAATCAGACACAGAGGCAGTGTCCTCACTAGTGATGTAATCAGACTCAGAGGCAGTGTCCTCACTAGTGATGTAATCAGACTCAGAGGCAGTGTCCTCACTATTGATGTAATCAGACTCAGAGGCAGTGTCCTCACTAGTGATGTAATCAGACTCAGAGGCAGTGTCCTCACTAGTGATGTAATCAGACACAGAGGCAGTGTCCTCACTAGTGATGTAATCAGACTCAGAGGCAGTGTCCTCACTAGTGATGTAATCAGACTCAGAGGCAGTGTCCTCACCAGTGATGTAATCAGACTCAGAGGCAGTGTCCTCACTAGTGATGTAATCAGACTCAGAGGCAGTGTCCTCACTAGTGATGTAATCAGACACAGAGGCAGTGTCCTCACTAGTGATGTAATCAGACACAGAGGCGGTGTCCTCACTAGTGATGTAATCACACACAGAGGCGGTGTCCTCACTAGTGATGTAATCACACACAGAGGCGGTGTCCTCACTAGTGATGTAATCAGACACAGAGGCAGTGTCCTCACTAGTGATGTAATCACACACAGAGGCGGTGTCCTCACTAGTGATGTAATCACACACAGAGGCGGTGTCCTCACTAGTGATGTAATCAGACACAGCGGTGTCTGCTCTGTCCTCACAGCCAGCAGGACCCCGGGCTGCCAGCAGGCCGATCCGCCCCCATCAGCACAATCTGCCCCATCAGCGCAATCTGCCCCAAAACAGCCGATAAGCCGCTTCATCTGATACCCTGCCAGCACCACCAGCAGCCCCTCAGCACTCCAGTCAAAACACACACACACACACACACACACACTCAGGGGCGCACACATGCTCACATACTCACATACACACACACACACTCAGGGGCGCACACATACTCACATACACACACACACACACACACACACACACACACACAGGGGCGCACACATACACACACACTCACACGAGCACACACACACACACACACACACACAGGCGCACGTACAGGCATGGACACACACACACACACACACACACTCTCTCTCTCTCTGTCTTTTTCTGTCTCTCT
>CM045893.1:730000-732500 GCA_025169545.1 Anguilla japonica | reverse complement strand
TCCTGAAGGCGTGAGATAAGATGTAAACATGTGAGTGAAGAATCAGGGTGAAGATGCTGTACACCTCAGTGTACACCATACTAAAGTCATCAGACTTTAATAAGTCACTAGAGTGATTTATCTAAATTTCAGCATCTTTTCATTGGTCATTTAATCGCGCTGTTTTGATTTTGTTGTGTGATGTTTTTTCAGAAGCAAACAGAAACTGTGAAGCGTTTTTCGCGGTGGTGCTTCGATCCAGCGCTGAGAAAGAGCGAGAGGAGAGACGTTCTCCCGCCATGTGAGGTCATCAGCTGCACTGTCATTGGCTGCATGCCTTCACTCAGAGCTGCACTGTCATTGGCTGTATGCCTGCACTCAGAGCTGCACTGTCATTGGCTGTATGCCACTCAGAGCTGCACTGCCATTGGCTGTATGCCTTCACTCAGAGCTGCACTGTCATTGGCTGTATGCCTGCACTCAGAGCTGCACTGTCATTGGCTGTATGCCACTCAGAGCTGCACTGCCATTGGCTGTATGCCTGCACTCAGAGCTGCACTGTCATTAGCTGCATGCCTTCACTCAGAGCTGCACTGTCATTGGCTGCATGCCTTCACTCAGAGCTGCACTGTCATTGGCTGCATGCCTTCACTCAGAGCTGCACTGTCATTGGCTGCATGCCTTCACTCAGAGCTGCACTGTCATTGGCTGCTGCATGCCTTCACTCAGAGCTGCACTGTCATTGGCTGCATGCCTGCACTCAGAGCTGCACTGTCATTGGCTGCATGCCTTCACTCAGAGCTGCACTGTCATTGGCTGCATGTCTTCACTCAGAGCTGCACTGTCATTGGCTGCATGCCTTCACTCAGAGCTGCACTGTCATTGGCTGCATGCCTTCACTCAGAGCTGCACTGTCATTGGCTGCATGCCTTCACTCAGAGCTGCACTGTCATTGGCTGCATGCCTTCACTCAGAGCTGCACTGTCATTGGCTGCATGCCTGCACTCAGAGCTGCACTGTTATTGGCTGCATGCCACTCAGAGCTGCACTGCCAGTTGTTAGGGTTAGGGTGATCTGTCCTAATTATGGGAAATGCAGTTCTGCTTACAATAAGCCAGTCTGCTTAAGGTAAACTCACTCCTGTTTACGGTAAGTTCAGTCCTGTTTACGGTAAGTTCACTCCTGTTTACGGTAAGTTCACTCCTGTTTACGGTAAGTTCAGTCCTGTTTACGTCCTGTTAACGGTAAACTCACTCTGTTTACGGTAAGTTCAGTCCTGTTTACGGTAAGTTCACTCCTGTTTACAGTAAGTTCAGTCCTGTTTACGGTAAGTTCACTCCTGTTTACGGTAAGTTCAGTCCTGTTTACGGTAAACTCACTCCTGTTTACGGTAAGTTCAGTCCTGTTTACAGTAAGTTCAGTCCTGTTTACGGTAAACTCACTCCTGTTTACGGTAAGTTCACTCCTGTTTACGCTAAGTTCAGTCCTGTTTACGGTAAGGTGAACTCAGAAACAGTAGCCGAATGGTTAAATGAGCAGAATCCCAGTGGAAGCTGTTGGTAGGAAAAATAAATCAAACTTTACCGGGGCCTCCTTCCTAGAATGGTAACCATGGCAACAGCCATCCCAGCAGCGGAAAATGAGAGTTGAGCGGGTAATTTAGGTGAGTCTGTGGGACAGGAGCAGTGATCACAGGGTGCATCTGAGGTGCAGGTCCTGTGCTGGGAGCGACATAGCTCAGGAGGTAAGAGTGGTTGTCTGGCAGTAGGAGGGTTGCTGGTTCGATCCCCCACCCTGGGCATGTCGAAGTGTCCCTGAGCAAGACACCTAACCCCTAACCCCTAACTGCTCTGGTGAATGAGAGGCATCAATTGTAAAGCGCTTTGGATAAAAGCGCTATATAAATGCAGTCCATTTACTTTCATTCTGTTTGTGTGTCATTTTCATTTAACACCTGCCCTGATGCTGCTGATGTTCCTGATGCTCCTGACATTCCTGATGCTCCTGACATTCCTGACGCTCCTGACATTCCTGACATTCCTGACGCTCCTGACATTCCTGACATTCCTGACATTCCTGATGCTCCTGATGGTTTGGCTGCTGAAGCATCAACTCAGATGTTGTTTATGGAATCTCATTATGCAGAAATGCAGTTATAATGCAGAAATACAGTTATAATGCAGAAATACAGGCATAATGCAGAAATACAGTTATAATGCAGAAATGCAGTTATAATGCAGACATACAGTTATAATGCAGAAATACAGGTATAATGCAGAAATACAGTTATAATGCAGAAATGCAGTTATAATGCAGAAATGCAGTTATGATGCAGAAATGCAGTTATAATGCAGACATACAGTTATAATGCAGAAATGCAGGTATAATGCAGAAATGCAGTTATAATGCAGAAATGCAGTTATAATGCAGAAATACAGTTATAATGCAGAAATGCAGGTATAATGCAGAAATGCAGGTATAATGCAGAAATGCAGTTATAATGCAGAAATGCAGTTATAAT
>CM045893.1:667500-725000 GCA_025169545.1 Anguilla japonica | reverse complement strand
CAGAGTAGGACTCAGACCTGATGCTGGACAGAGTGGGATTCAGAGTGGGATTCAGAGTGGGACTCAGAGTGGGACTCAGAGCTGATGCTGGACAGAGTGGGATTCAGAGTGGGACTCAGACCTGATGCTGGACAGAGTGGGATTCAGAGTAGGACTCAGACCTGATGCTGGACAGAGTGGGATTCAGAGTGGGATTCAGAGTGGGACTCAGAGCTGATGTTCCTGTCTCAGGTAAATACCAGAGGTCACACCTGCTCAGGTGCCTGAGCCGTAATCCACGTTCACATTTTAGGGTTTTTCTCCCCACTGGAGAGGTTTTTTGTTTTTTTTATACCTCATATGCTTGCTGTTCGGAGGTGCAGGCCTGTTTTTTGCTTTTTCTGCTACTTTGTGAAGCGTCTTTGTGACAGTTTTCTGTAAAAAGCGCTATGCAAATAAATTGGATTTGATTTGATTCCGTTGCCCTTATCAGATTAATCAGGCACCATAGGAGAACAATGGCGGCTTCATCTCTGTAATGGGCTGATGGATGAGTCTGAATGCTGAGCTCCAGAGTGATCCTGAGTGTGCTTGGTTAGGAGTGATTATGCCCTGATGACGCAGTGGTGTCTGAATGGGTGCAGGGCACTGTGCTGTAGCGTGGAGTGTAACAGGAAAATTTGCCATGGCAACCATCGGGAGGGCTGAAATTGGTACACTGTGTGGGGTACGGTTCGTCTTTTTCACCTGGGGGGTCACGCTGGCCGCACCCCCCCTCCCAGCTCTCCCAGAGGGATCTCTGTGACTTGGGGTGTTCGTGTCGTGTACACAGTTACAGAAGAAGTACAAAGAGGCTGCACCTGGCTGTACCTGGCTGCACCTGGCTGTACCTGGCTGCACCTGGCTGTACCTGGCTGCATCTGGCTGTACCTGGCTGCACCTGGCTGTACCTGGCTGTACCTGGCTGCACCTGGCTGCATCTGGCTGTACCTGGCTGTACCTGGCTGCATCTGGCTGCACCTGGCTGCACCTGGCTGTACCTGGCTGCACCTGGCTGCACCTGGCTGCACCTGGCTGCACCTGGCTGTACCTGGCTGCACCTGGCTGCACCTGGCTGTACCTGGCTGCACCTGGCTGTACCTGGCTGTACCTGGCTGCACCTGGCTGCACCTGGCTGCTTCAGGCTCTTTCCTCCCAGATCCCTCACCTGAGCTCACGTGCATTTGACCCTGCCCCTCTGAAACAGGCCTGAGGATGCTGGCATGTGAGACGTGTGGGGAGGGGGCAGCGCGTGGGGAGGGGGGCTTAGGCCTGGTTTAGGCCTGGCTGTGTGCTGGTCTCTGGTTTAGGCCTGGCTGTGTGCTGGTCCCTGGTTTGGGCCTGGCTGTGTGCTGGTCTCTGGTTTGGGCCTGGCTGTGTGCTGGTCTCTGGTTTGGGCCTGGCTGTGTGCTGGTCTCTGGTTTAGGCCTGGCTGTGTGCTGGTCCCTGGTTTAGGCCTGGCTGTATGCTGGTCTCAAAAGTTGTGAGGTAAACTCGAGCAAACTGAAATCAGAACAAATTTGAGTGTGTTTTTTTAGTGTTTTTTATAGACAAAGAATGCTGTGTTATACACCAGTACTAACATCTGTGGGTGTAAGCCACTCATTAAAAACTAATATCAGGAAACAGAAAGCAGACAGACTGTCTGCTGTGACAAGTAGTCTTCCAGCTGGCTACAGGTCAACAGTGAAGTCCTCGTGCCTATGTGGCTCCAGAGCTGTGTGCATGATTTGTGCAAACCTAGCTCCGTAGCTCAGGAGGTAAGAGCGGTTGTCTGGCAGTCGGAGGGTTGCCGGTTTAATCCCCAGCCCTGGGTGTGTCGAAGTGTCCCTGAGCAAGACACCTAACCCCTAATTGCTCCCAACGAGTTGATTGGTACCTTGCATGGCAGCCTTTCACCGTTGGTGTGTGAGTGTGTGTGTGTGAAAGGGTGAATGAGAGGCATCAATTGTAAAGCGCTTTGGATAAAAGTGCATATAAATGCAGTCCATTTACCATTTACCTACAGGACCATGGTTTTGGGTCGCTGTGGGGACCTGTGGTCACGACCCTGTTCTGGGTCGCTGTGGGGACCTGTGGTCACGACCCTGTTCTGGGTCGCTGTGGGGACCTGTGGTCACGACCCTGTTCTGGGTCGCTGTGGGGACCTGTGGTCACGACCCTGTTTTGATGCTCTTATGTTTAGAAGCAGCAGGACAGGACTTGAAGCTCATGTTTGATTTCTGATATCCCGATACTATTCAAACATATATTCAAATGCTGTGTGTAACTATTCGCAATAGTTCATACTATTATTGTATTTTTTGAACGTGCTGTCTGAAATCGTTATGTATTCTCAGTCAGCAGCGGCAGGCTTGAAATCAATATTATTTTTCTTTCATGTACTTCAAACACCAGAAAACTCGGCCTGCCATGTTATATGGAGTGTAGGACAGAGTGCTTTACTGTGTTTTACACAGTTTTACCCCTGAATGGACTCCCTTGGCTTTTCTATACCTCAGATTTATTTCTGATTCAATAATTCAAAGCAGTTATTTTCTTTCTACAGTAAATCTTTAGCGCTAGACTCTCTTCTGTTTGTTCTTCTGTTGTGTGGTGTTATACTGTGCTTTTAGACTGTATATGTACTCCACAGTACACCATTTACAGCTGTCCTAAGAGATAGAGAGAGGGAGAGGGAGAGAGAGGAGAGCGAGGGGGAGAGAGAGAGAGATAGACTGAGAGAGAGAGGGACAGAGAAAGGGAGGGACAGAGAGGGAGAGAGAGAGAGAGAGTGTGAGAGAGGGACAGAGAAAGGGAGGGACAGAGAGGGAGAGAGAGAGAGAGAGTGTGAGAGAGGGACAGAGAAAGGGAGGGACAGAGAGGGAGAGAGAGAGTGTGATAGAGAGATAGAGTGGGAAAGGAACACAGAGAGTGTGATAGAGAGAGAGAGGGAGAGGGAGAGAGAGAGTGTGATAGAGAGAGAGAGGGAGAGGGAGAGAGAGTGATAGAGAGAGAGGGAAAGGAACAGAGAGAGTGTGATAGGGCGAGAGGGAGAGGGAGAGAGAGAGTGTGATAGAGAGAGAGAGGGAAAGGAACAGAGAGAGTGTGATAGAGAGAGAGAAGGAGAGGGAGAGAGAGGGTGTGATAGAGAGAGAGAGGGAGAGGGAGAGAGAGAGTGTGATAGAGAGGGAGAGGGAGAGAGAGAGTGTGATAGAGAGAGAGGGAAAGGAACAGAGAGAGTGTGATAGAGAGAGAGAGGGAGAGGGAGAGAGAGAGTGTGATAGAGAGAGAGAGGGAAAGGAACAGAGAGAGTGTTATAGAGAGGGAGAGGGAGAGAGAGAGTGTGATAGAGAGAGAGAGGGAGAGGGAGAGAGAGAGTGTGATAGAGAGAGAGAGGGAGAGGGAGAGAGAGAGTGTGATAGAGAGGGAGAGGGAGAGAGAGAGTGTGATAGAGAGAGAGAGAGGGAGAGAGAGAGAGTGTGATAGAGAGGGAGAGGGAGAGAGAGAGTGTGATATCTGCTTGTGTTGCATTGACGCCACTGCGTTCACTGACTGGAATAAGCTCCTTATGCTGAAAGGGCCCCGTTAGGGGTCTAACTTCCTGCCAAATGAAGGGGCCTTGGGCTCCTGCGATGATCAGCAGGAGAGGAGAGCAGAGTCAGCTGACTGCTAATCCCGTCTCCAGCTCTGTGCTCTCACATCAAGAGCGCCTCCGATTAGCATAGTCACATGGGGAGCCTCTGGCTGTGCTCTCTCTCTCTCTCTCTCTCTCTCTCTCTCTCTCTTTCTCTCCCCCCTTTGCTCCTTCGCTCTCTCCCTCGTCTCTCACTATCTCCTACTCTCTCTGTCCCTCTCTACCCCTTTCTCTCTCTTTTTCCCCATTTTTCTCTGTCTCTCGCTATACCAGCTCTTACACACTGCATCATTACCCGCTATACCAGCTCCTACACAGTGCATCATTACCCTGCTATACCAGCTCCTACACAGTGCATCATTACCCTGCTATACCAGCTCCTACACAGCGCATCATTACCCGCTATACCAGCTCCTACACTGTGCATCATTACCCTGCTATACCAGCTCCTACACAGCGCATCATTACCCTGCTATACCAGCTCCTACACTGTGCATCATTACCCTGCTATACCAGCTCCTACACAGCGCATCATTACCCTGCTATACCAGCTCCTACACTGTGCATCATTACCCTGCTATACCAGCTCTTACACAGTGCATCATTACCCTGCTATACCAGCTCTTACACACTGCATCATTACCCTGCTATACCAGCTCTTACACAGCGCATCATTACCCTGCTATACCAGCTCCTACACTGTGCATCATTACCCTGCCCAACCAGCTCCTACACTGTGCATTATTACCCTGCCCAACCAGCTCCTACACAGTGCATCATTACCCTGCTATACCAGCTCCTACACAGTGCATCATTACCCTGCTATACCAGCTCCTACACTGTGCATCATTACCCTGCTATACCAGCTCCTACACAGTGCATCATTACCCTGCTATACCAGCTCCTACACTGTGCATCATTACCTTGCTATACCAGCTCTTACACAGTGCATCATTACCCTGCTATACCAGCTCCTACACAGTGCATCATTACCCTGCTATACCAGCTCTTACACAGCGCATCATTACCCTGCTATACCAGCTCCTACACAGTGCATCATTACCCTGCTATACCAGCTCCTACACAGCGCATCATTACCCTGCTATACCAGCTCTTACACAGCGCATCATTACCCTGCTATACCAGCTCCTACTCAGTGCATCATTACCCTGCTATACCAGCATCATTACCCATCCACACCTTCCAAAATGACTCCAGAAAGTTTGACAGACTGAGTTAGCATGTTGTTTTTCACTTAGCATAACATGACCTTATAGTCAGTTTTCTTTTTAAAAATCTGTTAGACATGTATCAAAATGAGCTCAAAATGAGCTGTGCGTGTGTGAATGTAAGTTTGAGTGTGAGTATCTGGGTCTGTGTGTATGTGTGTGTGCGTGTGTATGTGTGAGTATGTGTATGTGTGAGTGTGTGTGTGTGTGTGTGTGTGTGCGCGTGTGTGAATGTAAGTGTAAGTGTGAGTATCTGGGTCTGTGTGTATGTGTGTGAGTGTGTGTCTGTGTTTGGGTATCTGGGTCTGTGTGTGTGTGCGTGTGTATGTGTGAGTGTGTGTGTGTGTGTGTGTGTGTGTGTGTGTGTGTGTGTGTGTGTGTGAAGCAAACCTACATCCATATGCACTGAGAGGAATATAGAATATTAAACATGTTTTTGTTATTTAGTCTGAAATCCATATCCTGAAATCCATGAGCCAATTACAGAATAAATAATTATCTTCACTGTCCAATTAGCATGTGCTGAGCTCCGGGGCCCAGAATAATTAGCCACATTTTCCCCGCTTAATCAGACACAGGGAGTCAATCATTCTCAGGGACCTGATGTCCACTTTCAGATCCGCCCGATCAGCTCAGCCGTTTGCCCATAAAAGGGAGGATTAGGATTAATGTGTGTGCGTATGTAAGGGAGGAAGGGAGGGAGGGAGAGGGAGAGGGAGAGAGGGAGGGAGAGAGGGAGAGGGGGAGAGATAGAGAGAGAGAGAGGGAGAGAGGGAGGGAAAGAGAAAAAGAGAGAGAGGGAGGGAGACAGAGAGAAGAGAGATTGCAGGCAATGGCGTGCATAACATCCACAGAATGTGACGTGTGATGTGATTCTCATTGCTGTTGCTATGTGTTACTGTTGCCATGTCACCGTATGTATGGATGACATAGCAACCACACACAGGTTAGTAATTAGTACTTTCGACACGAGTAGAACTCCATCAGGTTACTGATAATTTTATGAAACAATAATCACTGGGTTCCCATTAATATTCAGAACAAAATCTTTGGTGTAATTGTACATTTTTGTCGGAGTCAAGTTTAGATAAATGTGGTCACGGATCTGAAGGACTGTCGCCAGATTTTATACATTTGCATGTTAAGCAATTTATTCTTTCATATTCTAAATTATGAAAGAATTTTTTTTTTTTCATTTTTATAAACAATCAAACAGGTAGGCTGTTCCAGTGGACTTTGCTCTTTGACTTTTCCTGGATTTGCTATAGATCCTGTTGGTGATCTATAGCATTGAGCTCTAATGGGAGAGAGAGAGACCCTGAGCCTTAAAGAAAGAGAGAGAGAGACCCTTAACATCCATGATCACGTCAATACCTACTGTGGCTTCTTTGTGAACATGTTCATTGATGAGCTTCCAACTGCGCAAGCTTCATACTGTTTCCCAAAACTGAAAATGTTGAAAGTGTTTTCTTTGGGGGGAGGGGGGGGGGAGGGGGGCTGGGGGGGGGGGGGGGTGTTCCACACATGATGAGGGGTCCTACTCAGAGCAGACAGGAGAAATGCAGCTCACCAAAGTCGCTTAGGCACGGAGGGGCACTTTACATAAGGATTTATATGAAGAAAAAAAACTGCAAGCAGAATTCTCACGAATGAAAACATTAGAAACTGCAGGCTTAATTAACGTCATGGAGAATGTAGGCTCTGTGTTGATTGCAGAGAAACTGAAATCTATTCACCAAGAAAAGTGTGAGAAGACTGAACACACGTGCGAGCTGAACACACACACGAGCGCGCTGAACACAGGCACTGAACACACACACGAGCATGCTGAACACACACACTAAACACGCGAGCGAGCTGAACACACACACGAGCTGAACACACACGCGAGCTGAACACACACACGAGCTGAACACACACACAAGCTGAACACACACACGAGCTGAACACACACGCGAGCTGAACACACACACAAGCTGAACACACACACGAGCTGAACACACACACAAGCTGAACACACACACGAGCTGAACACACACGCGAGCTGAACACACACACGAGCTGAACACACACACGAGCTGAACACACACGCGAGCTGAACACACACACAAGCTGAACACACACACGAGCTGAACACACACGCGAGCTGAACACACACACAAGCTGAACACACACACGAGCTGAACACACACACAGCTGAAACACACAACTGAACACACACGAGCTGAAACACACACACGAGCTGAACACACACACGGAGCAACACACACACAAGCTGAAACACACACGAGCACACACAGCGAGCTGAACACACACACAAGCTGAACACACACGCGAGCTGAACACACACACAAGCTGAACACACACGCGAGCTGAACACACACACAAGCTGAACACACACGCGAGCTGAACACACACACAAGCTGAACACACACGCGAGCTGAACACACACACAAGCTGAACACACACACAAGCTGAACACACACGCGAGCTGAACACACACACCAGCCGGGGGAGAAACCTCCTGATTAATGGGGTCACAGTTTCAGAATCATACACCTTCATTAGAGCCAGAGCTGAAACACGAGCGTCCCGCTGACCTGCAGCCCGCGTTCTGCGCGTTAAGTTATTTATGGGTATGCAGGGTTATTTAGTTATTTATGGGTATGCAGGGTTTTACTATGACAGTGAACGCAGTGACGTGTGGAATAAAAGGCGGTTATAGTCAGTAATAAAATTCTTCCCACTTTACGCAGGTATCGCCTGTGTTTGCACACCTGTCTACACCAGCCATCTGGGGTCAGAACCACAGCACAGAGGGGTCAGTACCACAGCACAGACCGGTCAGTACCACAGCACAGAGGGGTCAGTACCACAGCACAGAGGGGTCAGTACCGCAGCACAGAGGGGTCAGTACCGCAGCACAGAGGGGTCAGTACCGCAGCACAGAGGGGTCAGTACCACAGCACAGAGGGGTCAGTACCGCAGCACAGAGGGAGGGGTCAGTACCGCAGCACAGAGGGAGGGGTCAGTACCGCAGCACAGAGGGGTCAGTACCACAGCACAGAGGGGTCAGTACCGCAGCACAGAGGGGTCAGTACCACAGCACAGAGGGGTCAGTACCGCAGCACAGAGGGGTCAGTACTGCAGCACAGAGGGGTCAGTACCACAGCACAGAGGGGTCAGTACCACAGCACAGAGGGGTCAGTACCGCAGCACAGAGGGGTCAGTACCGCAGCACAGAGGGGTCAGTACCGCAGCACAGAGGGGTCAGTACCGCAGCACAGAGGGGTCAGTACCGCAGCACAGAGGGGTCAGTACCACAGCACAGAGTGGAGTCAAAGTTCAGTACCACAGCACAGAGGGGTCAGTACCCACAGCACAGAGGGGTCAGTACCACAGCACAGAGGGGTCAGTACCACAGCACAGAGGGGTCAGTACCGCAGCACAGAGGGGTCAGTACCGCAGCACAGAGGGGTCAGTACCGCAGCACAGAGGGGTCAGTACCACAGCACAGAGGGAGGGGTCAGTACCACAGCACAGAGGGAGGGGTCAGTACCACAGCACAGAGGGGTCAGTACCACAGCACAGAGGGAGGGGTCAGTACCACAGCACAGAGGGAGGGGTCAGTACCACAGCACAGAGGGGAGACCAACCAGGGCACCAAAACCAGGAGCGTCTGCCACAGAATGCAAACCGCTGCGTGACTAACGCTGAATCATCCCTGGCAACACCCAGGCAGAGGAGCACTGGTGCATGATGGGAACCTGCTCTGTAGTGCTGCTGCACAAACACAGCAGCATGGCAGAAACTGCAGCCAGTGAGATCTGAAGGGATCTGGCGGGATCTGGATGGATCTGGAGGGATCTGGAGGAATCTGGAGGGATCTGACTGGATCTGGAGGGATCTGGCAGAATCTGGATGGATCTGACTGGATCTGGCGGGATCTGGCAGAATCTGGCTGGATCTGGTGGGATCTGGTGGGATCTGGAGGGATCTGGCGGGATCTGGAGGGATCTGGCGGGATCTGGCTGGATCTGGCAGGATCTGGAGGGATCTGGTGGATCTGGCAGGATCTGGAGGGATCTGGCGGGATCTGGCTGGATCTGGCAGGATCTGGAGGGATCTGGCTAGACCCAGAGCTTCTTAGACTCACTGCCATTTACATCTCCACTGATGGAACAAACAGGCAGCTCTTCCTCTTTAGCACAGCCAGTGTTGACAAGAGGCTGTGTGTGTGTGTGAGTATGCATGTGTGTGTGCATGTGTGTGTATGTGCGTGTGTGTGTGCGTACGTATGTATGTGCGTGAGTGAGAGGGAGAGAGAGAGAGAGATGCTCAGTGTCAAATGGAGTTAGGGTTAGGGTTAGGGCTTGGAGTGGTTAGTACTTAGATGGGAGAGCTGTGGGGAGCTGTGTGTTTTAGGGCCAGTGGGGGGGCAGCCTTCTGTCTGACCCACAATGCCCTGCTGCAGTTGTGGAGACAGCACTCTATGGGTGCCTTTTTTGGGTTGAGATGTTAAACTAAATTCCTGATTTGCTGTGGTCATAAAGACCGCACAGTGCTTAACTAAACAGTGGAGGCGTTAACCCCTGTGTGCTGGTCACATTCCTGGGCTGAGTCTAGTCTACCCCCCCCCCCCCCCCCCCACGTCTGCTCTTTGCATTTCCAACAAGACTTACAATGTGTCAGCTGGGCTGATAAATTATATATTTACATATGAAAAATGAATATGACCAAACACCAGTGACGGTCATTAAATATATATTTCAGTTAATGAGACTCCTGACTTTTGTATTACCAGTATTGTTTAAGTTTTATTTGCAAAGTGTTTTAAAAATCAATAAAATCAGTTTTTAGTTTACCATTGCACCATGTTTTAGTTCTTCCATCAGACCTACACCCTCGACACCAGAACTACATCCCAGACACCAGAACTACACCCCCATCATCAAAACTACACCCCAGCCATCAGAACTACACCCCCATCATCAAAACTAACAAACACACACATCATCTCTAGCACAGTCAGAACGCACATCACAGCGAAGGAGGTCATTTAACATGCCGAAGTCAGGGCGCTGTACCCGCGGTAACCAGGCTTATTTCCCAGCAGCCTGCTCCTCTGTCAGAAGGAGGGTTATTCTGGCTGGCGTACCGGCTGCTGTGTTCCGTGGCCAAAATACAGATATTCAAATAATGAAACCACCGTCCATAACTGCCTGTAATTTCCTCCGGGGTCTGAGCTAACTCCAGAGCGCAGCGTCATAAACAGGGCTGAAGGTCCCATTGTGTGTTGCTTAGGAACGGTGTGCAGGAATTCTTGTGTGATGGGAAGCGGCTCTGTTCTGCCAGTGCTGTGGTGAGGTAAACGCATCCCACCGGCCTGCTGACGTCCGGACCTGAGCTTTACAAACCTCCTCAGTTTGGCATTGTGCCGTTCCAGACACCACAGCCCGGTCTAACCCCCCCCAGGCAGAAGCAGAATTAACCTCAGGGGCAAACACAATGCTGACTGGATACTTTTTAAAAAAGAATTCAAAGCGCAATGAGGCCGAATCAGAGATGAGAAGCTTTTAAAAGCTAGAAAACACCGGCTTTTGTGACGTCAGGCACTCAGGTCAGATTTTTGCTTACGTTAGTTAGTGTTAAACAGTTTAACCTTCAGGGTCCAAGCTGAACTATGCGGTCGTTCCCTGCACTTGGACCGGTACTTCTCTCTAGGGTTTTCGTCATACTTGTTCCCGGTTATGGTTATACACTTTGTTGTACGTCGCTCTGAATAAGAGCGTCTGCCAAATGCCTGTGATGTAATGTAACGTAACGTTACAGTTCCCCTCAGCCCAGGATCTCACCTGAGTCATCCCAGCCGTTCGGAGAAGCGCTGTTTCCTGTCTGTCGCCCGTGGCTCGTGTTTGCGTGAGCATACCTGTACAGACCTGCACCTGAAGAACACCACATGGTGTTGTGTCACTCTAGGGAATTGGGCCTAGAACTCACAGGTTGCACTTCCAGCCTGAAGGCTGTGGGTTCAAATCCCTGCTGTATATGAAGGTAAACTGAATTTCTACATTAATCTGTGTTGTATAACAGGACGATGCATCACTTATATTATCAGCCCATAAGGACACCTTCCATGCCTAAAATAAGACCTAATAAGTGCTCACACATGCAGTCATAAGATAACTGTGGCAAGCAGGAATGTGCATATGCTGCTGAGGATAAGGACATGTGCCTTTGTTCTCTTCTGATTCACATGACATTTGAACATTTTTATGACATTATTTCCTATCTTTATCTCCTTCTGCTATTAAAAGCTTTACGGCTGGAGAGAGAGACTTTACGAGGAGCGCTACAGCGGCGTTCCTCGATTAGCACGGCATAGCACTTCCTGCGCCGCGGCGTTCCTCGATTAGCACGGCGTAGCGTTTCCCTGGGCAGCGGCGTTCCTCGATTAGCACGACGTAGCGCTTCCTGCGCCGCAGCGGTGTTCCTCCATTAGCACGGCATAGCGTTTCCTGGGCGGCGGCGTTCCTCGATTAGCACGGCATAGCGCTTCCTGCGCCGTGGCGTTCCTCGATTAGCACGGCGTAGCGCTTCCTGCGCCGCGGCGTTCCTCGATTAGCACGGCGTAGCGCTTCCTGCGCCGCGGCGTTCCTCGATTAGCACGGCGTAGCGCTTCCTGCGCCGCGGCGTTCCTCGATTAGCACGCCGTAGCGGTTCCTGCGCCGCGCCGTTCCTCGATTAGCACGGCGTAGCGCTTCCTGCGCCGCGGCGTTCCTCGATTAGCACGGCGTAGCGCTTCCTGCGCTGTGGCGTTCCTGTTAATGAGGTCCCGAAAACGGCAGCTATTCCTGTCCGCGGTTTGCCGCCTAATCGTGCGTCTCAGTGACGGGTTCAGCCCTCGTGCGTTCCGGCTGAAAAACTGCATGAGGAAGAGGAAGAGAGGAGTAGGAAGCAGGAACAGGTTCCCCAAAGCAGCACAGAACACTGCTGTGTGTCTGTGTGTGTGTGTGTGTGTGTGTGTCTGTGTCTGTGTCTGTGTGTGTGTGTGTGTGTGTGTGTGTGTGTGCATGTGCGTATGTGTCTGTGTGCGTGTGTGTGTGTGTGTGTGCATGTGTGTATGAGTGTGTGTGTGCCTGTGTGTGTGTGTGTGTGTGTGTATGAGAGAGAGAGGAGACTGTGTGTATATGAGATAGGGAGTGAGTGTGAGATATAGAATTATTCACTTAAAGTTAATTGATGAGAAATGATTAATAATGACTCTCATCCGGGCTCAGGGTCTCTCTCTCTCATTAGGGCTCAGGGTCTCTCTCTCTCTCTCTCATTCGGGCTCAGGGTCTCTCTCTCTCATTAGGGCTCAGGGTCTCTCTCTCTCATTAGGGCTCAGGGTCTCTCTCTCTCTCATTAGGGCTCAGGGTCTCTCTCTCATTAGGGCTCAGGGTCTCTCTCTCTCTCTCATTAGGGCTCAGAGTCTCTCTCTCTCTCATTAGGGCTCAGGGTCTCTCTCTCTCTCTCATTAGGGCTCAGGATCTCTCTCTCTCTCATTAGGGCTCAGAGTCTCTCTCTCTCTCATTAGGGCTCAGGGTCTCTCTCTCTCTCTCATTAGGGCTCAGGATCTCTCTCTCTCTCTCATTAGGGCTCAGGGTCTCTCTCTCTCTCTCATTAGGGCTCAGGGTCTCTCTCTCATTAGGGCTCAGGGTCTCTCTCTCTCATTAGGGCTCAGGGTCTCTCTCTCATTAGGGCTCAGGGTCTCTCTCTCATTAGGGCTCAGGGTCTCTCTCTCTCATTAGGGCTCAGGGTCTCTCTCTCATTAGGGCTCAGGGTCTCTCTCTCTCATTAGGGCTCAGGGTCTCTCTCTCTCATTAGGGCTCAGGGTCTCTCTCTCTCATTAGGGCTCAGGGTCTCTCTCTCTCATTAGGGCTCAGGGTCTCTCTCTCTCTCTCTCATTAGGGCTCAGGGTCTCTCTCTCTCATTAGGGCTCAGGGTCTCTCTCTCATTAGGCTCAGGGTCTCTCTCTCTCATTAGGGCTCAGGGTCTCTCTCTCTCATTAGGGCTCAGGGTCTCTCTCTCTCATTAGGGCTCAGGGTCTCTCTCTCTCTCTCATTAGGGCTCAGGGTCTCTCTCTCTTTGCAGTCGAAGGGGACAGGAGACAGATTCTGGGGCCACTGTTGTGCTGCTTTGTGTTTGCTCATTTCGTGCTGGGTGTTTCAAAAACATTCCACACGTCCTTAACCCCCCCCCCCCCCCCCCCCCCGCCCTTCACACCCCCAGGCTCCTGTTCCTGTCCCTGTTTATGGATAAACAGGTGAGTCAGAGGACGGGACTCCACACAGGAGCAGTGGGACGCGGGGGGGCTGGGGGGAGGGGGGGGGGGGTCATTATTGATGCACCTTGGGAAAGGAATGCTGGGCAGCAGGGCACTGTGTTTTTACTAAATTAACAAGACAACAGACAACAGGTCCAGAGCATGACTAAGCACATGTTTCCCTGATTAGAGACCCCTCTGACCTGTGACCCCAGTCTAACAGCCTGGGGGAGGGGGGTGGGGGGACTGGTGGCAGTGGAGACGAGGCGGAGCCGGGGGGCGGGGGGGGGTGCAGTCAGGACTGGCTCTGCTCTGCTCACTTGTTATTTTACTGATGAGCTGCACAGGCTGAATATCCAACTCATTCTGCCATGTCAGTTCTTCATAAAAGACCCGCCACTGCTAGTCATCCTGACCGGAATGCGGATCTGACTGGGTTCACTATGCTGGGATTGGACATACCAGTTTAAATAAAGCAAACAAACGTAAAACACATTTCTCAGCAAAAAAAAAAAAAACTCAAT
This sequence comes from Anguilla japonica, assembly GCA_025169545.1. NCBI lineage: Eukaryota > Metazoa > Chordata > Actinopteri > Anguilliformes > Anguillidae > Anguilla > Anguilla japonica. Next base: position 711,305 of record CM045893.1, on the reverse strand, counting down.
TAACACAAAGGTTAATTTCACGGTTTGCACCCACCCTGGGTTTGATCATTAGCTCAGCAAGCATGAGGTTACTTTAGCGGGTGCTCCTACCTGAGACCCCTCTTTCCTTCAGTCTCTCCCAACCGCGACTGCCCCCCCCCCCCCCCCGCCCCCCGCCAACCCACCCCCCCCCCCCCCCCCCCCCCCCCACCCCCGCCCCCACCCTCAGACTGAAGCTGGGAAAACTGCTTTTATTTCCCCAGCTACATGCCAATGGAACATGTTGCTGAACAAACTCAATCTTCACTGTCTCATTTCTGTCAGTGAGTTCAGAACCTGGATCTGCAATATTGTACCTGAGGAGTGTAAATGTTTTAATCCCTCCGGTTTATTTATTTATTTAACCTTTATTTAACCAGGAAAACCCCACTGAGATCACAAATCTCTTTTGTAAGGGGGACCTGACATAACATACAAAGTTACACAAGACAGCAGACAAACAAGTTTCAGACGTCAAATGGGGAATGAGACAGCGATGTATATATTTGTGACATCGGTTCAATAAGGTAAAATTTCCATTTTTTTTCCAACGTATATTTGTAATGGAAATGAGCTTGTGACTGTTAAACAGGTCTTTATTGTAAATGAGATTTTAATTTCAATGAAACAACCTCTATGAGTAAAGGATAAATTTAAAAAAAACTGCAATGTTCTATTCATGTGCCATTAGTGATGCTTAAATAAGTGAAGTCCCTAGTGAGCCACTGAAGTTAAGTGCAGTGCACTCAGTTTGCTCTCATTATAAGTAATGCTGTAGGTCTAATGGGCCAGTGGTGGAGGAAGTGTCAGAATTTACACAAATTGAAAGAAAAAGTGTAAAGGAAATAGAGGAGGAGGGAGGCCAGACACGCAGCAAAGAGATCAGCAAAGCACAGGGCATGCACACATTAAACAGCACAGGGCATGCACACATTAAACAGCACAGGGCATGCACACATCAAACAGCGCAGGGCATGCACACATTAAACAGCGCAGGGCATGCACACATTAAACAGCGCAGGGCATGCACACATTAAACAGCGCAGGGCATGCACACATTAAACAGCGCAGGGCATGCACACATTAAACAGCGCAGGGCATGCACACATTAAACAGCGCAGGGCATGCACACATTAAACAGCGCAGGGCATGCACACATTAAACAGCGCAGGGCATGCACACATTAAACAGCACAGGGCATGCAGGCATTAAACAGTGCAGGGCATGCACACATTAAACAGCACAGGGCATGCAGGCATTAAACAGTGCAGGGCATGCACACATTAAACAACACAGGGCATGCACACATTAAACAGCGCAGGGCATGCACACATTAAACAGCACAGGGCATGCACACATTAAACAGCACAGGGCATGCACACATTAAACAGCGCAGGGCATGCCCACATTAAACAGCGCAGGGCATGCACACATTAAACAGCACAGGGCATGCATGCATTAAACAGCGCAGGGCATGCACACATTAAACAGCGCAGGGCATGCACACATTAAACAGCGCAGGGCATGCACACATTAAACAGCGCAGGGCATGCACACATTAAACAGCGCAGGGCATGCATGCATTAACAGCACGGGGCATGGACACATTAAACAGCACAGGGCATGCACACATTAAACAGCGCAGGGCATGCACACATTAAACAGCGCAGGGCATGCATGCATTAACAGCACGGGGCATGGACACATTAAACAGCACAGGGCATGCACACATTAAACAGTGCAGGGCACGCACACATTAAACAGCGCAGGGCATGCACACATTAAACAGCGCAGGGCATGCACACATTAAACAGCACTAAACGGCTTCCCTCTTCTGTGGAGTGGAATAATCTGAACTCTACAGCTCCCTCTCTCTCTTTTAGCGCCCCAGGCTAATGAAACAGAGCTGAGCCATAAAAACAGGGAGCGAGCCAACGGCCCTGACAAAAGGCTGACGTACTGAGGACATGTATATAAAAACCGGATCCACACATTACACATAAAATCTGTAAAAGACTGAAAAGATAACAGCCAATGCTAGGCACTGTAAATCACAGGCTTCTAGCAGCTGTGAGTCAAACTCGTTTGTTCTAATTACTAGTTGTGTGAAACGGCACGTTTATTCTGAACAGCAACTCGGGAAAATAATTACAGAGCCCAAGGAAGAGGAGGGCCCAGTGAAAGTGGCAGGGGAACATGGTGGAGTGAGAACATGGCGGAGTGGCAGGGGAACATGGCGGAGTGGCAGGAGAACATGGCGGAGTGGCAGGGGAACATGGCAGAGTGAGAACATGGCGGAGTGGCAGGGGAACATGGCGGAGTGGCAGGAGAACATGGCGGAGTGGCAGGAGAACATGGCGGAGTGGCAGGAGAACATGGCAGAGTGGCAGGGGAACATGGCGGAGTGGGAGAACATGGCGGAGTGGCAGGGGAACATGGCAGAATGGCAGGGGAACATGGCGGAGTGGCAGGAGAACATGGCGGAGTGGCAGGAGAACATGGCAGAATGGCAGGGGAACATGGCGGAGTGGCAGGGAGAACATGGCGGAGTGGCGGGGGAACATGGCGGAGTGGCAGGAGAACATGGCGGAGTGGCAGGGGAACATGGCGGAGTGGCAGGAGAACATGGCGAAGTGGCAGGGGAACATGGCGGAGTGGCAGGAGAACATGGCGGAGTGAGAACATGGCGGAGTGGCAGGGGAACATGGCGGAGTGGCGGGAGAACATGGCGGAGTGGCAGGAGAACATGGCGAAGTGGCAGGGGAACATGGCGAAGTGGCAGGAGAACATGGCGGAGTGAGAACATGGCGGAGTGGCAGGGGAACATGGCGGAGTGGCGGGAGAACATGGCGGAGTGTGGGAGAACATGGCGGAGTGGCAGGGGAACATGGCGGAGTAGCAGGAGAACATGGTGGAGTGGCGGGGGAACATGGCGGAGTGAGAACATGGCGGAGTGGCAGGGGAACATGATGGTGGGGAGAACATGGTGGAGGAGACAACATGGCCGACTGTGAGAGAGGCAGAGTCTCTGTTGAACGCTGCATATTAAACAAGCTGTCTGGCTAATGAGCGCTAACCAGCGCGTCTCCATGCTTCTGTTATGACTGGAAGCCATTTGGCCTGAAGGACTCTACATACCCAGGTTATGGATGCAGTGAGGAGGCTTTGCAGAAAGTGGTCCATGAAAATGCAGTCTATGAATATGCAGACAGACAATCTGTCCATCTGTCTGTCTGTCCCTGTGGCTGAGGCCATAGCGGCCTGCCACTCAGACTGAATTCTGGGATTCTGCTTTTGGATGTGTGATCTCAGACTGCGATCATGAATTACTGGCGCTGTGGAAGCATTAAAGAGGGGGATGGGTTGGTGCTTCTTAGCAGTGAGGTGAAGAGAAAAGGTGTGATTTAAATATTTTTTGAATCCTAGCCATCACACTGTTGTTGCACTTGAATTGCTTCATGAAACGTGTGCACTAGAGTCATTGAGGAGTCTCACAGCATGCTGGGTTTCCGTGGAAACCCAGTATATTTACACCCTCTGAGTCTGAGGGTCTAACCCTAACCCTGAAGCACATGGACCCTGCTGGGGGGCACAGTGACCCTGCTGGGGGGTGAGGGTCAGGGATTTCAAGCCACTGATCTTGCTCCCCTAGGCCTGGCCTCTGAAGCCGGGGATGTGTCTGACGTCTCACTGACATCTGAGCCGCTATCTCACCACACTCAGGGCCCCATCTGAGCCGCTAACTCACCACACTCAGGGCCCCATCTGAGCCGCTAACTCACCACACTCAGGGCCCCATCTGAGCCGCTAACTCACCACACTCAGGGCCCCATCTGAGCCGCTATCTCACCACACTCAGGGCCCCATCTGAGCCGCTAACTCACCACACTCAGGGCCCCATCTGAGCCGCTAACTCACCACACTCAGGGCCCATCTGAGCCGCTAACTCACCACACTCAGGGCCCCATCTGAGCCGCTAACTCACCACACTCAGGGCCCCATCTGAGCCGCTAACTCACCACACTCAGGGCTCTCATCTGACCCGCTAACTCACCACACTCAGGGCCCCATCTGAGCCGCTAACTCACCACACTCAGGGCCCCATCTGAGCCGCTAACTCACCACACTCAGGGCCCCATCTGAGCCGCTAACTCAGCACACTCAGGGCCCCATCTGAGCCGCTAACTCACCACACTCAGGGCCCCATCTGAGCCGCTAACTCACCACACTCAGGGCCCCATCTGAGCCGCTAACTCACCACACTCAGGGCCCCATCTGAGCCGCTAACTCACCACACTCAGGGCCCCATCTGAGCCGCTAACTCACCACACTCAGGGCCTCATCTGAGCCGCTAACTCACCACACTCAGGGCCCCATCTGAGCCGCTAACTCAGCACACTCAGGGACCCCATCTGAGCCGCTAACTCAGAGGCTCACCTCACTCAGGGTCCCAGCTCTAAATCCTGAGAGCACGAATATTTATACAAATCGTTGTAATGCAAATAAAGTCCTATTTTTACCTGGCGTGCTGCGAGACAGGCTCAGGCTGGCAGAGGGCTGTGATTACAGACTTGTCTCTTTCACACGTCCTCCTCAGGCACCACGCTCAATTCATTATTCTGCAGAATGAGCATTTATTGCCGGATGTGTTTTTGCCAAGATGGTTTTAAACAAATGCATATATACAGGGTTTTAAATAAATGCATATATACAAGATAAGAATCATTTGTCAAGGTTGGGCAGGTCACACTGTGAAAGCATGAAATGGTTTCTTTCTTTAAAAATAAACATCCCCCATCGCTGACTCTCCCTGCGCTCGTTTCCGTGAGCTCATCCCGCTACCTCCCACGCCACGCTAACCACGCTAGCCGCGCTAACCGCTAGCCTGTTGTTGCTCCTGCAGAATGCACGTGTTTCTGTTCCTAAAGACACCTGTCTGGCTGCAGGTAGGTGGCAGACTGTTCTAGCCTCTCGTGGCCCCGTCTCCAGCCCAGTAAAATTGTATTTGTGATTCATCTCCTGCGCCGGGGGCCTGGCTGAAGCGGAGCGGCTCGGCGTTTCCAGGCGGTCTCGCTCAGGCCGGGGGGCTCGAGGCGACAGGCTCGGGGAGAGGCCTGCTGGCGGCTCGGCTGACCTGCTTAAAGTCCGTCATTGATCAGGAACGGCCCAGTTTTTTATCCAGAAATCACTGGATCTCTTCAGAACGGACGAGCGCAGGGACGGTAGCAATTACACTGCTGCCAGATCTGGGAGCTTTCACAGGGTTCTCAGTGCTGCCAGATCTGGGAGCTTTCACAGGCTTCTCAGTGCTGCCAGCCCTGGGAGCTTTCACAGGGTTCTCAGTGCTGCCAGATCTGGGAGCTTTCACAGGGTTCTCAGTGCTGCTAGATCTGGGAGCTTTCACAGGGTTCTCAGTGCTGCCAGCTCAGGGAGCTTTCACAGGGTTCTCAGTGCTGCCAGATCTGGGAGCTTTCACAGGGTTCTCAGTGCTGCCAGCCCTGGCGAGCTTTCACAGGGTTCTCAGTGCTGCCAGATCTGGGAGCTTTCACAAGGTTCTCAGTGCTCCCAGCTCTGGGGAGCTTCCACATGGTTCTCAGTGCTGCCAGATCTGGGGAGCTTCCACAAGGTTCTCAGTGCTGCCAGATCTGGGGAGCTTTCACAAGGTTCTCAGAGACTCCAACGACACGCTGGATTCTCAGTGTGCTAGTGTGAGGTTTTTCTTATTTGTATACCTTTTGAATTAAATGATATTTCCCCGTTTTCTTCTGCAATCTCTCCTTAATTATGCCATCTGGGGGCAAGAGATACACACCCTGAGGGGCACACGCTCCTACAGGAAAGAGCCACAGCCTTCTGGGGACAGCGTTCCTCACACGGCCAGCACCAATAACACCCTCACCCCTTACCCATTATACCACCCTGCACCCTCTGATACTGCTGAAGCTAAGCAGCCATACCACCCTGTACCCTTCTGATACTGCTGAAGTTAAGCAGCCAGACCACCCTGTACCCTTCTGATACTGCTGAAGCTAAGCAGCCATACCACCCTGTACCCTTCTGATACTGCTGAAGCTAAGCAGCCAGACCACCCTGTACCCTTCTGATACTGCTGAAGATAAGCAGCCATTCCACCCTGTACCCTTCTGATACTGATGAAGCCAAGCAACCATATCACCCTGTACCCTTCTCATGGCTAACTGCTGAAGCTAAGCAGGGTTGCCTTTGTCCTTGGATGTTATAAGCTATGCAGAGGTGCTGGTGGGCCAGTAGGGGGCACTGTACCAGACAGAACTCCAATGCCTCAGCAAAGTGATGGGGATGCTGTGTTGTAAGAAGTACCATCCTTTGAACAAGTTGTTAAACTGAGGTCCTGACTCAATATGGTCATTAAAGATCCCGTGGCACAAAATTCTTATATCTTAATCTAGCAGTATTTTCTTGCAGCCAGCAGGTGAAATCTCAGTACTGATTGGTGTTCCACAGTGAACGTGTCTCAGCTTTCTTACACTCCATTAATTCCTCCCTTTAAACCAGATTTGAAAAAAAAAAATCAGGCTGACTTAATTAAAAATGTGATCTCTGCTCATCCCCCACCTATACACCTACTATGTAGGTAATTCCATTGCTAATGCAGATAAGGTAACAGCAATATTGTTCATAAAATTTCACCACCATGAAAAATAGTTATGATCGTGGCAACCCAACTGGCGAAAGCAAGAGCTAACGAGAGAAGAAACTGACTGGACAATCCTCGAAGGGGGTGTGGGTGCGTGTGTATGTGCAGGTGTGTGTGTGTGTGTGTGTGTGTGTGGTGCGTGTGTGCATGCGTGTGTGTGCATGCGTGTGGTGCTTGTGTATGTGCGTGTGTGTGTGCGTGCGTGCAGGTTTGTACTTGTGTAAACGTGTGTTTGTGCTTGTGTAAACGTATGTTTGTGTGAGTGTGTGTTGTACTTTGTACTCTAAATGTGTGTATGTGTATTTGTGTTTGTGTGTGTGTGTGTGTGTGTGAGAGAGAGAGAGAGAGAGAGAGAGAGAGAGAGAGAGAGAGAGAGAGAATCTCATGATATTTAAGGCGTTCTCCCTTTCGACCTAATTCCATACACGGCATATCGGCTAAAGTCATGCGATGCACTTTTGGTGCCTGAATAAAGGCAGTTTATGTGGGCACATCATCCCCGGGTGTCAAATAACCTGCTTGGCGCGGGGAGGGAGGAGGGTGAGCGCAAGAACGGGACAGGGCAGAGCCGCAGCGGAGGGAGGAGCGTCGCGGCAGAGCTCCGGTAAGATGCGGCCAGGCATTTACACCTCGCGGTGAGCGCTGGAGCACGCACAGAACTACGCTCACCTAGCAAACATTTCGGACGGGGTAGGGTAGGCGTCGTTTAAATGAACAACTGCCCTCTTCAGAGCAGTCCTTTAGCCTGCCGGTGCCGAAGTTGATCTTTCTCGTGTTATTATCCTACTTCACACTAGCAGGCTACATTCTAATTTACATTTCATCTTCCGCATTTCAGTCATAAGACCGGAAAAGTGGATGGAAGATTGACAACTGCTTTTGCTTAGTTAAACCGTAGTTCCTTATTTCTCTCGCCATTGGCTCCACTGTTTATTTGGAAGGCCGTACGTAATCAGTGGCAGCACCGCCGGGACCTGATCCAGCCGCCGGATCGATGCAATGAGGGTCAAGGATAAAGGAACGGGTTAAAATTGACTTTACCCTTGACTGTGCTACACATATCTACGGCGATGGCACCGGAGAGCAACCGGAGCGTCTGAAAGTGTACACTAAACGGTCAGTAAAATTGTCGTATTTCTAAATGTTGTTTTAATGGGTTTTCTTATCGTCGTGTTTGCTGGAGTGGGTTCACTGTTTGGCCGCTCGAGCGCTGCTGCATTAACACGGCTAATTCTACACCGGCATTGGGGAAGATGCTAAACTAGATTTCAGCTTCACCGGCGTATTTGGATAAAAACAAACGTGCTTAACGCCTAACAAGACAAATAGAGGTGCTTAATTTGAGCATGTGTAGCGTATTTAACATGATGTAAATCGGATTCACGTAAACAAGGTAAGGATGGATGTGTGTGTGTAGGTTTTCCCCTTTCGCAGGAACAGGTGTATCGGGTCGCTATGGCTAGCTAACATAGCTGGCTAACTGGTTTGCAATCAAGCGAAATCCTTTCGGTTAGCTCTTGAACTTAGTTTTTTGACAAAATTTAAAAAAAATGTATTATAGCTTGTTAGTTACATTGATAGTAGTCTAGACATCCCAGCGCTTGGTTTTTAAACATATTATTATTTCCAGCGAGTGGATAAGGCCTTTTAAGGCCCTACATTGCGTTATTCCGCAGGGTTTGGCTAACGTTAGCTGCTGTGATCTGTAATCGGTAAACGGCTGTCCATGCTGGTTTTACAGTACACAGGATTCACGCATTGCTAACTAGTCGCATTTGTGCTGGAGGCTACTAAACTCCCTCTTTGCTGGGTTTATAGCTTTGACCAGCAGCCGATGCTCGCTTTGTAATTTATCAACCAGCTCTAGAGACTGGCGGTAGCCACAGGTAGGCTACCGTGCATATTTTTTCGGCTCTTCTGTCGACTCATAACATTAGCCTACTATTTTGATTGGGTTGTAATATTAGAGGGCATTTTTGAACATCTTAAGTAGTTATCCAATATTTAATGCATTTAATATGTAACAGCGGACCATTTGTATTGAACATAGACCCCTTTCCAGGGTGACCTCGGCTTTGAATGCAATGTTAATTTGGAGCGTCAGCTGCACAGCTCTCTTCATATGACAATTATATCTCCATAAACATTTATCATTTTATGTCCGCGACATGTGTTGGGCATTTTAATAACGTTGCGAGTCAGCTGGAAAGTTACGAGCGTTAGGACGGTCCACGACATTTCGCTTGCCTGCAAACAACCTTGCAGGAAATATTTGTGTTAAAGGAGGGGGGAGAACCGTCCGTCAGCACACGGTTAGCAGCAAGAAGATGGATTCATTTAAAACGATTTTGTTTGTAAACTGACTCGAGAAATCCGCGATTATTAACTAACTTGGTAATGTTAAATGGTTTCTCTCCATCCACGAAGTTGAGGCTAAATCCGAACATTTTATTCGGCGTTGATTTTGATGTGACGGCTGCGCCTCGCCCGGTTTCCGAGCCTCCAGTTCTCCCTAGAGAATAAAACTCCCCCATTTTACGGTCTTCCTCCCGAACCATCCCGATGCCTACATTTGAGAATAATCTCGCCAGCCAGATGGATTTTTTGATTTAAATATTCACCACATTGTACAATGGGCTGTGTAACGTTTTGCAGGCGACCGTAAAGTGATGCCACTGCAGTGTACTGTATAAGAACAGACATGTTCTGACCCGCTCCCTTTGCGTCGCAGTCCCATAGGCGCGCTTATGGGCTGCATGGACACTTTTTAACCGGATTCTGCTGGTGACTAATGGCTGTGTCCGGAAATATAATCCACGACTAATTAATGAAACAACATCGCATGGGTACGCCTATGCAAATCTTTGGGACGCACTTCACAATATATAATATTTGGTGTTTCCACGAAGCATGAAACTTCTCCTGTCAAAGGGAGAGAAATCCTACTGACTCAGTCATTCCTATGAGGTATTTCCCCATGTCACTATAAACTTTAAAATAAGGCAAGTTTGGGCTAAAACGCTGAGCTGACGACCCTATAATACTATTTGGTGGATTTACTCGATGCAGAAATGGTTGTGAGAGCAGTTGTGAGCGTATGGATTCTGCACACAGTGGCGGTCACCACGCAGACTTTGGTTAGATGCCATTTTCGCCGAGGTTTGCGCAACTGAAAGTGGACTTTTGCTGTAGTGAGGAGAGGCACGTGCGCAAGTGGAGCTCTGTGCGTTGGAGCCCTTTGCGTGGCGGCTGTGAGGTTAGTTTACTGGCATAAACTCTCACTCTAAACTCTCAAACTAAATTCCAAGCGGGGTTCATGTGGGGCATATTTGTCCAAACTAAATTTGAATTCACACTTAAAATACCTTGATTGAGTGTAGTTATTGGTTATTAATCACATTTGCTGTATGAATTTTGCATTTTTTTTGTTTGTTTTGTTTTATCTTGACTGAGTGGAAGCGCAACACCTCAGCTTTGCAGATTGTGGTTGATTGTGTCGTGTAGATTCATTTGAATCCCACTGAAGATAATTTGCCCTTTTATAATGAACGAATTGAGCCTTGACTGTATGAAAATTGAATACCGAAAAGTGAAATGCATAATTTGTGATCATGCAGGAATGTAAGATTACGGTGTTGGCTGAAGACTTGATCAATGCTCATTTGCTCTCTGCTCCGTGACTGTCCTCGCGGAATGCGCTATCACCATTGGAGATGATAATGATTTTTTTTTTCGACAAATGTAAGAGAAACTCATTCATTTATATAAATAGATCTATGGCTGTCACTTTGAACCAAAAATTAAATTCTAACGTGTTCCCTAAAAAAAAGAAAAAGAATATCTAATTCGTGGTTGGAATATGTGCGAATATGTAAACGGCCACAACATGAATAGCCTGCAAACGTCATGTGATGCCGTTCTACTTATGTCCGCTAGAGGGCAACGACAATCCTGGTTCGTTGAGAAGATTCGTATGCACAGAATCTCTTTTTTTGAACAATAAACGGACTGCTGTCAAATCCAGTACCATATATTATTGGGCTGTGACTTATATGACGCACTAGAAACTGGATAAGGGCTGCAAGCTTTAGTTTGACTGGTCTGAGTTTGACTGTCACTGCCTTACCTCGCATTAGCTGTGGTGCTGGCCTGCCACCTGCACTAGTTAAGTTAACCACCTATGTTGCTGTTTATTTATTTGTTGTTTGTTTATTTTATTTAATGTATGAAGTCCATCTTGCCTGCTGTAGTTTTCCCATGTGGTAGAGATTAGAGAGAACAGCTCTTAAATATGCCTGTCATTTATTAACCACCAGCGGACAAACACTGGGTGCATAAAAACGGTTTCTTTTCCACACAGGTGGAGAAGTCCTAAGTTTCAGCCTTAATGGGTTCTAGTTTCTTCCTGGTAGGATTTGTGATACACTGTAGAAAATAACTGAAACAGTGAAGTGATCTGTGGGACAAATAGATGTTAGGTGTTGCCCTGGACAACAAAACAAACAAATTAAAAGCAGTACTTCAGTCCACGGCTTAAGACCTTCATTATAACTTTGCCTGGGCTTGTCTTTCACAGCCTTTGTCTGGGCTTTCACAGTCTTTGCCTGGGCTTTCACAGTCTTTGCCTGGGCTTTCACGCGTCTTTCACAGCCTTTGCCTGTGACAGCGTCACGGCTCCACCTGGAAATAAAATCACACACACACGAGTGAGTATCCACACGCGATTCAGTACATTCATTATACTTGCGCAGATTTTAAACAATATCACACTGGAGGTTGTGCTGTTTTACTGTATATTAGCACGGCTGTGATTCAGACTGTGATATCACACTGGAGGTTGTGCTGTTTTACTGTATATCAGCACAGCTGTGATTCAGACTGTGATATCACACTGGAGGTTGTGCTGTTTTACTGTATGTTAGCACAGCTGTGATTCAGAATGTGATATCACACTGGAGGTTGTGCTGTTTTACTGTATGTTAGCACGGCTGTGATTCAGACTGTGATATCACACTGGAGGTTGTGCTGTTTTACTGTATATTAGCACGGCTGTGATTGGGTCATAGGCCCACAGCCGCAGGCTGGGTAATCTCAGCCCAGCTGATATACAGTCAGCCTATTACAGCACGACCGGGAGTGTGGAACTGCTTTTTATAAAACAATTTTCGAAACGAGGCTATTTATCAAGTAATTAATTTGAGCCAATAATTTGAGACAGTAGGTTATGATTTTATCGTTTATTCGACTCTGCCAACAGAAATGATTCTGTCGTTTGTGTGTTTAAAAAAACTTTGTTATTGTCCCATTACATTTACATTTCAGGCATTTAGCAGACGCTCCTGTCTTGAGCAACTTACACAACTTTCTAATTTCTTACTTGGCAAACGCATTGGTAGATCTGGTTATTTTACTGGAGCTATTCAGGTTCAGCACCTTGCCTACATCGGCAGAGAAAGCTGTGAATCAAACCTTCAGCCATTAGGTTACGAGCCCAGCTCCCTGACCATTACCCCACCCTGACCGTTACCCCACCCTGACCATTACCCCACCCTGCTGCCCAGCTCCCCATTACCCCACCCTGCTGCCCAGCTCCCTGACCATTACCCCACCCTGACTGTTACCCCACCCTGCTGCCCAGCTCCCTGACCATTACCCCACCCTGCTGCCCAGCTCCCTGACCATTACCCCACCCTGCTGTCCAGCCCTCTGACCATTACCCCACCCTGCTGCCCAACTCCCTGACCATTACCCCACCCTGCTGCCCAGCTCCCTGACCATTACCCCACCCTGCTGCCCAGCTCCCTGACCATTACCCCACCCTGCTGCCCACCCCTCTGACCATTACCCCACCCTGACCATTACCCCACCCTGCTGCCCAGAATCAGAGACTACCTGTCCTGTAGTGATTACACGTGTGAGTACAGCAGAAACATTTCTACCGAAATAGAAATATATCGCTACAGTGGGAGTTGCATTACTCATTTACTGGTGTATTTTATTTGTGTGTGTTAAACAGTAATTAATCTGATCATGTGATATGGGTGTTCTGAGGCTGAAGTCCATAGCCAGCTGCTCCCAAGCTGACCCCCCCCCCCCCCCCCCCCCCCCCCCCATCATCGCGAGGCTGAAGTTTTAAAGCCGATTCTGTCCTGTGTGAGTGTAATGCAGAGCGTGTGGGCTCGGTTTGTAACTGCTCGCTGTGCGGCCTGGTTCCGGTTTGGCCTGGTTCCGGTTTGGCCTGGTTCCGGTTTGGCCTGGTTCCGGTTTGGCCTGGTTCCAGTTTGGCCTGGTTTTGGTTCGGCCTGCTCCCGGTTTGGCCTGGTTCCGGTTCGGCCTGGTTCCGGTTTGGCCTGGTTCCGGTTTGGCCTGGTTCCAGTTTGGCCTGGTCCCGGTTTGGCCTGGTTTTGGTTCGGCCTGCTCCCGGTTTGGCCTGGTTCCGGTTTGGCCTGGTTCCGGTTTGGCCTGGTTCCGGTTTGGCCTGGTTCCAGTTTGGCCTGGTTTTGGTTCGGCCTGCTCCCGGTTTGGCCTGGTTCCGGTTCGGCCTGGTTCCGGTTTGGCCTGGTTCCGGTTTGGCCTGGTTCCAGTTTGGCCTGGTCCCGGTTTGGCCTGGTTCCAGTTTGGCCTGGTCCCAGTTCGGCCTGGTTCCGGTTCGGCCTGGTTCCGGTTCGGCCTGCTCCCGTTTCGGTAACATGGCACCGCGTGAGGAGGTGTAATTATCCGGTCTTTTTTCCGATCTGCCTGTGTGAGTTTGTTCAGCCCCTCTCCAGTGTGGGGTGAGGTCTGGGCTGTCAGCTCATAATGTGTGTAATAAATGACCACAGAAACGCGCAGGGATTTAAATGGGCTTCTGCCTGGAAAAGCACCTGAACAGCGGGCCTGAAACATGTCACTGCTGAAAGCTTTTTTTATTTTCTTTTTTTTAAAGACCTTCACTAATGGGCATTTATTTTTTTTTAAAAACCCTCCGTAATTAGCGTTTATTTAAAGAAGACCCGTAACTAATTAGCATTTATTTAGCAAGACCCTCACTCATTAGCATTTCTTTGAAAAGACCCTCACGCATTAGCATTTAAAAAAAAAAAGAATTTTATACAAACTCTTTTTTAAATTGACTTTACCAGGCCTCCTGTTAGATCATGCACAGGCTCACTGGGCATGCCCAGATCAGAGGGGCTTACTGAGCATGCTCAGATCGTACATGCTCTCACATGCCCAGATCATACACGGGCTCACTGGGCATGCCCAGATCACACAGGCTCACTGAGCACCCCCAGAGCACACGGGCTCGCTGAGCATGCCCAGAGTACACAGGCTCACTGAGCATGCCTATATCAGAAGGGCTGAGTGAGCATGCCCACCTTTGACCTGTAGATGTTGTGAGAACTTAAGAAGATGAAACGACAGGAAATGGGGTAGCTGCGGTTTTTGTTCTGTGTTCTTCCTGAAGATGTTTTTGCTGTCTCTCTCTCTCATTCTCTCTCTCTTGCTCTTGCGGGTTTAGTGCCGTGTGTGGTGTGTGTGTGTGTGTGTGTGAGATCAGTGCTGTGTGTGAGTGAGATCAGTGCTGTGTGTGTGTGAGAGATCAGTGCAGTGTGTGTGTGTGAGATCAGTGTGTAATTGAATGTCACCTCTAATCTGTGCGCTGAGGTTAGATCAGTGTAAATATTACTGGTCTTGCCGTGTTTCTGTCTGTCTTATCGATCTGTGGGTGTGGCTCCTGCAGCAGGCCTCATGGTGTTGAGAGGGCGGGGCTTTGAGCTCTGCTATCAAAATAAAGTGCATTTATTAAAGGTCACAATTCTGGGGGGGCTGCTGGGGAATATTTTCCTCTAACATGAACAAAATGGAGGACATCAAACCGAAATCAGTGTGTGCATGCGTGCGTGCGTGCGCGTGCGTGCGTGTGTGCGTGTGTGCGTGCGTGCGTGTGTGCGTGTGCGTGGTGTGTGTATGTGTGCGTGCGTGCGTGCATGTGCGTTTGGGTGTGTGTGCGTGTGCGTGTGTGTGTATGTAGTGTGTGTGTGTATGTAGTGTGTGTGTGTAATGTGTGTGTATGTAGTGAGCATGTGTATGTGTGTATGTAGTGTGTGTGTATGTAGTGTGCGTGTAGGTAGTGTGCGTGTGCATGTAGTGTGTGTGTGTGTATGTAGTGTGCGTGTGTATGTTGTGTGTGTATGTAGTGTGTGTGTGCATGTAGGGGGTATGGTGTATGTAGTGTATGTAGTGTGCGAGTGTGTGTGTATGTAGTGTATGTAGTGTGTGTGTATGTAGTGTATGTAGTGTATGTGTGTATGTAGTGTGTGTGTGCATGTAGTGTATGTAGTGTGTGTGTGTATGTAGTGTGTGTGTGCATGTAGGGTATGTGTGTATGTAGTGTGTGTGTGCATGTAGTGTGTGGTGTGTGTGTGTGTGTGTGTGATGTAGTGTGTGTAGTGTGTGTGTAGTGTGTGTGTGTATGTAGTGCGTGTGTATGTAGTGTAGTGTGTGTATGTGTGTGCGTGTGTATGTAGTGCGTGTGTATGTAGTGTGTGTGTGTATGTAGTGTGTGTGTGTGTATGTAGTGTATGTAGTGTATGTGTGTATGTAGTGTGTGTGTATGTAGTGTGTGTGTGTGTATGTAGTGTATGTAGTGTATGTGTGTATGTAGTGTGTGTGTGTGTGTGTGGTGTGTGTGTGTGTATGTAGTGTGTGTGTGTAGTGTGTGTGTGTGTATGTAGTGTATGTAGTGTGTGTGTGTGTAGTGTGTGTGTGTGTATGTAGTGTATGTAGTGTGTGTGTATGTAGTGTGCGTGTGTATGTAGTGCGTGTGTATGTAGTGCGTGTGTATGTAGTGCGTGTGTATGTAGTGTATGTGTGTATGTAGTGTGCGTGTGTATGTAGTGCGTGTGTATGTAGTGTGTGTGTGTATGTAGTGTGTATGTAGTGTATGTAGTGTGTGTGTGTGTATGTAGTGTGTGTGTGTGTGTAGTGTGTATGTAGTGTATGTAGTCTGTGTGTGTGTATGTAGTGTGTGTGTGTGTATGTAGTGTGTGTGTGTGTGTAGTGTATGTAGTGTGTGTGTGTATGCAGTGTGTGTGTGTGTATGTAGTGTGTGTGTTCAGTGCAGCCGCGGTGCCTCGTTAAATCGCCGCTAAATCCCGCTGCTGCTGAGCGGACTCTTCCGCCAACATGGCGCCACACCCCAACATCACCGCTTACTCTCATCCCTAACCCTAACCCTAACACTAACCCCAACATCACGGCTTAATCTCATCCCTAACCTAACCCTAACCCCAACATCACCGCTTACTCATCCCTATCCCTAACCCTAACACTAACCCCAACATCACCGCTTACTCTCATCCCTAACCCTAACCCTAACACTAACCCCAACATCACCGCTTACTCTCATCCCTAACCCTAACCCTAACACTAACCCCAACATCACCGCTTACTCTCATCCCTAACCCTAACCCTAACACTAACCCCAACATCACCGCTTACTCTCATCCCTAACCCCAACCCTAACCCCAACATCACCGCTTACTCTCATCCCTAACCCTAACCCCAACATCACGGCTTACTCTCATCCCTAACCCTAACCCTAACCCCAACATCACCGCTTACTCTCATCCCTAACCCTAACCCTAACCCCAACATCACCGCTTACTCTCATCCCTAACCCTAACCCTAACCCTAACCCCAACATCACCGCTTAATCTCATCCCTAACCCTAACCCTAACCCTAACCCCAACATCACGGCTTACTCTCATCCCTAACCCTAACCCTAACCCCAACACCACGGCTTACTCTCATCCCTAACCCTAACCCCAACATCACGGCTTAATCTCATCCCTAACCCTAACCCCAACATCACTGCTTAATCTCATCCCTAACCCTAACCCCAACATCACAGCTTACTCTCATCCCTAACCCTAACCCCAACATCACGGCTTAATCTCATCCCTAACCCCAACCCTAACCCCAACATCACGGCTTACTCTCATCCCTAACCCTAACCCTAACCCCCCATCACCGCTTACTCCATCCCTAACCCTAACCCCAACATCACCGCTTACTCTCATCCCTAACCCTAACCCTAACCCCAACATCACGGCTTACTCTCATCCCTAACCCTAACCCTAACCCTAACCCCAACATCACGGCTTAATCTCATCCCTAACCCTAACCCTAACCCTAACCCCAACATCACGGCTTACTCTCATCCCTAACCCTAACCCTAACCCCAACACCACGGCTTACTCTCATCCCTAACCCTAACCCTAACCCCAACATCACGGCTTAATCTCATCCCTAACCCTAACCCTAACCCCAACATCACGGCTTACTCTCATCCCTAACCCTAACCCTAACCCCAACATCACGGCTTAATCTCACCTAAACCCCCCAACATCACGGCTTAATCTCATCCCTAACCCTAACCCTAACCCCAACATCACCGCTTACTCTCATCCCTAACCCTAACCCCAACATCACCGCTTAATCTCATCCCTAACCCTAACCCTAACCCCAACATCACGGCTTAATCTCATCCCTAACCCTAACCCTAACCCTTAACCCCAACATCACGGCTTAATCTCATCCCTAACCCTAACCCTAACCCCAACATCACGGCTTAATCTCATCCCTAACCCTAACCCTAACCCTAACCCCAACATCACGGCTTACTCTCATCCCTAACCCTAACCCTAACCCCAACATCACGGCCAGGGTTACCGCTTGATCTCATTCATTCTGTTTCCTGTGAGATACTCAGCGTTTTATGGGCTCCAGATCCTTCACACTTCACTGGGAGTTGAGGTGTGAGCAGTAGCCTTAATGAATTAAGTTGACGAGTTAATTAGTGTTAATGAAGGACATGTTCTAACTACATGTTCTCAAAACTAAATCATTTGCTGTGGAAATGACCATATAAAAACTCCCATGACAGAAAGCTTCACAATCAAAAGGAGTGAATTGTGTGAAAGAAGCAGTTCCTCATTTCCCAAAAAAAAAAAAAAAAAAAAAAAGAGTTTCCGGACTGCAATGCTGTGAATTTGGCTGTACCCATCCTGCACTGGGACCCCTTCTGACAGACAGACAGTTACTTTAGACATGACACAGGGACTTTACATTCAACGCACAGGGACTTAACATTACACGTTAGGCCTGTCAACAAAATATTTGTTTGAATATCTTAGAAACCTTTGTTATTTAGGTAGAACTTAAAATTGAGAATTCAGATCTCAGCTTTAGGCCCTGCTCAATCTCGTCCATGAATGCAGCTCTGCTACAGAGCTCGCGTGCGGTGGGTGGTTCTCTAACGTAACGTCCAATCGCATCACAGAAAGGAAAACAAACAGGCCAATGGCAGCGCTTAAGGGCCATTAGGCCGGGCCATGGCCCGTTACATCCCTGGGACAGTCTTTACTTTTATTTATCACCAGGCCCTTGTTTCATTAGTAAGATCATTTCCCTGTTCCATGAGCTGCGCTGAGTATAGACCTACTGCTGCATAATTTATAACTAAAAAACATTATATTTTGAACAATGTTGTCCGGGTCCTATTGTAATACACCCTTGTGGATGGTAACACTTAGGCCTGTGTGTGTCTGTGTCACTGTGTGTTTTACATATTGTACCATACAATATACATATTTATGCAAATGGTGTTCAAATACATTCAAATTCATAACAATATCAGACCGTTAAATTCAAACTAAATTTGATAGTGACAGCCTCATTAGAGGCTCACAGGTTTACAGTAGAGGCACAGAGATTTACAGTAGATGCACAGATTTACAGTAGAGGCACAGAGATTCATATTAGAGGCACAGAGATTTACAGTAGAGGCACAGGTTTACAGTAGAGGCACAGAGATTTACAGTAGAGGCACAGAGATTTACAATAGAGGCACAGATTTACAGTAGACGCAGAGAGGTTTACAGTAGAGGCACAGATTTACAGTAGACGCAGAGAGGTTTACAGTAGAGGCACAGAGATTTACAGTAAACGCACAGATTTACAGTAGACGCAGAGAGGTTTACAGTAGAGGCACAGAGATTCATAGTAGAGGCACAGAGATTTACAGTAGAGGCACAGATTTACAGTAGAGGCACAGATTTACAGTAGAGGCACAGAGATTTACAGTAAACGCACAGACTTACAGTCGATGCACAGAGATTTACAGTAGAGGCAGGATGCAGAGAGAGGTTGGTCAGTTTCGCCCTGTAGTTTGTTTCTTACAGGGCTGGGGACGTGGGGACACCCCCTCTCTTCTGCGTGAGTTGTGGTAATTCTTCATTACTGTGTGTTCCGCTGATAGACTGACAGACATGACCTCTAGCCGTTTAGGCGTTTCCCTGGTAAAACCTTAGCCAATAAGAATGCAGGTCCTGTCCTGTTTCCCAGGACTACAGGAGAGTCTTCATATTCTGTCAATCACTCGCATCAACCAATCACATCAATAGAGCTATAAGACATCATGGCTCTGCCTCTCTTGGAGTTCAGGAAGCAGAACTACAGCCCCGCCTTGCTGCTACGCATGCACACCAACATCCTCTGTGCCCCTGGGACCATGTACCTGGATCCTGGGGGGAACTTGGGGGACATCAGTTAACTGTGTGAAGCTATGGGCCTGTACGTCAGTAACTGTGCCTGTGTGTCAGTAACTGTCCCGTCCTATGGGCCTGTGTGTCAGTAACTGTGCCATCCTGTGGGCCTGTGTGTCAGTAACTGTGCCGTCCTGTGGGCCTGTGTGTCAGTAACTGTGCCGTCCTGTGGGAACTGGGCCTGTGGTTTTTATGAAGTAAGCCCTGTGGTAATGTTTAAATCTCCGCAAGTGTGTTTATGATGTTGTGTGCCTGTGTGTTTGCATGTTTGTACACCGGTGGGCTTTTGTGTGAGTGCGTGCATGTAAGTGTGTGTGAGTGAGCATGTGCGCATGTGTGTGTGTGTGTGTGTGTGTGTGTTGTGTGTGTGTGTGTGTGCATTAATGCTCGTGTGTGCTTTTTGAAAGCTGTTGCATTGATGCCTCTGAGGGTAAATCTCTGTGCTGACGGGGGTGAGTCACTGTGCTTTATAAAGCTTACAGTGTGGCCCCCGGCGGGGGTGGGAGAGGAGGGGGGGACCCTGACTCACACACCCATCTGCATGCAAACCTGGGGGTGTCAGGCTGGGGAGCACAACCCCCTTAATCAGTGCCCTGCAGAGTTTTAAAAAGAGCTGGGTTTCTAATTTTAGTGAAGTGTATTCATTGTGTGCAGAATATGTGCGGGCGGGGGGTGGGGTAATTATATTCTCCTCTCACCCCCCCCCCCCCACACCCCCCCGTTTTCCTGCACCGCAGTGATGTAATTACACTGTTTTTAGTACAGGAAGCAAGCCTCTGTTTGAGGAGATCAGTGTGACCCATGGGGGGGGGGGGGGGGGGGGGGGGTCCCAGTGAGACTGAGGTGACTGACGCATCTGAAACGGAGTGTTTTTTGAGGGGTGTCTAAAGTCCAGAGGTGTAGCTGCTCAATGAGATGCAAATGTGTAAATGAAGAGGAAGCAGCTGCTGAAAGCTACGCTAGCACAGCTAGCACAGCTAGCACAGCTAGCTCGCTCATGCTCACCACTTGCAGGGAAAAAAAGAAAAAGTTTCAGGACACTGTACAGGTGTCTTTACAGCAAATACAGGTTATTTCCCACATAACCTCGCCCTCATTTGGGATAAACAGGCAGCTGCTACAGATAAGCAGTACTGAGAGAGAGCACCCTGATGGGCTGAGCGATAGGCTGTTGTCTGTCGCTGGCTGATCTCAGACTGCCAGTGCAGTCTGGAGTGTCTGCTGTGATTGGCTCACAGACTGCACATCATGAGATCCATGAACTCGGAGTCCCCCCCCCCATCATCTTAACAGTGACGGGAACAGTACTGCTTATCTGTAGCAGCTGCCTGTTTATCCCAAATGAGGGCGAGGTTATGTGGGAAATAACCTGTATTTGCTGTAAAGACACCTGTAGAGTGTCCTGAAACTTTTTCTTTTTTTCCCGCAAGTGGTGAGCATGAGCGAGCTAGCTGTGCTAGCTGTGCTAGCTGTGCTAGTGTAGCTTTCAGCAGCTGCTTCCTCTTCATTTACACATTTGCATCTCATTGAGCAGCTACACCTCTGGACTTTGCATTCTCTAATTAACTTCTAATTGGAAAAGAAATTGGTTTGAAAGTTAAAGTGCAGATCTGTGATCTCTCTGTCAGAATCAGGATGGCTTGAAGCTGCCCGACCTCTCGGGTGTAATTAAAATAATTGAAAGTGCGGCGCTTGGAGGCAATGCTGCCATATTCGATAAAAAGTGAAAGAGAAGGCTGCTGTAGCGCTTCTGTGTGGTGATTTTTGCTAGCGCTGGCTATTTCTGCATAGTGCTGGCTAATGCGCACTAGTGCTGGCTAACAGTGGCTTGTGCTGAGTAACTTGTCAGTGCTAGCTAATCCTGGCTAGCACTGACGGTGGCTAATGCTGGTCAGTGCTGGCTAATCCTGGCTAGCACTGACGGTGGCTAATGCTGGTCAGTGCTGGCTAATCCTGGCTAGCACTTACGGTGGCTAATGCTGGCTAGCACTGACGGTGGCTAATGCTGGTCAGTGCTGGCTAATCCTGGCTAGCACTGATGGTGGCTAATGCTGGCTAATGTTGTACAAGCTGGTTGGGTTATTGTATGAGTTGGTTGGGTTATTGTACAAGCTGGTGGGTTATTGTACGAGCTGGTTGAGTTATTGTATGAGCTGGTTGAGTTATTGTACAAGCTGGTTGGGTTATTGTATGAGCTGGTTGGGTTATTGTATGAGCTTGTTGTGTTATTGTATGAGCCCGTTGGGTCATTGTATGAGCTGGTTGGGTTCTAGTATGGTCTGGTTGGGTTATAGTATGGTCTGGTTGGGTTATAGTATGATCTGTTTGGGTTATAGTGTGAGCTGGTTGGGTTATAGTATGATCTTGTTGGGTTATAGTATAATCTGGTTGGGTTATAGTGTGAGCTGGTTGGGTTATAGTGTGAGCTGGTTGGGTTATAGTGTGAGCTGGTTGGGTTATAGTATGAGCTGGTTGGGTTATAGTATAATCTGATTGGGTTATAGTGTGAGCTGGTTGGGTTATAGTATGAGCTGGTTGGGTTATAGTATGAGCTGGTTGGGTTATAGTATAATCTGATTGGGTTATAGTATAATCTGATTGGGTTATAGTATGAGCTGGTTGGGTTATAGTGTGAGCTGGTTGGGTTATAGTGTGAGCTGGTTGGGTTATAGTATGAGCTGGTTGGGTTATATTATAATGACTCTTCTTTTTTATTTCAGAGAGCAGCTGGCTGAGGATGGAGCTTCTGCTCTGCTGAGGAACGCACTGAACAGAGAGAGAGAGAGAGAGAGAGAGAGAGAGCAGGAGGACGAGGACGAGGACCAGGAGGGACTAACGCTGACCCAGGATCCTTGGCGGGAGAGGTGCATGCTGGTCCTGCGGTGCGTGTCCTGAGAGGGAGAGTGCGCGATGGCGGCGGACCGGCGGAGAGGGAGTGCGGGGGGGCGGGGCGGGGCCGGCGTGCTGCTGCTGGGGCTGCTGGCGGCCACGGTGGGGGTGCGGGGGGGGGCGGGACGGAGGGGGGGCCACTGCTGGAGGCCTCCATGCACTCTTCCATGCTTGCGGACGTCCAGGAGGCGGTGGCTCTGATGGGGACGGCCCCGCCCGCCGGTATCCCAGACTCCTCGGCGGTGGTGGGTCAGGTGTTCCAGCTGAAGGTGCCGATGGAGACACCCACCGGCGGCAGCACACTGAAGGTGAGTGACAGGTGTGGGTGAGTGGGCGTGGCCTGCAAGCGTGGGTGAGTTGGCGTGGCCTGCAGGTGTGGGTGAGTGGGTGTGGCCTGCAGGTGTGGGTGAGGGGGCGTGGCCTGCAGGTGTGGGTGAGTGGGCGTGGCCTGCAGGTGTGGGTGAGTGGGCGTGGCCTGCAGGTGTGGGTGAGTGGGTGTGGCCTGCAGGTGTGGGTGAGTGGGCGTGGCCTGCAGGTGTGGGTGAGTGGGCGCCTGCAGGTGTGGGTGAGTGGGTGTGGCCTGCAGGTGTGGGTGAGTGGGCGTAGCCTGTGGAGCTCAGTGCTGTGTGGAGGTGTGTAGCGCTCTCCGTCACCCCTCTTAAGATCTCCCCCCCCCCCCCTTGTTTGGTACCCCAGCAGTAGGAGTCAGGACGCACACCCCGATCTGAGTGGAGCTGTGGGTGTGAATGTGAGTTGATGGGAAGCATTTAAAGCTCAGTCCCATCTCCCTCCCGCACAGCCCTGTCCCTGCTCAGGCCTTCATTAATTATCTTTGATTGAGGTGTTAATTGGCTATTGATTCATGGTTTGAAGTATCAGTGTGTGCTTTTGGGAAACATTCTCCTCATTCGAGTTAGCCACGCTGAAGGTGATTAGCCAGGATTGATTCATTGTTCAGTTAATTGTTACACAGTGTAGAACAGGGCCATTCCAATCTGGCCCTCAGGGTCAGTAGTGCTGCTGCTTTTCTGTTTGTAATTCAGCGACGTCACTGATTGGCCAGAGCTCACACTCACCTGCTGCGCCAGGTGTAAGTCAGTCCCTGATTGGAGGGGAGGAATGCATACCAGCAGCACTACTGCCCCCCAGGGCCAGATTTCAGTATTATTTAATTAAATTATTAATTATCCTAAACCTAAGCTTGCAGTGCTCAATGGCAACTGGGCGGGGCTGGAATGGGGTGGGGTTGGGCCTCTGGTGTGCTGGAGTTGTGGTAGGTGGGTTGAAGTTGACCATGTATCCTAATGTGACCCCCCCAAGGAGTATGCTGGGGTCCCACGTGTTACCAGCTGCCCTCGGCTGTGTGTGTGTGTGTGTCTGTCTGTCTGTCTGTCTGTGTCTGTGTTTCTGTGTGTGTGTGCATGCGTGCTTGCATCTGTTTGTGTGTCCGTGTCCGTGCGTGTATATGTGTGTGTGTGTGTGATCAGCACAGCCGCAGTGTGTGTTTAGCAGAGTCTTATGTCCCCTCCGTCCTGAGGTTTTGTTCCCTCCCACTGGAGGGAACATATTGTTCTTCTGGATTTTTTTATAGGACAGGGGCATGCTGGTAAATGTAGTTCTCATCTCTAAAGTAAGTGTGCTGCCTGTAGATGTCCAGTGAGCTGCTCTGTAGTTCTGTGTGTCATACTGTCAGGAGCTCTCTACACTTCCTGTATTTCAGCCTTCTCTTTGTCTTCATTACTTACCTTTCTGTCTGTGCTGCTGCCTTTAGCTGTGCGATTTACAGCAGGTGGACACAGGCGGTCGGGTCTGGGAGTGTATGATGTCGCTGCTCATGTTTATGAGGTCATACACGCTCTGCCTTGAAGGGGGAAATGGGGGCTGGTCTGGTTTTGGATTCCTGTTTTAATAAGAATAATAAGAATCTCTGCGGCAGTTCTGCTTGGTGAAATAATCAGGGCCTCAGATAGTGCTGGCATGTCAGAGTATGAGAGAGATTAAATTCAGCATTCGCTGCGACTGCTTGACCACAGGAATGGGCTGCGTGCACGTGCGAGCGAGGGAGAGAGAGGATAAACAGGAAGGGAGGGGGCACTGACAGGAAAGGGCGGGAGGGAGGGGGAGAGAGGAGTGTGTCTGCTGTTCTGTGTGCCTAACAGCAGTGATGTCACCATAGCAGGGGTCCTTCAGAAGGGAAGAGGTGTGAGAATGCCGCTCAGCAGTGGTCCTGATGCGGTTGCCCTGGCGTCAGAAGCATCACAGCCTACTGCTAGTTTCAAGAAGAAAGCGCAGATGAAGAAGAAAGAAGAGAACTAGGGGGTGGGTGGGGGTTTGGGTTGGGTGCTTTGATTTGGGGGAATGGGGGTTTGGGTTGCTGTTGGGTTGAGTTAGGCGGTGGGGGGTTTGGATTGGGCAGTTGGGGGTGTGAACTGCGGGGGGTTTGGGGGGGGGGGGGGGGGGTAGCGGCAGACCCAGCAGTACGTTCCTCATGTTAAGCAGTTAATGATCTATCAAGGGAATGTTTGTGCTAAATTATTAATTGGCCAGGAATGAATTATTAAAGGCAAAATGAACATCTCGTGCTGATTGCACTGGGAAGCTGAGGACGCAGCTGTTTTCGCTGCTTTTGCTCATGTGGTGGGATGCACTGAATCCTGCCCAAGGTACACTGTCATACGGAGCCCCAGTGACTCTGTTTCTCCACTCTGTTCCACTGGCTGAAAGGCTCTATATGCACTGGAGCTGCTGTCACGTCCTCACTCACAGTATCCCCATCACCACCACTTCACTCAGTGTCCCCATCACCACCACCTCACTCACAGTGTCCCCATCACCACCACCTCACTCACAGTATCCCCATCACCACCACCTCACTCACAGTATCCCCATCACCACCACTTCACTCAGTGTCCCCATCACCACCACCTCACTCACAGTGTCTCCATCACCACCACCTCACTCACAGTATCCCCATCACCACCACCTCCTCACAGTGTCCCCATCAACACCTCCTCACTCACAGGGTCCCCATCACCACCACCTCACTCACAGTATCCCCATCACCACCACCTCCTCACAGTGTCCCCATCAACACCTCCTCACTCACAGTGTCCCCATCACCACCACCTCACTCAGTGTCCCCATCACCACCTCCTCACTCACAGTATCCCCATCACCACCACCTCACTCACAGTGTCCCCATCACCACCACCTCACTCACAGTGTCCCCATCACCACCTCCTCACTCACAGTATCCCCATCTCCACCACCTCCTCACAGTGTCCCCATCACCACCTCCTCACTCACAGTATCCCCATCACCACCACCTCACTCAGTGTCCCCATCTCCACCACCTCCTCACAGTGTCCCCATCACCACCACCTCACTCAGTGTCCCCATCACCAGCTCCTCACTCACAGTATCCCCATCACCACCACCTCACTCAGTGTCCCCATAACCACCACCTCCTTACAGTGTCCCCATCACCACCACCTCACTCACAGTGTCCCCATCACCACCTCCTCAGTATATTTTTGTGATGGATCATGTTGCTTATATTAGATAAACTATATGTGTTTAGTTTTATGAAGGATATGTATATTATAAATAAATGTGTATTACAAACTGAAGTGTATGGGCTATAAGCAATATAAGGCACTGAGCCTTACAACACAGAGCACAAAAGAAAACAAACATCCACAGGAATTCTAGTCCTTATCGATGGTGGAGTGGCAGGTGGCGTTGGTGTGTTGCTAGGCGATGGTAGTGAGGGGTGATGCTGGGCCATTGTTGTGGGAGGATGATGGTCAGAAGGGGAGGGGGATGACGCTGCTGTCACACCCTGGAGACGGTCGCTAAGCTGTCCTGCTGCGCTCCGCGCGTCACAGCGGCGGCAGTGGCGGGAGTGTGATGCGTGTCTGCACATGTGCAGAGCCGGAGGGACAGCGTGTTCAGCTAAGCCACTGGGCACAGTGTTCAACTAAACCACAGGACACAGTGTTCAACTAAACCACAGGACACCGTGTTCAACTAAACCACTGGGCACAGTGTTCAACTAAACCACAGGACACGGTGTTCAGCTCCTGTAAACCACACAACACTGCGCTCAGCTAAGCCAAACACCACTGTGTTCAGTGTAACAATGTTCAGTGCTGCGTTTTGTGAGACCGTGTTTAGACGAGTATTACCTGACCTTAATATGAAAATAATCACTATCGGTACCAAGCTATCGGTAACTGACCCCACATAGTTCTTATTTGAGCAAATATAGTTTATTCCAAGCTTGCCTGGTACGTATAATAGTAATCTTGCGTGGTAATAAACGTGTGAAAAAGGGATGACAGAAAACGTTTTAAGTTTGGTTTTTGTTTAGCGAAGGGGAATAGCTAACTTGCATGGCAGGCCTTGTTTTTGTCCTTTGTCATGGTTTTAATTTTTCTTCCTTCATCAAACACGTTGATGCGCTTTCACTTGGGTTATACGTGCTGGATATTTTCTCTAGCGATCCAGGTTAAGTGCCTTGTTCAAGGCTATAATGGCAGTGCCCCACTTGAAAATCAAACCTGCAACCTAGCGGCTTCTGGTTCTGTTCCTGACCCGTTATGCCCGTTAGTGTCTGATTCCTCACTGGCATCAGGATTTCACGCGTGTTGTATGTTCCGTCTACACGGGGTGTGGAATGTTTAAGCCCTGCATGTGACGTGACACGTGCTTTGTTTACGGTCGTTACTGTGACGATGAGTGCCACTGGATCTGAACGTCTTGTAGATCATGTGAGACTCTACTGTTCTTATGAAATGCAGCTCTGCGTGCACATATACATATCATCGTCTGGGTTAAACACCTTTTCCCACTGTTTTTAATTTAGTGCTTCTGTGTGATGTGGTTTAGTTCTGTGTGAGTTCTGTGTGTGGTGTAGGGGTCCTGTATGAGTTGTGTATGCTGTGGGGTAGGGGTCCTGTATGAGTTGTGTATGCTGTGGTGTAGGGGTCCTGTGTGAGTTGTGTATGCTGTGGTGTAGGGGTCCTGTGTGAGTTGTGTATGCTGTCGGGTAGGGGTCCTGTATGAGTTGTGTATGCTGTGCTGTGGGGTAGGGCTCCTGTGTGAGTTGTGTTTGCTGTGGTGTATGAGTTGTGTATGCTGTGGGGTAGGGGTCCTGTGTGAGTTGTGTATGCTGTGGTGTAGGGGTCCTGTATGAGTTGTGTATGCTGTGGTGTAGGGGTCCTGTGTGAGTTGTGTATGCTGTGGTGTATGAGTTGTGCATGCTGTGGTGTAGGGGTCCTGTATGAGTTGTGTATGCTGTGGTGTAGGGGTCCTGTGTGAGTTGTGTATGCTGTGGTGTAGGGGTCCTGTGTGAGTTGTGTATGCTGTGGTGTAGGGGTCCTGTGTGAGTTGTGTATGCTGTGGTGTAGAGGGTCCTGTAGGGGTCCTGTGAGTTGTGTATGCTGTGGTGTAGGGGTCCTTGTATGAGTTGTGTATGCTGGGGTGTAGGGGTCCTGTATGAGTTGTGTATGCTGTGGTGTATGAGTTGTGTATGCTGTGGTGTAGGGGTCCTGTGTGAGTTGTGTATGCTGTGGTGTATGAGTTGTGTATGCTGTGGGGTAGGGGTCCTGTATGAGTTGTGTATGCTGTGGTGTAGGGGTCCTGTGTGAGTTGTGTTTGCTGTGGTGTAGGGGTCCTGTATGAGTTGTGTTTGCTGTGGGGTATGGCTCCTGTGTGAGTTGTGTGTGCTGTGGTGTAGGGGTCCTGTATGAGTTGTGTATGCTGTGGTGTAGGGGTCCTGTGTGAGTTGTGTGTGCTGTGGGGTATGAGTTGTGTATGCTGTGGTGTAGGGGTCCTGTGTGAGTTGTGTATGCTGTGGTGTAGGGGTCCTGTGTGAGTTGTGTGTGCTGTGGGGTATGAGTTGTGTATGCTGTGGTGTAGGAGTCCTGTGTGAGTTGTGTGTGCTGTGGGGTATGAGTTGTGTATGCTGTGGTGTAGGGGTCCTGTGTGAGTTGTGTATGCTGTGGTGTAGGGGTCCTGTGTGAGTTGTGTATGCTGTGGTGTAGGGGTCCTGTATGAGTTGTGTATGCTGTGGTGTAGGGGTCCTGTATGAGTTGTGTATGCTGTGGTGTAGGGGTCCTGTGTGAGTTGTGTATGCTGTGGTGTAGGGGTCCTGTGTGAGTTGTGTATGCTGTGGGGTAGGGGTCCTGTGTGAGTTGTGTATGCTGTGGTGTAGGGGTCCTGTGTGAGTTGTGTATGCTGTGGTGTAGGGGTCCTGTGTGAGTTGTGCATGCTGTGGTGTAGGGCTCCTGTGTGAGTTGTGCATGCTGTGGTGTAGGGGTCCTGTGTGAGTTGTGTATGCTGTGGTGTAGGGCTCCTGTGTGAGTTGTGCATGCTGTGGTGTAGGGGTCCTGTGTGAGTTGTGCATGCTGTGGTGTAGGGGTCCTGTGTGAGTTGTGTTTGCTGTGGTGTATGAGTTGTGTATGCTGTGGTATAGGGGTCTTGTATGAGTTGTGTGTGCTGTGGGGTAGGGGTCCTGTATGAGTTGTGTATGCTGTGCTGTAGGGGTCCTGTGTGAGTTGTGTATGCTGTGCTGTAGGGGTTCTGCTGACCCGGTGCTTGTTCCTTGTGTAGGTGACTGAAGCAGGAAAAGGCCTCTCTGCCCTCCTGGCTGCACTGGGACCCTGTGAGTGGGGTCCTGCAGGGGCTCCCTCTAGAGGCCGACCGGGGGAACCACTACATCTCCGTCTCTGTTGCCGATGGCGATGGGTCCCGGGCGCCCCCCAGCCCCGACGTGTTCTCCATCGAGGTGCACCCCGAGGAGCATGCGGACGGCCCCGCCCCCGCCGCGGAGGCCCCGCCCTTCTGGTGCGGCGGGGAGGAGCCGGTGACGGTGCTGACGGTGATCCTGGACGCGGACCTGACCAAGCTGAGCGCGCTGCAGCGCGTGGAGCTAATGCGACGCATGCAGCGCTTCTCCGCCGTCCCGCTGCAGCGCATGCGCCTCCAGCCCGTCGTCAACAACCGCCTGTTCGACATGTCCGCCTTCATGGCCGGGCCCGGCAACGCCAAGAAGGTGGTGGAGACTGGGGCGCTGCTGTCCTGGCGGCTGGGGTGCGCGCTGGACCCGGGCCAGGTGCCCGACCTGAGCGGGGTGCAGCGTCCCGCCAAGGAGGGCGCCATGTCGGCCGTGCTGGGCCACCCCGTGGTGGGCTGGCACATCGCCAACAAGAAGCCCCACGCCGCCAAGCGGGCACGGCGGCAGCTGTACAACACCCCCACCCCGCTGCCCTCCCTGCTCCCGCCCAGCGCCCACCCTGAGCCCCCCCTGCGCATCGTGCCCACCCCCACCTCGCCTCACATCGCGCCCAGCACCGAGCACACCGCCACCCCCGCGCGCGAGCCCGTCCCGCTGCCCATGAAGCCCACCATCCGCCTGCCGGCCCCCGTGGCCCACACCCCCACGCTGGGCCCCCCCCAGCCCACGCGCGTGCTGGACTCCACCAGCACCCCCCCCGTCCAGCCCACCGCCACCCGCCCCGTCTACGTGGAGGCCACCGCCTCCCCGACCCCCCCCTCCACCACCCGCAGGCCCAAAACCAGCCCCACCAAGAAGCCCCGCAAGCCCAAGACCTCCACCCCGCCCCCCCCCGCCGGCCGGGAGCCCAAAAGCACCACCCCCCGACCGCCCAAGCGCACGGCCACGCCCCCGGTCCCGGGTCAGAACCAGAAGCCGGACCTGCGCAACCCCATCGACCAGGTGAGCGTGTGGGTGGGCAGCTACTTCGAGGTGAAGATCCCGTCCGACACCTTCTACGACCGGGAGGACGGCCCCACGGACCACCTGCGCCTGACCCTGCGGCTGAAGCAGGGCGGGGAGGGCGAGGGGGCGGGCGGCGCGGGCGGGGACGCGGGCGGGGCCGGGGCCGAGGGGTCCTGGATCCAGTTTAACAGCAGCAGCCAGCTGCTGTTCGGGCTGCCGGAGCCTTGGCACGAGGGCACGCACGAGTGCTTCCTGCAGGCCACGGACAAGGGCGGGCGCAGCGCCAGCGACGCCTTCGAGGTGCGCGTCCGCCGCCACCCCTCCGCCGACCACGCCCCCGTGCTGTTCGCCGCCCGCTTCCAGGGCGACCCGCAGACCGTCACCGCCAACGTGCAGCGGAAGATCGCGCTGGTGAAGAAGCTGGCGCTGGCGCTGGGGGACCGGAACTGCAGCGCCCTGTCGCTACGCAACATCAGCCGCGGCTCCATCCTGGTGGAGTGGACCAATAGCAGCCTGCCGGCCAGCCCGTGCCCCCGGGAGCAGGCCCTGAGCCTGAGCCGCCGCCTGGCCGACCCCCGCGGCCGGCCCACCGCCGCCTTCGCCAACGCCATGGAGCCCGACTTCCGGCCCATCGACGTGCGTGTGAGCGGCGCCGGGAGCTGCCGCAGCTTCTCCTTCGTCCCGCCGGCCGACCTGGCCCCCCCGCCCCCGCCGCCCCCGCCCACGCCCTCGGCCGCGCCCGGTCGCCAGAGCGCCGACGACGTGTACCTGCACACGGTCATCCCCGCCGTGGTGGTGGCGGCCATCTTGCTGATCGCCGGCATCATCGCCATGATCTGCTACCGCAAGAAGAGGCAGGGCAAGCTGACGGTGGAGGACCAGGCCACCTTCATCAAGAAGGGCGTGCCCATCATCTTCGCCGACGAGCTGGACGACCCCAAAGCGCCCCCCTCCTCCAGCGTGCCCCTCATCCTGCAGGAGGAGAAGCCCCCCCTGCCCCCGCCCGAGTACCCCAGCGCCGCCAGCCCAGAGACCACGCCCCTCCACCAGGGGCTGCTGGGGGAGTACTCCGGGCTGCAGGACGAGGACCCGAATGCGCCCCCCTACCAGCCCCCCCCGCCCTTTCTCACCCCGCTGGAGGGGAAGGGCTCGCGCCCCAAGAACATGACCCCCTACAGGTCCCCCCCGCCGTACGTGCCCCCATAATGCACTGGGCTTCCCGGGACTGAGCCGGAGTGGGGCGATGGGGTGCTGGGAGTGGCGGGGGCGTTGGGGGTTTGGGGGGGTACCTGGTGACCCCTGACTGTGGAACTGTGGGTCTCCCCTGGTGATCGGGAGATGAACACCCCCACGCATTTAGGTTTTCTGTTTTTGGGTTGGGTGGGAGGGGGTTTGGTTTTTTATTTTATTTTATTTTCTGTCTTTTTTATTTTCTTATGTCTCAAGACTTGCCTAACAGTACTCTTTCTGTCTTCTTAACTTCTTTGAAATAAAACTGAACTGACATGAGAGACATGCAAGCACACACACACACACACACACACACACACGCACCACACACACACACACTCTCGGAGGCAGATTTGTGATTAGAGTTAATTGGACCCCTTGTTGGCAAAGCTGTGATATTGTAACCATAGTGATTAACACTTATCATATTTTAAAAATTCGTATTCACGTTGAGCAGAAACGCAAGCAGCCTGAAAAATCCAAATCAAACTGAATTTTTAAAAAAAAATAAAGAAATCCCCGGGATTGTAATGCACTGTGTGTGTGAACGCTGCCATGGGAAGAGGGGTTTGTTTTCAGGGATGTTTCAGGAACGTGTGGAATGGCCAGTGCTTGACTGGTCGACTTGTTTTTATTGTGGGGGGGGGGGGGGTGTCTTTGTTGTCATGGTATTGTTTGAGCTTCCTGTCTGAGCCTTCATTTCCGTTTGTGATGAACAGGGCAGGAGTCCTCAGTGTGGTCCGGCCTCTGCTGTCCTCATTCTGCCCTTCAGTATTGAGCGCACGACTCACCGTCTTGCACACGCGTGTTGAGTCTTACAGCCGTGTTGAGTCTTGCACACACGTGTTGAGTCTTGCACACGCGTGTTGAGTCTTGCACACGCGTGCTGAGTCTTGCACACGCGTGTTGAGTCTTGCAGCCGTGTTGAGTCTTGCACACGCGTGTTGAGTGTAGCACACGCGTGTTGAGTCTAGCATGCGCGTGTTGAGTCTTGCACATGCGTGTTGAGTCTTGCACACGCGTGTTGAGTCTTGCACATGCGTGTTGAGTCTTGCACACGCGTGTTGAGTCTTGCACACGCGTGTTGAGTCTTGCAGCCGTGTTGAGTCTTGCACACGCGTGTTGAGTCTTGCAGCCGTGTTGAGTCTAGCACACGCGTGTTGAGTCTAGCATGCGCGTGTTGAGTCTTGCACATGCGTGTTGAGTCTTGCACACGCGTGTTGAGTCTTGCACATGCGTGTTGAGTCTTGCACACGCGTGTTGAGTCTAGCACACGCGTGTTGAGTCTTGCACACGCATGTCTCTGTGAGAAATGGAAGCCCATGTCAGTTTTTTTACTTTTTAAAATTAGGAACTGTATTCTAATCTCAGTTTACCAAAAATAATTTTTAGAAAAAAGAGTGTATAAAATGATTGATCTTGAGTGATTTAGGAGAGAAATGTAGATTTCAAAGTGAATACTGAATGGTCTCAGATGTGTGTAATGTGCTTGGTGCTTGGCACTCGGTGTGTGAGAGTGTGATGTGTGATGTGTTCAGTGTGAGAGAGTGTGTCATGTGTGTGATGTGTTGCGGTGTGAGAGAGTGTGATGTGTTCAGTGTGGGAGTGTGTGTAATGTGTTCAGTGTGGGAGAGTGTGATGTGTATGATGTGTTCAGTGTGGGAGAGTGTGTAATGTGTGTGATGTGTTCAGTGTGAGAGAGTGTGTGATGTGTGTGATGTGTTCAGTGTGAGAGAGTGTGTGATGTGTGTGATGTGTTGCGGTGTGAGAGTGTGTGATGTGTTCAGTGTGGGAGAGTGTGTAATGTGTTCAGTGTGGGAGAGTGTGATGTGTATGATGTGTTCAGTGTGAGAGAGTGTGTGATGTGTGTGATGTGTTGCGGTGTGAGAGAGTGTGATGTGTTCAGTGTGGGAGAGTGTGTGATGTGTGTGATGTGTTGCGGTGTGAGAGTGTGTGATGTGTTCAGTGTGGGAGAGTGTGTAATGTGTTCAGTGTGGGAGAGTGTGATGTGTATGATGTGTTCAGTGTGAGAGAGTGTGTGATGTGTGTGATGTGTTGCGGTGTGAGAGAGTGTGATGTGTATGATGTGTTCAGTGTGAGAGAGTGTGTGATGTGTGTGATGTGTTGGGTTTGAGAGAGTGTGTGATGTGTTCAGTGTGAGAGAGTGTGTGATGTGTGTGATGTGTTGCGGTGTGAGAGAGTGTGTGATGTGTGTGATGTGTTGCGGTGTGGGAGAGTGTGTGATGTGTGTGATGTGTTGCGGTGTGAGAGAGTGTGTAATGTGTGTGATGTGTTGGGTTTGAGAGAGTGGAGATATCTCTAGAGGGCCGAGCGGCCGATTTGCTCTCAGAAAATCCGACATGGAGCGTGACCTGGAGCTGCAGCTTAATGATGAACAGAATGTTGAATCCTCAGCTTCAGATTTTTAACTGCCTCATTTGGACTGGGTTGATTAAAGACGTGGATGAACACGTGGTGACCAGGTCGTAAATGTGCGTGTGTGTGCGGCACTGTAGCTCTGTCATCAGCGTCTTCATCTTCATCAGCTTCATCATGCTCATGAGCTCATTGTGTTTCCTCCTTGCCCTGCTTCTGCTTGAGATGGGGCCTGGGGGAGCCCTGCTGTCTGGCTGTCTGTCTGTTTGCCTGGCTGTCTGTCTGTCTGTTCGCCCGGCTGTCTGTCTGTTCGCCCGGCTGTCTGTCTGTTCGCCCGGCTGTCTGTCTGTTCGCCCGGCTGTCTGTCTGTTTGCCCGGCTGTCTGTCTGTCTGTTAGCCCGGCTGTCTGTCTGTTAGCCTGGCTGTCTGTCTGTTCGCCCGCTGTCTGTGTCTGTTCACCTGGCTGTCTGTCTGTCTGTCTGTTAGCCCGGTCTGTCTGTCTGTCTGTTAGCCCGTCTGTCTGTTCACCCGGCTGTCTGTCTGTTTGCCTGGCTGTCTGTCTGTTTGCCTGGCTGTCTGTCTGTTCACCCCAGAGAGAGTCCGGCCCTTCTGTCTGTGCCGAACCAGAGAATGGCAGCCCGAGCCGGTCGCTTTGAAGCTGAGATTGTGAGGTACGGGCCTCGGCTGGGTTTTTTGCTCATATTACATTACAGGCATTTGGCAGACGCTCTTATCCAGAGCGACGTGCAACAGTGTATAAGATTCTGGCTGAAGGGTTTCACAGGATGTGAGAGCTGGTCCCGCCCTCTGTGGGCGTGTCTGACACTGGTCATGTGACTTATCCATTTTAATCAGAATTCTTACTTTGCCTTTTGGTTTTATGGGCCAAATCATTTCCGCCTTATATGCACGTCTCCCAGTGCTGCTGCTGCCGCTGCCTGGGAAGAGAAGGGTTTATTTCACTGGAGTGATTCTGTGGGCAGGGAGGGGTAGGGGCAAGGAGGAGTATAAGTCGAGTAAGTCGTTAAAACTGGAATATGGAAGAAAAAAGTATTTTTTATATGTGAATATTTTGTATAAATGAATGATCTCTTTCCCCCCCCCAAAAAAAAAAAAACCTTAATTACTGCGCGCACACAGATACACACACACACACACACACATACAGACACAGGGACAGTTTGTGAGCATGCTCAGTAGGAGCTGAGTTTGTGCTCTAAGGGGGGGGGGATCATTGAACCCTCCTGGTGGGAATTACTGAGGGTGCCCCCCACCCCCAGCCCTCAGAAAACAAAATGAAAGCTGGTGCTGTGTCCCAGCACGGCAGTGGGGGGGAGGGGGAGGGCGGGGGTGGGGGGTTTGTTTAATCCTGAGGGTCTGACAAATTGTTTGTTGCTATGGCAAATAAAATGAGTGCATAAACGGTAAAAGGGGTGGCGATTAAAATGATTAGCAGTGAAGATCTTTTTCTTTTCTTTTTTTTTTTGTCTTGTTACTGGGTTTAATGGCATTGTTTTATTTATGCCACTAGGCACTGTATGTCCGAATCTTGTATTAAAAACACGTTTTCACCAATTACAGCTGCACTCTTCCCTTCTGTTATGGGTGTAATGTGGGGGGGGGTGGGGGGCGGGTGGCGGGCGGTTTACAGGTCTCACTCTCCAGGCCCTCTGAAGACGCCCCCCTCTTCCTCCTCTTCCTCGCTGGTCTGCTTGTGATGAACACTCCGGTCTGGTCCTGCCATCTTAGAAAGGCTCCTCTGTAAAGTTTGGGTTTTTCTGGAACAGCATCTGAACTGTAACTGAAGCTCCTGCAGTCTGTCTGTCATCTCTACTTCCAAACTGAAGGAGCCATATTCCAGCGCCATGTTCAAGCTCATGAATATTCATGAGAAGCTGTGCCCAAGGACAGAACATCCATTGTCACTGGTGTTATCCTTGGTCATGCACCTTCATGCATATTCAGAAGATTAAATTTGGAACTTTTAAAGATAATTGGCAGAGGTAAAAATTTGGAGCTGGCTGTCTGGGGTGTGCATAGCGGGATCCTGCACTCTTCCCGCTGGGAGGGGCGCAGTCCGCCCCGTTTAAATCTCCACATTAAAATCAGTGGCGGGTCCAGACCCAGGCCCCCGTGTGAGGGGAGTCGCCTGTGTGATGAGCTGCTTTAATTGGTCCATTAAGAAAGAGCAGACGCTGTGGCTCTGGGGCGGGGCGGTGGGGCGGGGCGGGGCGGGGTGGGGCGGGTGGGCGGCGGAAGGAGGACTGGAGACTGAATCGATCCCAGGTGGAGCACAGAGAGATTTGCCATAGAGTCTGTGACAAGAGAGAGTATGCAGGAAACCGATTAGCATCGATGTGCTAACGGTAGTGCAGGGAGTGTGCAGATGATGCTAATGCAGTGTACAGGAAGTGTATGGATAATGCTAACTGCAGTGTACAGGGAGTGTATGGATAATGCTAACTGCAGTGCAGGGAGTGTATGGATAATGCTAACGGCAGTGTACAGGGAGTGTGCAGATAATGCTAACGACATTGTACAGGGAGTGTATGGATAATGCTAACGGCAGTGTACAGGGAGTGTGCAGATAATGCTAATGACATTGTACAGGGAGTGTATGGATAATGCTAACGACAGTGTACAGGGAGTGTAGGGATAATGCTAACGACAGTGTACAGGGAGTGTATGGATAATGCTAACGGCAGTGTACAGGGAGTGTGCAGATAATTCTAACGACATTGTACAGGGAGTGTATGGATAATGCTAACGGCAGTGTACAGGGAGTGTGCAGATAATGCTAATGACATTGTACAGGGAGTGTATGGATAATGCTAACGACAGTGTACAGGGAGTGTATGGATAATGCTAACGACAGTGTACAGGGAGTGTATGGATAATGCTAACTGCAGTGTACAGGGAGTGTATGGATAATGCTAACTGCAGTGCAGGGAGTGTATGGATAATGCTAATGACAATGTACAGGGAGTGTATGGATAATGCTAACTGCAGTGCAGGGAGTGTATGGATAATGCTAACAGCAGAGTACAGGGAGTGTATGGATAATGCTAACGACAATGTACAGGGAGTGTATGGATAATGCTAACGACAGTGTACAGGGAGTGTATGGATAATGCTAACTGCAGTGCAGGGAGTGTATGGATAATGCTAACTGCAGTGCAGGGAGTGTATGGATAATGCTAACGGCAGAGTACAGGGAGTGTATGGATAATGCTAACAGCAGAGCACAGGGAGTGTATGGATAATGCTAACGGCAGAGTACAGGGAGTGTATGGATAATGCTAACGGCAGAGTACAGGGAGTGTATGGATAATGCTAATGGCAGTGTACAGGGATAATGCTAATGGAATGTTGAATTTGACTCCCTTTCTATGGTTTCAGCATGGAGCTCAATTGGGCGTAAAAGTAACCGACCAGCTAATTAAACGTAATTGTGCTGCCTTACCACTGTGCAGCATACAGATATTTTTTTTAAAAGAATGTTGAATAATCAGCTTAACGCGAGCGTAAATATGCATCGAGCAGTGCATTTCACCCCAGAGGAATGTGGAGAATGCTGAATTAAGCCTGGAGGTGTCAATTAGAGACCAGCATTCAATTAGCAGCTCCGTCAGACCTAATTAAGCAGGACGGGAACTGGAACGGGCTCCAGCACAGCATGGGGGGGGCCTGGGGCCTGGGGCATGGGGGGGGGGGGGCGGGTGAGGATGTGTCAGAGCCCTGTGACAGACTAAGGTGCCCCCCCCCCCCCCACTCCCAACCAATCACAGGGCTCCAACACATCCTCCCCCCCCCCACAACCAGCAGTGCCTTTCTGCCACTACAGGGCTCCGAAACCCCCCAACACCACACCGGAAAGACCCCCCTGACGGCGGGAAGCTGCAGATCTCTGAAGACAACAGGCAGGTCTGAAGGACCAGATTAAATTAGTCCTTTATTTATGCTTTTTATTGAATTGTCATTTTAAGCTGCTGCACCGGAGAGCTGCTTGGCTCTCCATCCTGCTGTGAGGCGACAGAGAGAGAGAGAGCCCTGTTTCTCTCGCCCTTCCTCACCTCCGTTTGAAGCCGTGCTTCTCGGACATTCAAAGCGCTGTTATGTGCAGGAGGAGCGCAGTGTTTAGTTAGCGTGCGCAGGGTTTAGTGTGTGGGGTTTAGTGCGCAGTGTTTAGTTAGCGTGCGCAGGGTTTAGTGTGTGGGGTTTAGTGCGCAGGGTTTAGTTAGCGTGCGTGGCTGTTAGTGCGCGGGGTTTAGTGTGCAGGGTTTAGTGTGGGGTTTAGTGTGCGGGGTTTAGTGCGCAGCTGTTAGTGCGTGGGGTTTAGTGTGCAGGGTTTAGTGTGTGGGGTTTAGTGCGCGGCTGTTAGTGTGCAGGGTTTAGTGTGTGGGGTTTAGTGCGCAGGGTTTAGTTAGCGTGCGCGGCTGTTAGTGCGTGGGGTTTAGTGTGCAGGGTTTAGTGTGTGGGGTTTAGTGCGCAGGGTTTAGTTAGCGTGCGCGGCTGTTAGTGCGTGGGGTTTAGTGTGCAGGGTTTAGTGTGTGGGGTTTAGTGCGCAGGGTTTAGTTAGCGTGCGCAGGGTTTAGTGTGTGGGGTTTAGTGCGCAGGGTTTAGTTAGCGTGCGTGGCTGTTAGTGCGCGGGGTTTAGTGTGCAGGGTTTAGTGTGGGGTTTAGTGTGCGGGGTTTAGTGCGCAGCTGTTAGTGCGTGGGGTTTAGTGTGCAGGGTTTAGTGTGTGGGGTTTAGTGCGCGGCTGTTAGTGTGCAGGGTTTAGTGTGTGGGGTTTAGTGCGCAGGGTTTAGTTAGCGTGCGCGGCTGTTAGTGCGTGGGGTTTAGTGTGCAGGGTTTAGTGTGTGGGGTTTAGTGTGCGGGGTTTAGTGCGTGGGGATTAGTGCGCGGGGTTTAGTGTGTGGGGGTTAGTGCGCAGGGTTTAGTGCGTGGGGTTTAGTGTGTGGGGGTTAGTGCGCAGGGTTTAGTGTGTGGGGTTTAGTGCGCGGCTGTTAGTGCGTGGGGTTTAGTGCGTGGCTGTTGTGCGTGGGGTTTAGTGCGTAGGGTTTAGTGCGCGGCTGTTAGTGTGTGGGGTTTAGTGCGCAGGGTTTAGTGTGCGACTGTTAGTGCACAGGCTTTAGTGTGTGGGGTTTAGTGCGTGGGGTTTAGTGCGCGGCTGTTAGTGCGCAGGGTTTAGTGCGTGGGGTTTAGTGCACGGGGTTTAGTGCGCAGGGTTTAGTGCGCGGGGTTTAGTACGCAAGGTTTAGTGCGCGGGGTTTAGTGTGCGGGGTTTAGTGCGTAGGGTTTAGTGCGTGGCTGTTAGTGTGCGGGGTTTAGTGCGTAGGGTTTAGTGCGTGGCTGTTAGTGTGTGGGGTTTAGTGCGTGGGGTTTAGTGCGCGGCTGTTAGTGTGTGGGGTTTAGTGCGCGGGGTTTAGTACGCAAGGTTTAGTGCGCGGCTGTTAGTGCGCAGGGTTTAGTGCGCGGGGTTTAGTGCGCAGGGTTTAGTGCGCGGGGTTTAGTACGCAAGGTTTAGTGTGCGGGGTTTAGTACGCAGGGTTTAGTGCGCGTGGTTTAGTGTGCGGGGTTTAGTGCGCGGGGTTTAGTGCGCAGGGTTTAGTGCGCGGGGTTTAGTGCGCAGGGTTTAGTGCGCGGGGTTTAGTGTGCGGGGTTTAGTTCTTCTTCAATCCGCAGGGTTTGCACATTTTTTCTCATCTGTAACTAAACTGCCTGCCCCTCAAAAAACCATGTCATGACTCCCGTCATTATTATAGCTAAGGTATTCTACTGAAGGTGCTCACAGTTTTTTTTTTTTTTTTTTTTTTTTTTTTTTTTTTTTTTTGGGCATGGGGGGGACAGGGGGGCAGGCTGTTCTGTTTTAGATTTTTTTATGTTTTGATCTGAAAGTGCTGTACAGTTTGGAGTAGGGGTCAGAGTGAGGGCTTAGAATAATGTTTGGGGGGGGCATAATTTCTTTTGCGGTTTTATGCTAATAATCTCTCCCATTGTATTTCAGGGGAGGTTGGAGAAGGTGTACACAGAAAAATGTAGCAAATATGCCTGTCTGTCTGTGTCTTTGTCTGTCTGTCTGTGTCTGTCTTCGTCTGCATGTGTCTGTCTGTGTGTGTGTGTCTCTGTCTGTCTGTCTGTCTGTGTCTGTCTTCGTCTGCATGTGTCTGTCTGTGCCTGTGTCTGTCTGTTTCTGTGTCAGTCTGTGTGTGTGTCTGTGTCTCATGCAGTGGTTGTCAGTCACATAGTGGGTGTGTCTCAGTCACGCATCAGTTGCCTGCATCTGAAGATGATGATAAAATGGAATTCTGAGTTTGTGCAATTAACAGGGTGAGCAAACAGCACAGGAGAATCACATCATCACTGGGCTGCATGAGTGGCTCTTAAAGGCTCATATTTAGAGCTGATAAATGAGCTTCACTGGAGAGTAAACACGCTGATGACTGTCTGATCCTGTGTGCGGGTTTGGGTGTGCGTGCTTTAACCTGCGCCGTGTCCCGCTGGCTCATGGGATATCCGGAATGGTGCAGGGTTGAACGCACCTTTAGATTTGGCTGAAAAGCACGTTGAACACAGTGTGGCACTGGAGCCCAGACAGGAGCAGGAGAAACATGAAAATCACCAGATACCAGCGCTGTTCTGTTTTTTGTCTTTTTCTCTTTTAAGTTCATTGCTAATCCCCTTGACTGTCTACAGAGGCAAAGTTCAAGAAGGAAAAGTTGAAAGATGAAGAATGAAGTCAAGAACATCTGAAAAGTCAGTGTCGTACTCAGTGGTTTGAAGATGAAAAGCCTTCAAGACGCTTTGAGTCACACACATCATCCAGAGAGAAGAATAAAGAAGGCCCATTGGGAGCAACACGGCAGGCTGCGGTGGCTTCAGTGTGCCTACGTTACCCAGAAAGCCCTCATCTGTAGGCACTTTGATTCTTGCGTGTTTGGCTTGGCAGTCACTTATTGGAAATAGATGAGTAACATTTTAAAATTTCAAACTATATGCAGTCATGACCAGCACAGTGGGGGGGGGGGGGGGGGGGGGGCACGGTGGGGGTTAGGGTGGGGGGGGGGGGTGGTGCACGATGAGCACGCTATGGGCCGGGGGGGGGGGTGCTCCAGGCTGTAGGGGTTGGGTTAGGGTAGGGGGGGGGGGGGTGGAGGTTAGGGTTAGGGTTGGGGGGAGTTGGGGGTTAGGGTCAGGTCGGGGGGGGGTGGGGGTTAGGGTTAGGGGGGGGGGGTGGCACGGTGGGGGTGGGGGCTAGGGCTAGGGTAAGGGGGAGGGGTTGCACGCTGAGCAAGCTATGGGGGGGGGGGGGGGGGGGGGGTGCTGGCTGGGGGCCGGAGGATCCCCTCCCTCTCAGAAGTGTGCCGATGCAGACGGGCACAACCAAGCCCCCCCCCCCCGCCTACCACCCCGGCCCCCACCCCCCCTAAAGCAGCACGCTCCCTCCATCACAGCAGGTTACAGAATGAAGCTGAATGAGAGCTGCAGCTAAACCAGCAGCACACCAGGCAGAGTGGGCCCGGAGGGCATGGAGAGCACGGGACTCCCAGGATTAGCCAATCAGGTGAGCAGATGAGTGACAGGGTGTTTGTATAAACGGCTGGTGTGTAAATGCAGGCTGTGTGTGTGCTCGAGATAACGGACAGCATCTCCCCACATTTGTCTGACATCATCTTTTTTCAGGTCCGGCAATATGCAAATAAAATGATATATTACCAGGCTGATATATCATTTTTAGGATTTCAAATTTTAAATATCTGAGGTAATGAAATAAGGACCATTTCACATGATTAAGATGTTTACAGAATTATACTGTATATACATGAGTCATAAAAAACATCATTTTTTCACTCGTCTTCGGATGTGCGTGTGTGAATAAATAGTGACGTTAATGTTCCATGAGTCCTCCCTCCTCTGGAGTTTGGCTTTCACAGCAGCGTGTGGAATGTGAGCTGAGTGCGTGTGGTGGTGAGCTGGGTCTGCGAGCTGGGTCTGTGTGTGGTGGGAATGGGTGAGTGTGAGTAAGCTGAGTGCGTGTGGAATGTGAGCTGGGTCTGTGTGTGGAATGTAAGCTGAGTGCGTGTGGAATGTGAGCTGAATGCGTGTGGTGGTGAGCTGGGTCTGCGAGCTGGGTCTGTGTGTGGTGGTGAGCTGGGTCTGCGTGTGGAATGTGAGCTGAGTGCGTGTGGTGTGAGCTGGGTCGGCGAGCTGGGTCTGCGTGTGGAATGTAAGCTGAGTGCGTGTGGAATGTGAGCTGGGTCTGTGTGTGGTGGTGAGCTGAGTCTGCGTGTGGAATGTAAGCTGAGTGCGTGTGGAATGTGAGCTGAGTCTGCGTGTGGTGGTGAGCTGGGTCTGCGTGTGGAATGTGAGCTGGGTCTGTGTGTGGAATGTGAGCTGGGTCTGCGTGTGGCGGTGATGAGGCTTAGTGCTGAGGCTGATGTCTGACTCCCCATCCGTCTGTGAGTGCAGTCTGAGCTCCGTCTGTAAGCAACGATGTCTGTGAGCGCGGACTGTGAGCGACGATGTCTGTGAGTGCTGTCTGTGGGCACTGTGAGTGCTATCTGTGAATGGCGTCTGTGAGCAACACCTGTGAGAGCCAATGTCTGTGAGCACTGTGAGTGCTATCTGGGATTGCTGTCTGTGAACAACGTCTGTGAGCAACACCTGTGAGAGCCGATGTCTGTGAGAGCGGTCTGTGAGCGACGATGTCTGTGAGAGCTGTCTGTGGGCACTGTGAGTGCTATCTGTGAATGGCGTCTGTGAGCAACACCTGTGAGAGCCAATGTCTGTGAGAGCTGGCCATACCTGAGCCTTCGTTAGCCTCTCCACTCCTCAGCCTGGCCGTTCACCTGTCTTTGCCTTCAAACCCGGGATGGAGATTTATTCTGACTTTGCCCCCCCCCCCCCCCCCCCCACCTCATCAGCACCAAATGTCAGATTGTTGCCATAGATACAGATGACCTTAATGAGCGTCCAGGCCGCGGGCTGCTGATTAGCCGTGCGCTGTGGGGGGGTGGGGGGGGGGGGGGGGGGGGGGCGCCGGGCCGTCGCTCCGGACCTACTGTGGGCCAGCGGCTGCCTCTGCCTCTGCCGAGCCGAGCCGAGCCGAACCAGGCCGAGCTGCGCCCGGTCATCTTTCTGACACCGCACCCCTCCCCCCCTGCTGGCTGGGTGGGCTTCTCACCCTGCCCGTCAGGTGTCTGTGGGCGGCGGCCTCATGATGAAAGAGGCGGAGCTTGCTCTGGACTCACTAAATTTAATTTTCCACCAGCTTTAAGGTAGCTCTCCTGTAGCTGTATAATTGGACAGTTGATCCTACAGAAGCTGGATTGAAAACAAAACACATCTGTGCAGGTTGGTCGTCTGAGCTGGTTATTAGAGAGACAGGTGTGTTAGAGTGAACGTGTGTGTTCATTTGTAATTCCATGAATATGTCAGTCCTTCCTTGGTCCAGCGTCGGCAGGTTGGCGCATAATATTATCCCATGAGCCATTAGCCGTTAGCCAGTTTCTCATTAATATTGAGAAATGTTTCAGCGCCTGTAAAAAATGCTCCACTGCGCTGCTGAAAATGTGAGATGGCACACAGCAGTGATGATCAGAGAGAAGCGTCGCCCCCATTGCGTGCGATTAGAGTTTCAGCGCGGGAGGAGAGAGAGGCCCGGCCGCGTAGCAGAGCCCGATCTGGCACTGCATCACAGGCGCCGCTGATGATGTTTACAGTGCTGATCATCTGGTGATCCGGGCCTGTGAGCTCCACTGAGCGCTAGGCCTGTCATGTTCTGACATCAGCACTATGTCTGGTGCTCAGCTGTGTTGAGGCTTCACTGTCTGAAGATGGTGCTCAGCTGTGTTGAGTCCTCACTGTGTCTGAAGATGGTGCTCAGCTGTGTTCAGGCTTCACTGTGTCTGGAGATGGTGCTCAGCTGTGTTGAGTCCTCACTGTGTCTGAAGATGGTGCTCAGCTGTGTTGAGTCCTCACTGTGTCTGAAGATGGTGCTCAGCTGTGTTCAGGCTTCACTGTGTCTGAAGATGGTGCTCAGCTGTGTTGAGTCCTCACTGTGTCTGAAGATGGTGCTCAGCTGTGTTGAGGCCTCACTATGTCTGAAGATGGTGCTCAGCTGTGTTGAGTCCTCACTGTCTAAAGATGGTGCTCAGCTGTGTTGAGGCCTCACTGTGTCTTAAGATGGTGCTCAGCTGTGTTCAGGCTTCACTGTGTCTGAAGATGGTGCTCAGCTGTGTTGAGTCCTCACTGTCTAAAAATGGTGCTCAGCTGTGTTG
>CM045893.1:602500-662500 GCA_025169545.1 Anguilla japonica | reverse complement strand
GAGACAGTGTGTGTAATTCAGAGGCAGACCCTCCAGCCTGTGATGTCACCATGCTCAGCAGAGAGGGGTATCTTCATAGTCTGACATCCCGGCCATAAATTTTCAGTGAAGTGATTCTGAGAAAAATGGACCTTCACACTTTTCAGCCGTAAAACAACGGAAGCTTTACCTTTGCGTTTTATTGAAAGCTACAAAGGGAAACTGACACCCTGCTGAAAATGGGCTGGTCACTTGACTGTAAAAACACTCACTTACAATAAGCAAATGGCCCTGGCTCATTTCCCACTGAAATAAATCCAGACCACAGGCGTGTAGTGCTGAGAAATGACAGCATACTCCAGAAGACATCATGTTGTAACATCAGCCACATGCTATATCCCACAATGCACCACATCTGTCCATAAAACAGCCTTTTTCTCATGGATACTCTGCACTGACCTCTCGTCCTCAGACTCAGCTCTTTTTTTGGGGGGGCAGGAACTTCAGATGTGGGAGAAAGGAAATGTGATTGCAGTGAGATTATTGGTGAATATTATCTCTGCAGCGTCTGACAGGAGTCCGCGCGCTGGCGAGGCGCTCGGATGGGCGCACTCAGCCCTGGCGCACAGGTGAGCGAGGCGAGCGGGTTAATCGATGCGAGGCAGGTGAAGGGCAGGAGACTTGGCGGCTGTGGACACGCTGGG
Organism: Anguilla japonica; assembly: GCA_025169545.1. Lineage (NCBI taxonomy): Eukaryota > Metazoa > Chordata > Actinopteri > Anguilliformes > Anguillidae > Anguilla > Anguilla japonica. The sequence continues at coordinate 661,817 of CM045893.1, read as the reverse complement.
ACTGGCGTGGAGCCACAGCGCGGTTATTTAATTACAGAGAGAGAATTGCAGTGCCAGGCCTCTTAATAACATCTCTGCACAATCGATACACCATTACAGGCCTGGAGCCGGACTCTGGAAACATTACATCACATTATCCATTCGCTTTGTATGTGTGGGATTCTGGGTAAGGTTATCGCACAGGCCCGTCTCACCACCGACCAGTGAGCACTACTGCACATGGCTGCTCTGACCACAGACTTCATAGCACTGTATATAGTTTTCATGTAGCTATGACATAATAAATATGATTTGAACCTCTACTTGGTCCCCAAGTGTATTCCAGTATATGAGGGTACCGTATTATTGGTATTCCAATGGTGTCTTATACTAACACCAGCACAGTAAGTAGATTAGTGAATGTCAAAACTCAGTAGGCTTGCAAATGATATTATGAATCACTATGCCATTAGTTAAAGCTTCACATAGCTACTCAAGGAAATAAAGAATCTTAGAGCAGGGATATCCATTGTATGGGTGCAGGATTTTGTTTAAGTCAAGCACTAAGACAACTGATTCTACTTTTCAAGGTCTTAATTGAAGGCCAGGATTAGTCAATTCGTTGAATCAGGTGTCCTTGTTCTGGGTTAAAACAAAAACCTGCAAACCTACTGGCCCTTTTTTGGATACGATTGAACACCCGTCTGAGAGATAAGATATCCAGCCTTGCAGTTCAGACTCTATGCCTCAATGCTTTCATAAAGCAGGTAATCTTCTGAGAGACAGTTGTACATATGCATAGCAACACAGACCGAAGTGTCAATTCCAGGTTTGCAGGTTTGATAGCAGATTGCTTGTAAAATGGCCGGCTGCCAGATTCGCACTGAATCTCTGTGTTTTGATTGCCACCATTTTCTGAAATCCATGAAGAAGTTACCCATAAAACAAATATACTGTGGATTGTATAAAACATGCAGTATGTGATGAGACTAAACAAAAACATACACATGAATGTACACACTCACACAGTCATGCCATGTATTTAAAAATGAGATCTAAATGAATTTGGTTCTCATAATTAATAATATTGGCATATATTAATTTTCAAATGGCAATTATTTATTCTAAACTTATCAAATAATTAAATCTACTTGGACAGTAAAGTCTGGGTTGTTCATCTTGGCAAGCAGTGTAATGATTCATCACTCTGAGGTGACTGTAACATCACCAGCCAAATAATATCCAGAGCTCTGACCCATTATGAATATTAATGTGTTGTTCTGTTTAGGGCGCAATGATGTCATTGGACACCAGTACACTGGCCTGTGATTGGACGGCAGTACATGTGATTGGATCCCAGAATGCTGGCCTTTGATTGGGCCCCAGAACCCTAGCCTTTGATTGGGCCTCATAATGCTGGCCTGGGATTGGGTCCCGAACGTTGGCCTGTGATTGGGCCCCATAATGCTGGCCTGTGAGTGGGCCTGTGATTGGGCCCCATAATGCTGGCCTGTGATTGGGCCCCATAATGCTAGCCTGGGATTGGGTCCCAGAACGTTGGCCTGTGATTGGGCCCCATAATGCTAGCCTGCGAGTGGGCCTTATAATGCTGGCCTGTGATTGGGCCCCATAATGCTAGCCTGCGAGTGGGCCTTATAATGCTGGCCTGTGATTGGGCCCCATAATGCTAGCCTGTGAGTGGGCCTGTGATTGGGCCTCATAATGCTGGCCTGGGATTGGGTCCCAGAACGTTGGCCTGTGATTGGGCCCCATAATGCTGGCCTGTGAGTGGGCCTTATAATGCTAGCCTGTGATTTGGTACAGGGAGAGCAGCATGTATCCCATGTCCTGCCTTTCTCTCACCTCTAAAAGAGCAGCTGTGTGGAACCCCCTGAGTGCCCCCTGCAGGCCCAGCCGGGCACTGCGGCAGAAGGCCAGGTTTGTTTGTCTTGGGCAGTGGGCCAGTGTGAGGGCGTTCAGTGCCCTGGGACGGCCCCCGTGAGCCTGGCGCGCTGAGCTAGCGCTGCGTCAGCATGCTAAAGGGCGCCGGAGCTGGCCCGCGCGCTCGTCCCGTTCTCAAGGTCGCCATGGCGCTCTGGGGACAAACCAAACCTGCCCCCCCCCACTTCGGCTCCAACTCCAACACTTAAGGACATGAGGAATGCATCCATTCCTGTAGGGTGGTGTCAGAGCCCAGAGACTCAGACATTAGACACACATATTCCAGAGCTATGGCAACAGTGAGCTTCGGTTTGATCGGAGGGGAAACTTAACATCATTAAGCTCGCCCAGCTGGGAGGCTGCTGTACTCCTAAAGAACAGAAGAACATGAGAATAAAGACCAGGCCTTCGCCCGTATGGGTAATGTAATGCCCGTATTGGCTCCATTTCTGCTGAGCAGGGTCTGTGCTGTTGTGTGTTCCTCTTCCAGTGTGGTGACCGTGCAGGACACTGTAGGACAGTATTTTATTCATTATTTTGAATTAATGTATGTTTACTGGTTGTGATGGAGACAGAGAGAGGGAGACAGGTAGAGAAAGTGATGCACATAAGACTCAGCACATTGAACAATCGGGAGGGATTATTTCCCCTGTTGTTTAGTGTCAGAGTTCAGCAAACCCCCCCACTGCCATCTTGTGGCCCAGGGAACCAATACAGGGACCGGGCAGAGGACACATTTCATTAACTGCAGTTTTTCACTATTAGAGGACTCAGTCATTCACTGGTCATCTTAAATGGCTTCTCTTTGATGAACTTCTATTCCTGTGAGCGGTCTCTAAACGATCCGTCACTGGACATCTCACCGGTACAATCACAGCCAAGAGAACTACTTTTTAAAAGCGGCCTTTTACAAAAGAAAATATAAACCATTTAATTTATTTTGCGTTTTTAAAACAGGAGATTTTTGTCCATATTTATTTTTGGCTCATGTTAGTTCTTTCATCCTAATTTCCCCTTTGGGCCCTTAGTGTTCTGGATAGGAGCGTGCTAAATGAATGTAATGTAACTCACTCTCATGCCTTATCCTACACACAGGAGCTGTTCTCTGCTGAAAATCAATTGCCTAATATCCCAGGCTGCAGATTAGGGATCCCCTCCCCCATTCTCAACTTATCAGCCTATCACAGCTGATCACAGCGTCAGGTGCTCTTAGCCCTCGTAGCCCCTGGGTCTGTTTACTGGTGAGCTGCCGTTTGGAAAGCTGAAAGGTCCATTTCTATTTTATTTTATTGATTTATTTCACTTTTTCTGGGGAGGGGGGAGGGAGGGGGGTGTTTTGGCTCATGAGTCATAACACTACATCCACCATGTGTCACAACTTGAGCCGTTGCTTTCTTTCTCCACATTTTTCTCTTTGCGTCACTTTGGATCTCATCAGCCCATAAAAGTTCCTTCCAGAAACTACTTTTTAGCTCAGAACTCAAACCTGACCTTTCAGTGCTTCAGGCTTGTGGTGAAGCTCTGAGGTGATGCTGGTGTAGTCTTCTCTTTATCTTGTGGTGAAGCTCTGAGGTGATGCTGGTGTAGTCTTCTCTTTATCTTGTGGTGAAGCTCTGAGGGGATGCTGGTGTAGTCTTCTCTTTATCTTGTGGTGAAGCTCTGAGGTGATGCTGGTGTAGTCTTCTCTTTATCTTGTGGTGAAGCTCTGAGGGGATGCTGGTGTAGTCTTCTCTTTATGGTAGTCTTTGTTCTTCGTCTGTTTGAAAGCCGAAAAGGTTTTGTTCTTCACAATTGAAAGTATTGTTTGGTTATCCACTCCAGTGGTCTTCCTTAATCTCCCAGGTTGCATTGCTGTACTCACCAGTGTATTCTTGCTTCGTAACAGGGTCTCGAGCAGTTGATTTTGAGGTGTCCAGTGTTTTAGCCATGTCTTTGATCGATTTTTCAGCCGACCTGCTTTACTGGCATTGGTGTGTATTTGGTCCTCATATTGAGAGAAAACAGCAACAGACACCAAATGCAAACTCCACACCTGGAATCAACTCCAGACCTTCTGTTATCTTTATGTGCACGAACTAATGATGCAGACTCACAGCTGTCCAAGAAACAGCTGAGCAGCCAATTGTCCAATTACTTTTGCTCCTCAAAAATGGGGTAACTGTGTATGAAAGGCGTGTAGTTCCTAGATATAGATATGGATGTAAATGCCCTCGAATTAAAGCCGACAGCCTTTAACCTCATATTTATGGTTTTATTTCAAATTCAATGTTCTGGAGTACAGAGCCAAAACAACAAAAAATGTGTCAATACTTTTGCACTCAATTGTATTTTCAATAAACATATTTTTATAAATAAATATACAAAATGGAAATTTTGTGCACATTTTTTAAGCATTAGCAGTTTCCTCACATGAAGCAGATGAATTAACACTGAAGCGTTGTACACATTTTATCAGCATGCTGCTGACAGATTTGTGGAAATGTTTATAGCACAGTAATAATTGTACAGGAGGTGTGTGTTCTCCATGTTTATAGCACAGTAATAATCGTACAGGAGGTGTGTGTTCTCCATGTTTATAGCACAGTAATAATCGTACAGGAGGTGTGTGTTCTCCATGTTTATAGCACAGTAATAATCGTACAGGAGGTGTGTGATCTCCATGTTTATAGCGCAGTAATAATCGTACAGGAGGTGTGTGATCTCCATGTTTATAGCACAGTAATAATCGTACAGGAGGTGTGTGTTCTCCATGTTTATAGCACAGTAATAATAGTACAGGAGGAGGTGTGTGATCTGTTTATAGCGCAGTAATAATCGTACAGGAGGTGTGTGATCTCCATGTTTATAGCACAGTAATAATAGTACAGAAGGTGTGTGATCTCCATGTTTATAGCACAGTAATAATAGTACAGAAGGTGTGTGATCTCCATGTTTATAGCACAGTAATAATAGTACAGAAGGTGTGTGAGCTCCATTTTATTTACAGGAAAGTGGCCTTGTGTGCGATGACCCGTGTCACCCCCACTCGACCAGGACATCCCCGTCCCAAACGCCTCCACGGCAACATCCCCCGTCCCCTAACCGCCACCATGGCAACAGCCTGTCCCCTTTAGGACCCCCCTGTGGAGCAGGGGAATGCGACTCAGCGGACCCTCATAAACATCCAATTACAGTGTCCAAGGATGTTTGGAAGTCTTGTCCCAGGGCCAGAGACATTGGAATGTTAGTGACAGTTTGGCTGGCTGTTGTGGGGTGGGGTGGAGTGGGGGGGGGCGTAGGCGTTGTGCGGGGGGGGTGTGTGTGCGTCTACGGAGAGTGTTCCGTTTCAGTGCAGCTTCTCCCATCACAATCACCTTGTTTTGTTGTGCTGATGTGGGCCGTATTGAGAGCACACTTTTCTCAGCTCGCTAAGCGCTAGGGATATGACAGCCCTGCATTCAGTTTACTATGAGAGCCTCTGAAGATTAATGGCCATTTTTATATGGAGACAGCAGCTCTGGGGTTTAAAGGGACGGGCTCTGTTAAAGAGAGCCCTTTCAGTTAACAGTGCTGGGGTTTAAAGGGACGGGCTCTGTTAAAGAGCGCCCTTTGATACTGAGCCAAAAGATCATCACACACTGAACCTAAAGAACATGACACACTGAGCCTAATGAACATGACACACTGAGCCTAAAGAACATCACACACTGTCTAAAGAACATCATACACTGAGCCCAAAGAACATCACACACTGAACCTAAATAACATCACACATTGAGCCCAAAGAACATCACACACTGAGCCTAAAGATAATTTCACACACTGAGCCTAAAGATAACATCACACACTGAGCCTAAAGAACATCACACACTGAGCCCAAAGAACATCACACACTGAGCCTAAGATATTCTGATATTTTTAGGGGGGGGGGGGGGGGGTGTACAGTCAGGTGCAGAATTATTGGCACCCTGGACAAAAATGAGTAAAAAAATAAAAATAAACAGCACAGATAATGAGCCATATTTTATGCCCACACATTTGGGGAAACAATATATTTTTATTCTGATGCAATTATGGTTTATTGTTTACAAAAAGATTTTATGGTTTGATGTTTTATTGAGTCATACATTTTTTTCTAAGGATCTGAAGGACTTTGAAAGGCTCTGCATGGTTCAAAATCCCTGCAAGCATGTGCTGCTGCTGTACAGAACATTTTAAGACTCAGTGTTGCATGTTCTGCTGCTGTACAGAACGTTTTAAAACTCAGTGCTGCTATAGTTGCCAAGGCAGAGCAGTACTAATCACAGGGGTGCCAATAACAGTTTTTTTATTGTAATTTGAAAAATGTGTCATATTGGTTGTTTATATGAGGATATTACTTTTGTGCATCTTTGTGAAGGATGCCAGTAATTCTGGGCCTGGCTGTGGGCTCTGGGCCTGGTTGTGGGTTCTGTGCAGGGGTGTGGGCTCTGTGCATGGTTGTTGGCTCTGTGCATGTTTGTTGGCTCTGTGCGTGGATATGCGCTCTGGGCCTGGCTGTGGTTTCTGTGCATGGTTGTTGGCTCTGTGCATGGTTGTGGGTTCTGTGTAGGGTTGTGTGCTCTAGGCCTGGTTGTGTGTTCTTTGTGCATGGTTGTGGGCTCTGTGTATGGTTGTGTGGTCTGTGCATGGTTGTGGTTTCTGTGCATGGTTGTGTGCTCTGTGCATGGTTGTGGGCTCTGGGCCTGGTTGTTGGCTCTGTGCATGGTTGTGGGCTCTGGGCCTGGTTGTGTGGTCTGTGCATAGTTGTGGTTTCTGTGCATGGTTGTGTGCTCTAGGCCTGGTTGTGTGCTTTGTGCAGGGTTGTCTCTGTTCTTTGTGGGTTACCTGTGGGGAAGAGGCGAGATTGTCTTTCCTGCAGTTTACATAAAAAGAAATAAAAGGCGAGGGGGAGTGTGAGTACTCCCTCAAGTGTTTCTCTTCCTAAAGATCGCCACCATTTATTCTGCCTGCCATGCAAATGGACGTTTTGGGCAAACTCAGGTTTAAGAAGTCGCTCTGTCATTGCTGTGACTGGGGTGGGAGCCTCCTGCAGTGAGCACAGCAGAGACTGTATCTCAGTGCTGGAGAAGATGGCTGAGGCCCGTGTGATTAACGCTCAGGCCTGCTCAAGGTCAGCCTGTCAGCTCCAGTTTTATATAGCGCCTTTGGTGATGGGTGCAAGGTCACGTTTAGGAGTAATGGTTATTATTAATTTATCCTTTGTAGTTACTGATGTAACCTTGTATTCGCTCTCTTCTGTTCACCCTGCCCTTGCACACTTTGCTGTGCCTCTCTTTGTATTATAGAATCTGCCGGATGAATGGATGTGAATGGATGTGAATGTAATCTGTGTGATTATCTCACTTTGGATTTGATACTCAGTCAGATGAATGGATGTGAATGAAAGTGAATGTAATCTGTGTGATTATCTCACTTTGGATTTGATACTCAGTCAGATGAATGGATGTGAATGTAATCTGTGTGATTATCTCACTTTGGATTTGATACTCAGTCAGATGAATGGATGTGAATGAAAGTGAATGTAATCTGTGTGATTATCTCACTTTGGATTTGATACTCAGTCAGATGAATGGATGTGAATGAATGTGAATGTAATCTGTGTGATTATCTCACTATGTATTATAAAATCTGCCAGATGAATGGATGTGAATGGATGTGAATGTAATCTGTGTGATTATCTCACTTTGGATTTGATACTCAGTCAGATGAATGGATGTGAATGAATGTGAATGTAATCTGTGTGATTATCTCACTATGTATTATAAAATCTGCCAGATGAATGGATGTGAATGGATGTGAATGTAATCTGTGTGATTATCTCACTTTGGATTTGGTACTCAGTCAGATGAATGGATGTGAATGGATGTGAATGTAATCTGTGTGATTATGAAGGCCCACAGCTTGTGTGCTGCTTGGAGGACAGATGCAGACACAAAGCAAACTCACATCAGTCACACATCCGTTCAGACACAGTTTGATTACATGGGCCAACTGCTTGCTGTAGAGAGTGACTCGGGTTTTATTTCTCTTTACTACACACACAAATGGGCAGACACACATACACACACACACAGACACACACAGACTGTCCTGTGAGTATTTAAATAGCCTTGTAATCTCATCACTACTGTATGCGTAGGCATTGGGGGGGGGGGGGGGGGGGGGGGGAGGAGGAGAGAGACATGTCACCCCCAAAAATTTCATATGAATTAATTGTCCTCCTCTATTAGTCTAATGACATATGAGCGATGAGTCACTCGTCTCCCCCAGAGTTTAAATCAAACCTGTGCCTGTGGCCACTAATGATACGAGACTCAAACAGCTCCTCTCCCGTCTCAATAAAGATTCACACACAGAGAAAGTTCATCAGGGACTTAATGAACATGGTGAGGTCTGTGAAAGTGGCCTTCTCTGTGTTCATCTCCACAGCCTGAGCCTTTTAAAGGCTGTGAATCTGCCTCCGTTCTGAGGCCTTTTAAAGGCTGTGAATCTGCCTCCGTTCTGAGGCCTTTTAAAGGCTGTGAATCTGCCTCCGTTCTGAGGCCTTTTAAAGGATGTGAATCTGCCTCCGTTCTGAGGCCTTTTAAAGGCTGTGAATCTGCCTCCATTCTGAGGCCTTTTAAAGGCTGTGAATCTGCCTCCGTTCTGAGGCCTTTTAAAGGCTGTGAATCGGCTTCCGTTCTGAGGCCTTTTAAAGGCTGCCTCTGTTCTGAGGCCTTTTAAAGGCTGCCTCCGTTCTGAGGCCTTTTATCCCTGACCGCTGATGTTACTTCAGTGCTTAGTCTGATAATGAGTGAGTCTCCTCAATCTCTGCCCCAGTTCCGTCGGTACAGTTCCCGCCTCTCTCTCTCCCACTTCAGGGTCGCGGGATTTATCAGATGGACAGTGGCCCCCGTGTGGCTCCTGTTATTCACACTCCTTATGTTCGCTGTCAGAGACACACAGTGCAGTTGGTCAGCAGCTTAATTCAGCTCTGTCTCCATGACACCATGTGCTATGTGTTATCTAACACCGCTGTGACAGTGTGTCAGGCTGTGTCTGCTGCTTTCTCACTCGCATGTTACACACAAGTGTGTTTCTCACACAAGTAGTGCTGTTACTGTGCTTGGCTCCCAGCACTGACCACGCCCAAGTAGCTCGCAGTGCAGGTCCCTGCTATAATAATGTGTCATGTTTTTAATGTACATGACATTTCTACCATCAGAGGAACCTTCAGAAGTTATTTTTAGGGTCGGGTTCACCCCTGAGTTCATCCTGAGGCTGAGCCTCATCTCAACCTGCTGTCACTCAGAAACGGGTCTTTGTGTCAAATTTTCTCTGAATGCACAAATAAAGTAAAGAGATGGTCTTGTTCAGGCATATCTTTAAAAATGAACAAGGGCTGCTTCAGTAACACTGATTGGAAACTTGTTATTTTACAATGGATTCATTTTAATTTGTCACACCAATAACTGGGCTGGAATAATAATGATGAAATAAGAACTGTTGAGTCCCCATCCAGATTTGTTCAATGATCATAAAATTAACTTGAACTTTTTCTTGGAACAACTTACTATTGCAATTGAGGAAATTGATCATTTTAAAGCAGCAGGGTTATTGGAGTTGTGTCAGGCTTGCCTCCATATTCAAACTGCCTACTTAAATTACCACAGGTAGCGGGTTCAGGGCGAGTTCAGGGATCTCTCTGTCCTCAGGTGAGTTCAGGGACCTCTCTGTCCTCAGGTGAGTTCAGGGACCTCTCTGTCCTCAGGTGAGTTCAGGGACCTCTCTGTCCTCAGGTGAGTTCAGGGACCTCTCTGTCCTCAGGTGAGTTCAGGGACCTCTCTGTCCTCAGGTGAGTTCAGGGACCTCTCTGTCCTCAGGTGAGTTCAGGGACCCTCTCTGTCCTCAGGTGAGTTCAGGGACCTCTCTGTCCTCAGGTGAGTTCAGGGACCTCTCTGTCCTCAGGTGAGTTCAGGGACCTCTCTGTCCTCAGGCGAGTTCAGGGACCTCTCTGTCCTCAGGTGAGTTCAGGGACCTCTCTGTCCTCAGGTGAGTTCAGCTTCGCGTGCCTCATGCGTTAGTGCCGTCTCCCTCTTGCTCTTATGGTGATTGACAGGTTTGCACACTGCACTGCACTACCTTGCCACCAGGGTTCCGCTCCTCTTTAAAAATCCCGTTTAGTTTTGCGATTGGTAATCCTGCAATCGGTAATTCCGTGTGGAGAACCTCCTCCTGCCCCAGTTTCAGACTGAGGAAACCCCCCCCCCGACCCTGAAAAGATCTGCCCCCCCCCCCCCCCCCCGACCCTGAGGAGATCTGCCCAGTCTGAGTTTAAAAGTTCAAAGTCAGACTCTGGAATTACCATCCGTCATCCAACCAGGTCTCTCTCCAAAACACCGAGTATGCAGAACAACTCCCAGCTCCCAGGTTCAAATCCTGGGGGAAACAGGCTTTTAATTCGACAATAAAAAAAAATGTGCTGTGTCCGTTCTGTCTGGTCTTTAAGGTGTGCGGCTGAGAGAGCTGATCGTGTTTGGGCATTGTTTGTGTGTAATAAGACTGAAGGGAGAGTCTCCGATCTCCAGACAAGGGGCAGGATCAGAAGGAAAGAAAACAGGTACAAAACTGAGTTTGGAAATCATAAAGTTTATTGAATAAATATAGGAATGAATTGTTTTCATTAAAATCTCTCCTCTTTCCTGTTGAGCGCCTTGGTGCAGGAGAATGATGTCCTCACATTCATTCACTGTGATGTGTGTGAGCTTTTATTACTTCCAGTAAAACCTTTTTATTTCAGTCTGTCTCACTGTGGCTGTGACTGACATACACAAAATGTTGTTTCTGTTCTGATAAAAACAGCCGCTGCAAAATTCATAGTCCTGCAGAACACTGCTTTTGCAAAAGAAAATGGATGGACATGGCCCATATCTGCTGTGAAGTACATAAGTATACAGCAGCCAGTATCCGGTGCATAAATCTGCGTGTAAACACTATACGTGCTGTACAGGTTTATAGGAGCATACCTGGCTGACAGGTGTGTTAAATCTGGACTCGTAGTCTTTGTGGGTTGTCAGACAGAGTCGGGGGGGGGGGGGGGGGGCGCGGGGGTGTCGGGGGGTCTTAACGACACCTCCTCTTTGTGCCCTATGCCACAGTGTGCAGGTAGGGGGGTGGGGTGGGGTGGGGGGGGAGCTTGGGGGGGCGTGACGATGCCTCCTGCGCCACAGCTTACGCACCTCAGCCGTCTCCTGAGAGAGCCAGGAGGCCGAGCGACGGTCTCTACGGCGATGCCGCCGTGGACCAATCAGACGCTCCACAGCCACAGACGCAGGTGTGGCGTCGCCATGGTGATCTCTATCAGGACGGAGGGATGGGGCACTCAGGTGGTTGGTGGAAAGATACAAACCGTACAGAGGGATATGAAGGAGAGGTGCCGAGATGACGGAGGGATGGGTGTTGTTGTAGAAGAATAGAAGGGAGGGAGGGAGGGAAGAGGGGGTTGATGGACAGGCACAGAGCAGAGGAACCCCCCCCCCCACTCCTGTACCGTGTCACCAGTGATCAGTGGGAGATGGATGCAGTAACACAGATAACTGCTCTCTGCCAGAGCTTAGATAATGACTCTCCAGCAGGGGGCAGTAAAACCCCTTTTTCCTCTGTGAGAAAAACAACAAACAGCAGCAGCACACCATGAATGAATGAACCCAGACACTGATGGGATGCAGAGAGTAGTAATAATAATAATAATAATAATGATAAAAATGATAATAACAATAATAATATTAAATATAGCTGCAAGCAGCAATGCGGGGCCCTACGAACATGTCCAAGCCGGGTGAATACTAGGCGAAGGAGAAAAGAGTCCTAGCGGCATAGATTTCAGGATTTTTGACAATCTACATACCTGTGCATGATATGATCCAACTTCCGGTTCATAAGAAACATCACTTCGAAACATGAATGTGCATTAGAATAAAGTGCTAAATTTGTCACGCCACAAATCACACAATTTGTAACGAAACAGCTTTTTCTTATCACCCTTGATGGAGAGAATACCCAAGAGTACACATGTGCGATGGTGACGGAATCAAGTGTTCATGAGAAGATGAGTTTTAAAGCGTTATATTAGCATTAGCTTCCTGCCAAAATTTCAAATGCCTGTAATTTCCATGTTTTTTGAGATATCTGCAACTGCTTCGACATGGTATAACATGGTAGTGTCCTCTTCATGCCCAGTCCGTTTCAAGTCCCTAGATTATTGTTTTAAAAAGATATAAGCACTTGAAATTAGCATTATATTAGCATTAACATTAGCTTCCCATCCAAATTTCAAATGCCTGTAATTTCCTTGTTTTTTGAGATATCTGCAACTGCTTCGACATGGGGCAACATGGCAGTGTCCTCTTCATGCCCAGTCCGTTTCAAATCCCTAGATTATTGTTGCAAAAAGTTATAAGCACTTGAAATTTGCATTATATTAGCATTAGCATTAGGTTTCACCAAAATTTCAAATGCCTGTAATTTCCTTGTCGGCGACAATAGCAGCGCCACTGCTGCAAGGATGACCAGCATCGTTAGCCCCGCCGCTAACGATGGCGTGACTAGGTCGACTGTTTTGTACATTTGTATTATTATATGGGGAATTTTTTAAAAAATTATAGAGAGAGACACTGTAGTTAATATGCAAATCGCCAGGGTGGGCCAAGCTTGTGATTGGTTAGGCCAGGCCAACCTTGGCCCAACCATGGAGCCGGGACTGACTTCAATTAGGGTTTAGGGCTCAAACTAGGGTACAGCTAGGATTAGGGTTAGGGTTAGGTTAGGAAAACGGTAAGTCTGAGGGTTGAGGCAAGTTCACGGTTGTGTTTAGCAGCTTGAAGAAAGGTTAGGACATGGGTTTGTTAATGATTTTGAAGGAACCAAAAAAATTTATCTTGTAGCATGTGTACCTATGACAATAAAAAATATCTAATAAATTCATATTTTTTAGGGAAATCATTTTTGTTTTTCAAATGACCTCAAACATATTATTTTGCATTCGTATTATAGTATTCATGATATTTACCTTGTTTTCCATCAATTTTAAATGGGTTTCCTGATGTTTTCAAAGGTTCCAATGGCTTCAATTAGGGTTTAGGGCTCAAACTAGGGTACAGCTAGGGTTAGGGTTAGGGTTAGGGTTAGGAAAACAATAAGTCTGAGGGTTGAGGCAAGTTCACGGTTGTGTTTAGCAGCTTGAAGAAAGGTTAGGACATGGGTTTGATAATGATTTTGAATGAACCAAAAAATTTATCTCATAGCATGTGTACCTATGACCATAAAAATGTGTAAGAAATGCATATTTTTTAGGGAAATCATTTTTGTTTTTTAAATGACCTCAAACATATTATTTTGCATTCGTATTATAGTATTCATAATATTTACCTTGTTTTCCATCAATTTTAAATGGGTTTTTTTGATGTTTTCAAAGGTTCCAATGGCTTCAATTATGGTTTAGGGCTCAAACTAGGGTACAGCTAGGGTTAGGGTTAGGGTTAGGGTTAGGAAAACGGTAAGTCTGAGGGTTGAGGCAAGTTCACGGTTGTGTTTAGCAGCTTGAAGAAAGTTAGGACATGGGTTTGTTAATGATTTTGAATGAACCAAAAAATTTATCTCATAGCATGTGTACCTATGACCATAAAAATATCTAAGAAATGCATATTTTTTAGGGAAATCATTTTTGTTTTTTAAATGACCTCAAACATATTATTTTGCATTCGTATTATAGTATTCATGATATTTACCTTTGTTTTCCATCAATTTTAAATGGGTTTTCTGATGTTTTCAAAGGTTCCAATGGCTTCAATTAGGGTTTAGGGCTCAAACTAGGGTACAGCTAGGGTTAGGGTTAGGGTTAGGGTTAGGAAAACGGTAAGTCTGAGGGTTGAGGCAAGTTCACGGTTGTGTTTAGCAGCTTGAAGAAAGGTTAGGACATGGGTTTGTTAATGATTTTGAATGAACCAAAAAATTTATCTCATAGCATGTGTACCTATGACCATACAAATGTGTAAGAAATGCATATTTTTTAGGGAAATCATTTTTGTTTTTTAAATGACCTCAAACATATTATTTTGCATTCGTATTATAGTATTCATGATATTTACTTGTTTTCCATCAATTTTAAATGGGTTTTCTGATGTTTTCAAAGGTTCCAATGGCTTCAATTAGGGTTTAGGGCTCAAACTAGGGTACAGCTAGGGTTAGGGTTAGGGTTAGGGTTAGGAAAACGATAAGTCTGAGGGTTGAGGCAAGTTCACGGTTGTGTTTAGCAGCTTGAAGAAAGTTTAGGACATGGGTTTGTTAATGATTTTGAATGAACAAAAAAATTTATCTTGTAGCATGTGTACCTATGACAATAAAAATGTGTAAGAAATGCATATTTTTTAGGAAATCATTTTTGTTTTTTAAATGACCTCAAACATATTATTTTGCATTCGTATTATAGTATTCATGATATTTACTTTGTTTTCCATCAATTTTAAATGGGTTTTCTGATGTTTTCAAAGGTTCCAATGGCTTCAATTAGGGTTTAGGGCTCAAACTAGGGTACAGCTAGGGTTAGGGTTAGAAAAATGTTAAGTCTGAGGGTTGAGGCAAGTTCACGGTTGTGTTTAGCAGCTTGAAGAAAGGTTAGGACATGGGTTTGTTAATGATTTTGAATGAACCAAAAAATTTATCTCATAGCATGTGTACCTATGACCATACAAAATGTGTAAGAAATGCATATTTTTTAGGGAAATCATTTTTGTTTTTTAAATGACCTCAAACATATTATTTTGCATTCGTATTATAGTATTCATGATATTTACTTTGTTTTCCATCAATTTTAAATGGGTTTTCTGATGTTTTCAAAGGTTCCAATGGCTTCAATTAGGGGTTTAGGGCTCAAACTAGGGTACAGCTAGGGTTAGGGTTAGGGTTAGGGTTAGGAAAACGGTAAGTCTGAGGGTTGAGGCAAGTTCACGGTTGTGTTTAGCAGCTTGAAGAAAGGTTAGGACATGGGTTTGTTAATGATTTTGAATGAACCAAAAAATTTATCTCATAGCATGTGTACCTATGACCATACAAAATGTGTAAGAAATGCATATTTTTTAGGGAAATCATTTTTTGTTTTTTAAATGACCTCAAACATATTATTTTGCATTCGTATTATAGTATTCATGATATTTACCTTGTTTTCCATCAATTTTAAATGGGTTTTTCTGATGTTTTCAAAGGTTCCAATGGCTTCAATTAGGGTTTAGGGCTCAAACTAGGGTACAGCTAGGGTTAGGGTTAGGGTTAGGGTTAGGAAAACGGTAAGTCTGAGGGTTGAGGCAAGTTCACGGTTGTGTTTAGCAGCTTGAAGAAAGGTTAGGACATGGGTTTGTTAATGATTTTGAATGAACCAAAAAATTTATCTCATAGCATGTGTACCTATGACCATACAAAATGTGTAAGAAATGCATATTTTTTAGGGAAATCATTTTTTGTTTTTTAAATGACCTCAAACATATTATTTTGCATTCGTATTATAGTATTCATGATATTTACCTTGTTTTCCATCAATTTTTAAATGGGTTTTCTGATGTTTTCAAAGGTTCCAATGGCTTCAATTAGGGTTTAGGGCTCAAACTAGGGTACAGCTAGGGTTAGGGTTAGGGTTAGGGTTAGGAAAATGGTAAGTCTGAGGGTTGAGGCAAGTTCACGGTTGTGTTTAGCAGCTTGAAGAAAGGTTAGGACATGGGTTTGTTAATGATTTTGAATGAACCAAAAAAATTTATCTCATAGCATGTGTACCTATGACCATACAAAATGTGTAAGAAATGCATATTTTTTAGGGAAATCATTTTTGTTTTTTAAATGACCTCAAACATATTATTTTGCATTCGTATTATAGTATTCATGATATTTACTTTGTTTTCCATCAATTTTAAATGGGTTTTCTGATGTTTTCAAAGGTTCCAATGGCTTCAATTAGGGTTTAGGGCTCAAACTAGGGTACAGCTAGGGTTAGGGTTAGGGTTAGGTTAGGAAAACGGTAAGTCTGAGGGTTGAGGCAAGTTCACGGTTGTGTTTAGCAGCTTGAAGAAAGGTTAGGACATGGGTTTGTTAATGATTTTGAATGAACCAAAAAATTTATCTCATAGCATGTGTACCTATGACCATACAAAATGTGTAAGAAATGCATATTTTTTAGGGAAATCATTTTTGTTTTTTAAATGACCTCAAACATATTATTTTGCATTCGTATTATAGTATTCATGATATTTACTTTGTTTTCCATCAATTTTAAATGGGTTTTCTGATGTTTTCAAAGGTTCCAATGGCTTCAATTAGGGTTTAGGGCTCAAACTAGGGTACAGTTAGGGTTAGGGTTAGGTTAGGAAAAACGGTAAGTCTGAGGGTTGAGGCAAGTTCACGGTTGTGTTTAGCAGCTTGAAGAAAGGTTAGGACATGGGTTTGTTAATGATTTTGAATGAACCAAAAAATTTATCTCATAGCATGTGTACCTATGACAATAAAAAATATGTAATAAATCATATTTTTTAGGGAAATCATTTTTGTTTTTTAAATGACCTCAAACATATTATTTTGCATTCGTATTATAGTATTCATGATGTTTTTTACTTTGTTTTCCATCAATTTTAAATGGGTTTTTCTGATGTTTTCAAAGGTTCCAATGGCTTCAATTAGGGTTTAGGGCTCAAACTAGGGTACAGCTAGGGTTAGGGTTAGGAAAACGGTAAGTCTGAGGGTTGAGGCAAGTTCACGGTTGTGTTTAGCAGCTTGAAGAAAGGTTAGGACATGGGTTTGTTAATGATTTTGAATGAACCAAAAAATTTATCTCATAGCATGTGTACCTATGACCATACAAAATGTGTAAGAAATGCATATTTTTTAGGGAAATCATTTTTGTTTTTTAAATGACCTCAAACATATTATTTTGCATTCGTATTATAGTATTCATGATATTTACTTTGTTTTCCATCAATTTTAAATGGGTTTTCTGATGTTTTCAAAGGTTCCAATGGCTTCAATTAGGGGTTAGGGCTCAAACTAGGGTACAACTAGGGTTAGGGTTAGGGTTAGAGTTAGGAAAACGGTAAGTCTGAGGGTTGAGGCAAGTTCACGGTTGTGTTTAGCAGCTTGAAGAAAGGTTAGGACATGGGTTTGTTAATGATTTTGAATGAACCAAAAAATTTATCTCATAGCATGTGTACCTATGACCATACAAAATGTGTAAGAAATGCATATTTTTTAGGGAAATCATTTTTGTTTTTAAATGACCTCAAACATATTATTTTGCATTCGTATTATAGTATTCATGATATTTA
This sequence comes from Anguilla japonica, assembly GCA_025169545.1. Classification (NCBI taxonomy): domain Eukaryota; kingdom Metazoa; phylum Chordata; class Actinopteri; order Anguilliformes; family Anguillidae; genus Anguilla; species Anguilla japonica. The sequence goes on along the minus strand of CM045893.1, from coordinate 644,538 downwards.
CCTTGTTTTCCATCAATTTTAAATGGGTTTTCTGATGTTTTCAAAGGTTCCAATGGCTTCAATTAGGGTTTAGGGCTCAAACTAGGGTACAGCTAGGGTTAGGGTTAGGGTTAGGGTTAGGAAAACGGTAAGTCTGAGGGTTGAGGCAAGTTCACGGTTGTGTTTAGCAGCTTGAAGAAAGGTTAGGACATGGGTTTGTTAATGATTTTGAATGAACCAAAAAATTTATCTCATAGCATGTGTACCTATGACCATACAAAATGTGTAAGAAATGCATATTTTTAGGGAAATCATTTTTGTTTTTTAAATGACCTCAAACATATTATTTTGCATTCGTATTATAGTATTCATGATATTTACCTTGTTTTCCATCAATTTTAAATGGGTTTTCTGATGTTTTCAAAGGTTCCAATGGCTTCAATTAGGGTTTAGGGCTCAAACTAGGGTACAGCTAGGGTTAGGGTTAGGGTTAGGGTTAGGAAAATGGTAAGTCTGAGGGTTGAGGCAAGTTCACGGTTGTGTTTAGCAGCTTGAAGAAAGGTTAGGACATGGGTTTGTTAATGATTTTGAATGAACCAAAAAAATTATCTCATAGCATGTGTACCTATGACCATACAAAATGTGTAAGAAATGCATATTTTTTAGGGAAATCATTTTTGTTTTTTAAATGACCTCAAACATATTATTTTGCATTCGTATTATAGTATTCATGATATTTACCTTGTTTTCCATCAATTTTAAATGGGTTTTCTGATGTTTTCAAAGGTTCCAATGGCTTCAATTAGGGTTTAGGGCTCAAACTAGGGTACAGCTAGGGTTAGGGTTAGGGTTAGGAAAATGGTAAGTCTGAGGGTTGAGGCAAGTTCACGGTTGTGTTTAGCAGCTTGAAGAAAGGTTAGGACATGGGTTTGTTAATGATTTTGAATGAACCAAAAAAATTATCTCATAGCATGTGTACCTATGACCATACAAAATGTGTAAGAAATGCATATTTTTTAGGGAAATCATTTTTGTTTTTTAAATGACCTCAAACATATTATTTTGCATTCGTATTATAGTATTCATGATATTTACTTTGTTTTCCATCAATTTTAAATGGGTTTTCTGATGTTTTCAAAGGTTCCAATGGCTTCAATTAGGGTTTAGGGCTCAAACTAGGGTACAGCTAGGGTTAGGGTTAGGAAAATGGTAAGTCTGAGGGTTGAGGCAAGTTCACGGTTGTGTTTAGCAGCTTGAAGACAGGTTAGGATATGAGTTTGTTAATGATTTTGAATGAACCAAAAAATGTATCTCCTAGCATGTGTACCTATGACCATACAAAATGTGTAAGAAATGCATATTTTTTAGGGAAATCATTTTTGTTTTTTAAATGACCTCAAACATATTATTTTGCATTCGTTATTATAGTATTCATGATATTTACTTTGTTTTCCATCAATTTTAAATGGGTTTTCTGATGTTTTCAAAGGTTCCAATGGCTTCAATTAGGGTTTAGGGCTCAAACTTGGGTACAGCTAGGGTTAGGGTTAGGAAAATGGTAAGTCTGAGGGTTGATGCAAGTTCACGGTTGTGTTTAGCAGCTTGAAGAAAGGTTAGGACATGGGTTTGTTAATGATTTTGAATGAACCAAAAAATTTATTTTTTGGTTCATTCAATTATTTACTAATAATAATAATAATAATGATGATAATAGTAGTAATAATAATAATGATAGTAATAACAATAATAATAGTAACAATAATGATAATATTTAAGAAAATAATAATAATAATAATAATAATAATAATAATAATAATAATAATAATAATAATAATGACAATGAAAATTATACTAATAATATTAAAAATAAGTAAAATAATATTAATAATAATGATAATAATTTTAATGATACTACTACTACTACTACTAATAATAATAATAATAATAATAATAATAATGCATTGCATTTACACAGTGTTTTTCTCACACTCAGTGTGCTTTACAGTGAGGAGGGGGAACTTGTGTTGAAAAATTTTGTGGATGATTAGGTGACAGATTGAGAGAGCCAGTTGGGAATTTAGCCAGGACACCGGCTCTTTGCTCTGTGTGTCTTGGGGTCTTTAATGACCACAGTGAGTCAGGACCTTGGTTTAACATCCTAGAGACAGTCTCTCCTACAGCACAGTGTCCTGATTACTGCACTGGGGCCTTGGGGATTACGAGGGGCAAAGTCATAATTTGAGGCTCACTAAGGGGGAAGATGCTGGGGCAGCTGGTTGCCCTATCCCTGTGCCAGTATTTATGCTTATATTTATACCATGGCTTGGATTAATACTGTATTCTGATTGGCTGGAACCTAAACATGAGTGCATGTAAGTGCCATTTCAATCACAGCATGAAAACACTTCAAAATATAGCCTTATTGAAGGTGTGTGGTTAGCACGTTAGCAACAAGGGAGAGCTCAGCGTGACTCAGTGTTTAATTTATTCCACAGATATTTGAAGCAGATATTTGTTTGCATGCCCAGTTAATTCTGACTGGAAACCCTGTTAACAAATCTCACGGTGGGAAAAATAGTTTTAAATCTAGAAGAGATTATATCACTTTCTGTAATTGTCTTGCTGTACTGCATATGAATGAGTCGCTGTGAAAAGATGAATACTTTTGGGAACTTCTACAATCTTTTCCTGTTTTGCAGATCTACAAACACAAGTACTGAAGGCGGTGAGGGACGGGGGGGGAGTATTCATTTATTTATTTATTTATTTATTTATTTATTTATTTATGATAATATGACCATTTAAAAAGGTCCAAAAGCCAAAGAGGAACAACAAACACTTTTCTGGTGTTTTTTACTAAACCGCGTGACTCATTTGCTTTCACATGCTAGTTGTTCTGTGTGCTGATTGGTCATTCAATCTTTATGTATGATATCCTGGCAGGCCCAATCTTTCACCTTAGTTAATTATATTTTTATACTTAGCAGTTAGATTGTGATTTCCCAGTTTGTCCCCCACCTTGGTCGATTTTTCTCTGGTTCAAAGAGTTGTTTGATCTCATGAGTATCCAGTGTTCTTCTATAACTTTTCAGGTGAAGTTCCTGAAATTCCAGATCACACTTTCACATGTATATCCATATTGTATCATTAACAGAGGCCAATAATTCTTGGAGTTCAATTTCAGCATCTATTTAAGCAATGAGTTGCCTGTGGCATTAAGTGCTGATCTAAGATGGATCTGATTTGGATTTAAGGTGATTTGGTTCTGATTTGAGGTGATCTGATTCTTGATACCAAAATATATCAAAATGCAACAAATGCAATAAATTACTATAGTATGATCTTCACAAAGAGACAAATAATAATTAGTCCTATATATCCTATATAGACACCTCATTTGTGGGGTTTTTTGAGAGATTCCTTTTTGACTCCATTTTAAGGCTCTACTTTTGTGTTACAATTTGCTGCCACATTTTGTTGTCTGTTTGTTTTGTGTTGGTACTTTTCTGTTGTAGGTTGCAGGTGGTCAGGCAGTTTCTTTGTTTTAACATGTTTTTAGATAGTTAGGCCAGAGCAGGAATACGTTTGCTGGAAGACTCACTCCTTTGGCTTTGCCTCTTTTAGATGAAGAGTAGCCTAGCTCTGGTTGTTGCACCCGGTTATTGGAACTTGGGTTAGCATTTGCCGGACAGGTTGGGTTGGGGGAGGGGTGTTGGGGGGGGTGGTGTTGTTCCTACAGCCCTCAGAGAAAAATAGGCCTCAACACAAACAGAGGGAAGAACCATCTGTACTCAGAGGAGCAGTAGCCATCTGTCACCGGGAGGAATGACTAATCGAAGAAGAGGTGAGTGACTTTCCACAAGATTTTACTGAAGAGCACAGACTCATCTCTCAGAGTCTCTAAAGGCCTGGAGCACAGACTCATCTCTCAGAGTCTCCCTGGAGCACAGACTCATCTCTCAGAGTCTCTAAAGGCCTGGAGCACAGACTCGTCTCTCAGAGTCTCCCTGGAGCACAGACTCATCTCTCAGAGTCTCCCTGGAGCACAGACTCATCTCTCAGAGTCTCCCTGGAGCACAGACTCATCTCTCAGAGTCTCTAAAGGCCTGGAGCACAGACTCATCTCTCAGAGTCTCCCTGGAGCACAGACTCATCTCTCAGAGTCTCCCTGGAGCACAGACTCATCTCTCAGAGTCTCCTGGAGCACAGACTCATCTCTCAGAGTCTCCCTGGAGCACAGACTCATCTCTCAGAGTCTCTAAAGGCCTGGAGCACAGACTCATCTCTCAGAGTCTCCCTGGAGCACAGACTCATCTCTCAGAGTCTCTAAAGGCCTGGAGCACAGACTCATCACTCAGAGTCTCCCTGGAGCACAGACTCATCTCTCAGAGTCTCCCTGGAGCACAGACTCATCTCTCAGAGTCTCTAAAGGCCTGGAGCACAGACTCGTCTCTCAGAGTCTCCCTGGAGCACAGACTCATCTCTCAGAGTCTCCCTGGAGCACAGACTCATCTCTCAGAGTCTCCCTGGAGCACAGACTCATCTCTCAGAGTCTCTAAAGGCCTGGAGCACAGACTCATCTCTCAGAGTCTCCCTGGAGCACAGACTCATCTCTCAGAGTCTCCCTGGAGCACAGACTCATCTCTCAGAGTCTCTAAAGGCCTGGAGCACAGACTCATCTCTCAGAGTCTCCCTGGAGCACAGACTCATCACTCAGAGTCTCCCTGGAGCACAGACTCATCTCTCAGAGTCTCCCTGGAGCACAGACTCATCTCTCAGAGTCTCCCTGGAGCACAGACTCATCTCTCAGAGTCTCCCTGGAGCACAGACTCATCTCTCAGAGTCTCTAAAGGCCTGGAGCACAGACTCATCTCTCAGAGTCTCCCTGGAGCACAGACTCATCTCTCAGAGTCTCCCTGGAGCACAGACTCATCTCTCAGAGTCTCCCTGGAGCACAGACTCATCTCTCAGAGTCTCCCTGGAGCACAGACTCATCTCTCAGAGTCTCCCTGGAGCACAGACTCATCTCTCAGAGTCTCCCTGGAGCACAGACTCATCTCTCAGAGTCTCCCTGGAGCACAGACTCATCTCTCAGAGTCTCCCTGGAGCACAGACTCATCTCTCAGAGTCTCCCTGGAGCACAGACTCATTTCTCAGAGTCTCCCTGGAGCACAGCGTATGTGTATGTGTGAGTGAGCGTGTGTGTCTGCGTGTGTGTTTCAGGATTACTAGTACACAGGGAGAGCTGAATGAGTTGCAGGGCTCTCTCCTCCGGGGGGTGGTGGTGGGGTGATGGCAGTTTCTCCTCGGGGGAGGGGTGGGGGGGGGGGGGGTGTGGAGGTGATGGCAGCTCCATGTGTTGCTGCAGTGATGTGGGCTGAGACACTGCTGTGTTCACTCATCAGGACTAATGTATTATTACATCTCAAACGAGCTAAGAGTACTGCAGCTCCACACTCACACTACACACTGAACACTGACTAGGCCCTTTAAAACTCACTATATACTCAGACAAAAATAATAATAATAATAATAATAATAAACTTTATTTATATAACACCTTTCATGTCATAAAATGCAGCTCAAAGTGCTTTACAAGAGAAACAATAAAAATCAGCACCACAGGTATTAAGATAAGATAAAAATAGAAACAAAATAAATTGATAATGATGATAACAGAAATGACGTAAATTAAAAATAAAAATAAATAAATAATAAAGAAAAAAATAATACTAAAAAAATAAAAATAAAATAATAGTAATAAAATAAATTGATAATGATAAAACAATCCTGAGATATAAAAAGCATAAAACATAAGAATAGTATGTTTTCATACATAAAACAAAAGTATAATAAATATAAAAGAAATATAAAATAACAATGGCATTAAAATAAAATAAAATAAAATAAATAAAATAAAATAAATAAAAAAGTACCCTGTGTGTACCCTATACTCTCGCTCTGTAGTCAGACAGTACCCTGTGTGCACCCTATACCCTGTGTACTCTCGCTCTATAGTCAGACAGTACCCTGTGTGTATCCTATACCCTGTGTACTCTCGCTCTATAGTCAGACAGTACCCTGTGTGTAACCTATACCCTGTGTACTCTCGCTCTATAGTCAGACAGTACCCTGTGTGTAACCTATACCCTGTGTACCCTTGCTCTATAGTCAGACAGTACCCTGTGTGTACCCTATACCCTGTGTACTCTCGCTCTATAGTCAGACAGTACCCTGTGTGTATCCTATACCCTGTGTACTCTCGCTCTATAGTCAGACAGTACCCTGTGTGTATCCTATACCCTGTGTACTCTCGCTCTATAGTCAGACAGTACCCTGTGTGCACCCTATACCCTGTGTACTCTCGCTCTATAGTCAGACAGTACCCTGTGTGTACCCTATACCCTGTGTACTCTCGCTCTATAGTCAGACAGTACCCTGTGTGTACCCTATACCCTGTGTACTCTCGCTCTATAGTCAGACAGTACCCTGTGTGTACCCTATACCCTGTGTACCCTTGCTCTATAGTCAGACAGTACCCTGTATGTACCCTATACCCTGTGTACCCTTGGTCTATAGTCAGACAGTACCCTGTGTGTACCCTATACCCTGTGTACTCTCACTCTATAGTCAGACAGTACCCTGTGTGTACCCTATACCCTGTGTACTCTCGCTCTATAGTCAGACAGTACCCTGTGTGTACCCTATACCCTGTGTACTCTCGCTCTATAGTCAGACAGTACCCTGTGTGTATCCTATACCCTGTGTACTCTCGCTCTATAGTCAGACAGTACCCTGTGTGTACCCTATACCCTGTGTACCCTCGCTCTATAGTCAGACAGTACCCTGTGTGTACCCTATACCCTGTGTACTCTCGCTCTATAGTCAGACAGTACCCTGCCCTGGGCTCAGGGCACATGCCTGTAGGTGTGCAGCAGACCTGCTGTCTGATGTGTTAGAAGGTGTTCCACACCTCTACAGGATTTCAGGACATATTTCAGTATATGTGACAGTCCTGCAACGCTGTCTGGATAGGCGTGCATCTGACAAATGAATATATTGCAAAATACTTTGTGCAGTGTGAAATATGTACACATTTCCAGAGTTTTTTATAGAGTGAAAGGGTGCATAAAGTATAAGGTTGCATGATTTATCCATGAACAGGGCTGGTACTGCAGGCAGAGTCACCCTGAAAGCCCGATAAATTATCTACCGGGGGGGGGGGGGGGGGGCGGGGGGGGGGGGGGGGGGAATAAAATGCTGCCATTTATCTGAAAGTAATTCAAGGTCGGCGGGCTGGGCGTGATCTCTGGCGGTGAAGTGTCAGCTGACACTGTGAAGGGCACGGCGGTGTGTTTAACACAACGGCCAGGCTTTAACACCCGAACCGGACGCCATTTTACCACCTTCACCATGACCTGGGTCCAGCGCCATTTTACCACCTTCACCATGGCCTGGGTCCCGCGCCATTTTACCACCTTCACCATGGCCTGGGTCCCGCGCCATTTTACCAACTTCACCATGGCCTGGGTCCCGTGGTTATGAAGGGATCACATGCTAAACGCATTAGCCACAAGCACAGGCTCAGCCCTATAACCAAAGCACTGCACTGTCTTTAGCCTGCTGTGAGTCCTTCCAGGGGTAACCTGGTGAGTGCGCCATTCCGCTGACGTGGGAGTAAAACTGGAGAACTGCAGAATTAAAGAGAAAGCTGGGAGGCACATCTGTGATCCTGAAATACCCTAATATCTCAGTTCCTTCGAAATGTTTTTGTGATGTGTTCCATTCACTCTGAGAACATTGCCTAAACGTGACGCAGAGACCTGTGTCTAAACGGCGTGTGGAGCACTGCTGCAGGTGAGATACCTGCACACACGCGTGTGGAGCACTGCTGCAGGTGAGATACCTGCACACACGTGTGTGGAGCACTGCTGCAGGTTTCTGCAGGTAAGATACCTGCTCTGAGTCACGACTTTGTGCTCTTATGTTTCTCTTAGAGTTTCATCCTCAGACAAGCAGCCGTATGGCTGGATGCACGCTGGATGCAAACCGCCTGAAATATTTTAAAATGTGCCCGCAGAAAAAAATCGACTAAGACACGACCAAGTATCATTACTCAACAATGTGTGTCCCAAGGGCTATTTTGAGGCTGGTGGTGGGGTGGTAGTATTTATAGCAAGTTTGTACTGCTGGCACATCTATATACGACAGAGCTGAAAGCCCAGCAGAGTTAAGATAAGGTTACCTTAAGCTGCACAGATAATAAGGACTTCTCTTTAATCTAAAGGTATTGGCATCATGTCCTGCAAGGTGACCCCTTTGGCCAGGTTTAAAATGAGCTCGGGCTGAATTTGCATTAATCTGAAAAGAAAGCCAATCCCTGCTGCTTTGAAAATGCATTTAACTGAAATAATCCTGTGACTTGGTTATTTATTTATTTAATCATTTATTTCAGGCTTAATTTGCCTGTTAAGCCTAAATGTATGCTCACCATCACCGCAAATCACTGCTAAAATGATTTGGCCATTACATCACATCCAGTGTAGGATGGCTGTTATTTTTCTGTGCAGTCAGGAGCCGGTCTGGAGGCAGAGCTCAGTCACACGCCGTGTCCCTTCAGGAGAGCTACATTAACAAGACGAACACCGGCGGCCGAGAACACGCTCCAGCGGCTCGCCCCCCCTCCCCCACGCTGTACCACGCGCTGCACATGACCGCCTCTATTTGTCATCCTTTTCCTGATTTGTAACGATTAAGCCCCGAACGACCCCGGCTTGTACCTTTCGCATTCGGCCGAATCAAAGTGAAATATGCGGCTGGGGAAAGGCCAAGTGGAGACACGGCCTCGCACCGGTCACTGCTCTCCCCCGCTGCCCCGGCTCGATCCGGCTCGATCCGGCTGGATCCGGCTGGATCCGGCTTCTCCGTCACAGACACAGCGGGTCAGCAGGTGAGCAGCAGGTCAGCAGGTGAGCAGCGGGTCAGCAGGTGAGCAGCGGGTCAGCAGGTGAGCAGCGGGTGGCGGTGAGCAGCAGGTCAGCAGGTGAGCAGCAGGTCGCTGTGAGCAGCGGGTCAGCAGGTGAGCAGCGGGTCAGCAGGTGAGAGTCCGGCAGGTGTGCCCTCGCCGGGCCCTGAACATGCAGAGAGAATCTCCACTGGCCAATCAGCAGCCAGTCAGGCTTTAACCTCCGAGCCAGCAGTAGAGCAGGAGAACTGTGGGAAATTCACGGTGTGACAGAAGAGAAATACACAGGTTTGTTACAGAGGAAGCAGCCCTGAGCTCATCTCACACAGTTTTAGGTTCCTGTTCCCTGGCAGAGCTGAGGTTCCTGTTCCCTGGCAGGGCTGAGGCTCGTGTTCCCTGGCAGAGCTGAGGCTCCTGTTCCCTGGCAGGGCTGAGGCTCCTGTTCCCTGGCAGAGCTGAGGCTCCTGTTCCCTGGCAGGGCTGAGGCTCCTGTTCCCTGGCAGAGCTAATGGCTCCTGTTCCCTGGCAGAGCTGAGGTTCCTGTTCCCTGGCAGGGCTGAGGCTCCTGTTCCCTGGCAGAGCTGAGGCTCCTGTTCCCTGGCAGGGCTAATGGCTCCTGTTCCCTGGCAGAGCTGAGGCTCCTGTTCCCTGGCAGAGCTGAGGTTCCTGTTCCCTGGCAGGGCTGAGGCTCCTGTTCCCTGGCAGAGCTGTCGCAGGGCATACAGTGCTGAGGGTTTTATGTGGACTCAGGACACTCAGGTTAAAACTGGATACAAAAAGAATGCGGCAGTGCATTCCCACAGCTAGCAGTGCATGAAGTAAAGATGAAGCTCAACCAAGGACAGGGATACTCACAAAGCTCACACAGAACACTCTCTCCACCAACTCTCTTTACTACTTATACTAATTATCCAATAATTTAATATAAATGTCCATGTTTTAGCAGTGAGTTTTTACCTCATCAGCCTAATAAATGTCTATGTTTTAGCAGTGCTGTGTTTCAGCAGTGCTGTGTTTCAGCAGTGCTGTGTTTCAGCAGTGCTGTGTTTCAGCAGTGCTGTGCTCGCCCCCTCCGGCTCGTTTCGGGAGCCAGAGGCGGTCTGGCAGAGAGGCTCGCGGCTGTGACTGCGTTTAAGACCCTGCGTCCCGAGAGCCGCACCGCGCGGAAAGCAGTGCATACCGCCGTCTCCATGGCAACAGGAGCCAGCCCAGACAGGAGGGGAGTCAGAGACAGCAGATAATTTAATAAAAATACAAAATAAAAATAAATGCAGATTTATTTACATACATATGCCTACATCCGAATGCACAAACACACTTTTTGCATAATTACATGATATGCTAATATGTATCTACATATATGTAATTATTCAAAGTGTTGTGGTGTAATTACATGGAGGCCAGGCCAGTGCGTAACACAGCATGTTAAAGAAAACATTGGACTCACTGTCACAGGCGAGTATCAAGCAATCATTCAATTATTCCTCAAATATTTTTATAACAGCAGAATTAACTGCATTAAAAAATACCAATGAAATACTCATTGAAATATTAGTATCTTGTGGACGGAAAAAAGTATATACAGTATATTTTGTATCTGTAATAGTAGGTTAGCAGCAGAGGGAAGACCATCAGTGGGAGGTGGTGGTCGATATTATTATTATATTATATTATACATATATATTATTTCTATAAGTCCCTGTAGAGTTGGATTCAGCCTTCTTGTTAAACTTCCTGTTCCCGTCCTCAAGTGCAAAGTCTGTGCTTTCAAGTGAACCTTGAATAGAGCTTTATAGAGAAGAAACTGTGTTTAGTCAGGTGACTTGTGGAGGAAGCCACCAGTGTCTGCTCTGTGAGAGAGAGAGAGAGAGAGAGAGAGAGAGAGAGAGAAGGAGAACAGGAGAGAGAGAGGGAGAGCTGGAGAGAGAGAGAGAGAGAGGGATAGGGAGACGGAGGGAGAGAGAGAGAGAGAGGGGGAGAGCTGGAGAGAGGGAGAGAGAGAGAGAGAGAGAGAGAGAGGGAGATCTGGAGAGAGGGAGAGAGAGAGAGGGATAGGGAGACGGAGAGGGGGAGAGAGAGAGAGAGAGGGGGGGGGGGAGAGAGGGGATAGGGACTATTTCAGAAGCAGTCATTAAAGGCTTAAATCAAAGCTGAACAAGGTCTTGCAGTTTCCCTTTGGGAAAGATGAATGCACTCTACCTGATCCTGGTTGTAGAATGGTGACAACGAACGTTTCCCTCACAAACTATGTTTCCGTTTAAATGTTGAAGCATTTTCACTTAAAACATATTCAGGCAAAGCACATTCAATGAAAAATAAGTTTGCAAAGATTTTTATAGAACATTGCTACAATTTCACTAAAATCCCCGCTCACTTTTAACGGCTACTTCCTCTGTGGCCCTTACGAAGTCTCCATCGATCCTTTGCTGGGATTGGACTACAGTGCAGGTGTTCAAGTGCAGAGAGCGTTCGTGACTGGCTGTTATAACCATGTTCACACTGAACATCTCCAGCAAACACCCCACAGAACTGCATTCTAATCAGGTCCTCCAGGCACATCCATGCTAAATCCAGCTGAGCGTTTAATCAGGTCTGATTTGAGTCGCTGTTCGGAGGCAGATACACATTCGACTTTCCTTGGAGTTAATCTGCACCAAGGCCTTTTTCTGCATGTTAGGCCTTAAAGGGCACTCTGGTACTAATACACAACATAAACAGAGAGATCTCTGTCCCTCAAACACAATTCAGGGAGTACATCTTAATTAGGCTTAATTAGTATTTAGTGCTTAGTCTATCATTTCATTTTTAATTAAAGGGCATAAAATGAGATTTGCTAATTGCACTGAGAATCACAGCAATTTAAAGGGAATGGCTCTGCCCAAGTAGCTCTACTTTATATTATATTAAACTGGGAATGACTCTCTCTCCATGTGTAGCTGTACTTTACAATAAACATAAAACATACATATTTTAGCCTAATGTTTCATAGTTAATGAAAAGTACAAACAAGTATAAATAATTCGAAAAAAAAAAAATATACACACACACATACATGTACATAAATGTATATTTCAGTACAGGTCCATTTAATATTTAGTTGTTATGAAAACTTTGAAATCATAATTTTGCAATGTGGCAAACTTACATGATAATTCACATAACATACACGTTTCATTACCTGAAATATATTTTGCCACTTAACAGGCATATAAATGTGCGTGTGTGCGCGTGCGTGCGTATGTGTGTGTGTGTGTGTGTGTGTGCACGTGTGTGTGTGTGTGCGCGTGCGTGCGTACGTGTGTGTGTGTGTGTGTGTGTGTGTGCGCGTGTGTGCGTACGTGTGTGTGTGTGTGTGTGTGTGTGTGTGTGTGTGTGCACGTGTGTGTGTGTGTGTGCGCGTGCGTGCGTACGTGTGTGTGTGTGTGTGTGTGTGTGTGTGTGTGTGCGTGAATTTGATTTGACAAAGAATGCGTGTGAAAAGTGAGAAATGTGAGGAGAAAAAATCAACAGCAGCATGAACTCTAACCCAACAGCAGCATGAACCCTAACCCAACAGCAGCATGAACCCTAACCCAACCGCAGCATGAACCCTAACCCAACCGCAGCATGAACCCTAATCCAACAGCAGCATGAACCCTAACCCAACAGCAGCATGAACCCTAACCCAACAGCAGCATGAACCCTAACCCAACCGCAGCATGAACCCTAACCCAACCGCAGCATGAACCCTAACCCAACAGCAGCATAAACTCTAACCCAACCGCAGCATGAACCCTAACCCAACCGCAGCATGAACCCTAACCCAACAGCAGCATGAACCCTAATCCAACATCAGCATGAACCCTAACCCAACCGCAGCATGAACCCTAACCCAACCGCAGCATGAACCCTAATCCAACCGCAGCATGAACCCTAACCCAACCGCAGCATGAACCTTAACCCAACAGCAGCATGAACCCTAACCCAACAGCAGCATAAACTCTAACCCAACCGCAGCATGAACCCTAATCCAACCGCAGCATGAACCCTAACCCAACCGCAGCATGAACCCTAACCCAACAGCAGCATGAACCCTAACCCAACAGCAGCATGAACCCTAACCCAACCGCAGCATGAACCCTAACCCAACCGCAGCATGAACCCTAATCCAACATCAGCATGAACCCTAACCCAACAGCAGCCTAAAGCATAGAACTTGGAAGCCATGGAGAGAGTTTCCTGTGTGGTTATTAATACAGCTCTAGAGCAAGGCTCGGCTCGGCTCGGCTCCATTTTCACATTTAATGGGCCCAGTGCAAGAGTTCAAATTATGTGCTCAATTACGATGTCTCACAAAAAAAAATTTATCAGTGAACTATCTGTGCTCTACTGTGTGTTCTTTAATTATACCTTTGAAAAAACAAAGTACTTCAAGGAACTTTCAAACTGAATATCACAAAACTTGATAAAACTTCAATCTATTTTTCATCAACTCTGTTAATGCATCATTACAAGAGGTAATTCATTATAGAGTAAAAAGATGGAGAATCAGTGCTTTGCATTGGCTCATCCAAGGCCAGGTCAAAGCAGGGTCTGAGGAATAGGGTTAGGGTTAGGGTTCAGGTTAGGAAAACAGTAAGTCTGAGGGTTAAGGCGAGTTCACGGCTGTGTTCCGCAGCTTTAAGAATGGTCAGTACACAGGTGGACTGGAATGGGCTGCATTTTTATATAGCGCTTTCATCCAAAGCGCTTTACAATTGATGCCTCTCATTCACCCATTCACACACACTCACACACACTCACACACCAACTGTGAAAGGCTGCCATGCAAGGTACCAATCAGCTCGTTGGGAGCAATTAGGGGTTAGATGTGTTTGTTAATGATTTTGAATGAGCCAATTAATTTCTATAGCAGCATGTGTACCTATGTCCATTGGAAAAATGGGAATAAATGCATATTTTGTCAGGGAAAACCTTTAAAAAATATATATTTTAAATGACCTCAGACATATTATTTAGCATTTGTATTTTTATTATATTTACCTGGTTTTTCATCATTTTTTCAATGGGGTTTCTGAAAGGTACTCAAAGGTATCTTTGGCTTCAATTGTGGTTTAGGACTCAGAGTAGGGTTAGGGTTAGGGTTAGGATTGGATCAGAAACTGTTTGCTGGCATCCAGTTTTTCAGTTCCACTTCAGTTATCAGATTAATTTACCTCCATCACTGCTGTTCAGTTTAATCATCCGTGCATATTTTTAGCATGTGCACACCCTCTACAGTACATACCTCAGTACATCTTAGACTAGAACCTCATAGACTAGAACATGTTAAATATTTTAATATTTTTTAAATTTGACATTTTAAAGAATATTCCATGGGCTCCATGGGTAATGGACATCCTTAAGGACTTAAAACAGTAAATACTATGAACACAGGAGACAATGCACACACAGAAACTCCATAAAGAAGTATATGAACACAATCCTAACCATAAAGCCTAAACGAACACACCCCACACCTCTACTACACCTCAGTGCTAGTCTTCCTCATCTTCCTCTCCAAGGCGTGGATGACCGTAAACAGGTATCTCACACATACATACAGGAAAACCAGACTGAGAACTGAATTTAACCTTTTTACTTTCTGCGAAAGCAGTATCTTACACGTGAGCTTCACTGAACAGCCGATTTAAAGTGTAATACAACACTCAAACCAGCAGCACATCCCGCAGCACGTCATGCTCATAACAAGGCTGCCATAGGCCATTTCTCTCACATACTCCTCTCAAAACATGATTCATATCCTCCAAACGTCTCATGAATACAAATTAACTCTTTTGTCTGTCTATGCACCTGTAATGCGAGTGTAGACCTAGTCGTAAAAAGACGATGGTAAATGTCATTTAAATAACACACACACTCTCACCGTGAGCCCTACTCTGTGGGTTTTCAAATCCTGTCCATCACAGAGCAGACCGTGTGTCCTCATTACAGCAGGCATTCATGAGCTGGGACACCTAGCGCACAAGTCATGAAAGGTCATGGTGTTGTGCAGGAGTTTGACAGGAACATCCACTAATCTGTCCAGAGCTCCCAGCTCAGTGCTGCTGCTGGGTGGGACCTGCAAAGCGCGCCGTTCCGCATGGAGTCCTCGTGCTTCGCATGCTGCAATCGTCTCACGTTTCTGAGAATTACTGCAACGCGCGTGACTGTTTATGTGTGAGTTACAATGTAACTCACACATAGTTTAAGTTACACAGTTTAACTCACACAGTGTAACTCACACACAGTTTAACTCACATGCAGTTTAACTCACACAGTTTGTCACACACAGTTTAACTCACACAGTGTAACTCACACACAGTTTAACTCACATGCAGTTTAACTCACACAGTTTGTCACACACAGTTTAAGTCACACAGTTTAACTCACACACAGTTTAGCTCACATGCAGTTTAACTCACACAGTTTAACTCCGCTGGCCATGGTCAGCTGCTATCCGTGTTCTCAGAGTAACAGGACTGCTTTGAGAGTACAAGCAGAGTCAGCCAAGTCATAACTGGAGGCGTGGCCTTAATGTAACAGGTCTTCACTGTGTAACCTTACGAGACAATTCTTATTGGATTTATATACATAAGATATGAGCTCCAAACTGAGTCTGCAGTTGTGTAGTAATGACTCATCGCAGCTCCGATATGGTGTGTCTATGGCTCAGCTGAGATAGTGTGTGTAGGGCTCAGTTAAGCTCAGCTGTGATAGTGTGTGTAGGGCTCAGTTAAGCTCAGCTGTGATAGTGTGTGTAGGGCTCAGCTAAGCTCAGCTGTGATAGTGTGTAGGGTTCAGTTAAGCTCAGCTGTGATAGTGTGTGTAGGGCTCAGTTAAGCTCAGCTGTGATAGTGTGTGTAGGGCTCAGCTAAGCTCAGCTGTGATAGTGTGTGTAGGGCTCAGCTAAGCTCAGCTGTGATAGTGTGTGTAGGGCTCAGCTAAGCTCAGCTGTGATAGTGTGTGTAGGGTTCAGTTAAGCTCAGCTGTGATAGTGTGTGTAGGGTTCAGTTAAGCTCAGCTGTGATAGTGTGTGTAGGGCTCAGTTAAGCTCAGCTGTGATAGTGTGTGTAGGGTTCAGTTAAGCTCAGCTGTGATAGTGTGTGTAGGGTTCAGTTAAGCTCAGCTGTGATAGTGTGTGTAGGGCTCAGCTAAGCTCAGCTGTGATAGTGTGTGTAGGGCTCAGCTAAGCTCAGCTGTGATAGTGTGTGTAGGGTTCAGTTAAGCTCAGCTGTGATAGTGTGTGTAGGGTTCAGTTAAGCTCAGCTGTGATAGTGTGTGTAGGGTTCAGTTAAGCTCAGCTGTGATAGTGTGTGTAGGGTTCAGCTAAGCTCAGCTGTGATAGTGTGTGTAGGGCTCAGCTAAGCTCAGCTGTGATAGTGTGTGTAGGGCTCAGCTAAGCTCAGCTGTGATAGTGTGTGTAGGGCTCAGTTAAGCTCAGCTGTGATAGTGTGTGTAGGGCTCAGCTAAGCTCAGCTGTGATAGTGTGTGTAGGGTTCAGCTAAGCTCAGCTGTGATAGTGTGTGTAGGGTTCAGTTAAGCTCAGCTGTGATAGTGTGTGTAGGGCTCAGCTAAGCTCAGCTGTGATAGTGTGTGTAGGGCTCAGCTAAGCTCAGCTGTGATAGTGTGTGTAGGGTTCAGCTAAGCTCAGCTGTGATAGTGTGTGTAGGGCTCAGCTAAGCTCAGCTGTGATAGTGTGTGTAGGGCTCAGTTAAGCTCAGCTGTGATAGTGTGTGTAGGGCTCAGCTAAGCTCAGCTGTGATAGTGGTGTAGGGTTCAGTTAAGCTCAGCTGTGATAGTGTGTGTAGGGCTCAGCTAAGCTCAGCTGTGATAGTGTGTGTAGGGCTCAGCTAAGCTCAGCTGTGATAGTATGTGTAGGGCTCAGCTAAGCTCAGCTGTGATAGTGTGTGTAGGGCTCAGTTAAGCTCAGCTGTGATAGTGTGTGTAGGGCTCAGCTAAGCTCAGCTGTGATAGTGTGTGTAGGGCTCAGCTAAGCTCAGCTGTGATAGTGTGTGTAGGGCTCAGCTAAGCTCAGCTGTGATAGTGTGTGTAGGGCTCAGCTAAGCTCAGCTGTGATAGTGTGTGTAGGGTTCAGCTAAGCTCAGCTGTGATAGTGTGTGTAGGGTTCAGCTAAGCTCAGCTGTGATAGTGTGTGTAGGGCTCAGTTAAGCTCAGTTTAGCAGGACATGAAATCCCAGATCAGTGGATTTTGTGGTTTTCATTCACACCTCAGTTAGCTCCCTTTAACACCAGCTCAATAACCCGTCTCTTCTCTTTCCCACGTTCTCTTGTTTTTGGTATAAATTGCATTTTTGCTCTAGTGCTTCAGTTTGACATTCATTCATGAGGGATTCCAAACGCTAAATATTTTGGTGTTTCACAGATGATTCATAACACTCCTTACGCTCTGCCAGGGTCTGATTCATCTGCAGCAGAAATAAAGAGGGCAGTCTCCTGCAGTTTGGTGTGTCTCCTTATAAACACAAACTCACGAGCGTGCATATTCACACTCACACGCACACTCACGCGAACTCACGAGCGTGCATATTCACACTCACACTCACGCAAACTCACGAGCGTGCATATTCACACTCACACAAACTCACGAGCGTGCATATTCACACTCACATGCACACTCACGCAAACTCACGAGCGTGCATATTCACACTCACACACACTCACGCAAACTCACGAGCGTGCATATTCACACACACACTCACGCGAACTCACAAGCCTGCATATTCACACTCACACACACACTCACGCGAACTCACGAGTGTGCACATTCACACTCACACACACACACAAACTCACGAGCGTGCATATTCATACTCAAACGCACACTCACACGAACTCACGAGCGTGCATATTCACACTCACACGCACACTCACGCAAACTCACGAGCGTGCATATTCACACTCACACACACACACACTCACGCGAACTCATGAGCATGCATATTCACACACACACACACACTCACACAAACTCACGAGCGTGCATATTCACACTCACACACACACTCACGCGAACTCACAAGCCTGCATATTCACACTCACACACATACTCACGCGAACTCACGAGTGTGCACATTCACACTCACACACACACACAAACTCACGAGCGTGCATATTCACACTCACACACACACTCACGCGAACTCACGAGCGTGCATATTCACACTCACACTCATGTGAACTCACAAGCGTGCATATTCACACTCACACACTCACGTGAACTCACGAGCGTGCATATTCACACTCACACACACATGCACACGTAGCACACACTCACATGAGAAGGACCAGTTATTCTCTCATTGCCGGGAATACAAAAGATAACAAAATGGATTTATTTCATGTCGACACATCGGACAAAACCACAGGACACTGAGATGATGGCCAAACTGAACTCTTCCACAACATTGGCACAAGAGCGTAAATATACTCAGTACAAACAGTATAAAACATACATGCTTTTCCATTTTTAAATATATATTTATATACAATTCCTTTTTTCTCAAGCCGTTTCCATGGTTGCAGGCAGAAATAAACCCCCAGATGGATTAAAGCCATATTCTGCCTGGAGAAGGGAACATCAGAGCAAAAGAAGGAAGTTTCTGGCTGGAAATTATATTTTATACATTTTTTTCATTAAACATAACAGGCATGCAAGTGAACATCATGTGTAACCAGAGGTGTGCAGATGGGAAACCTTCACCCCAAACCTAAAACTCTAAAACCATTTAAACATCTTTTGAATATCTGTGGTCCTGGACGGACACACTCATAAATACTGAAACAGTCACCAGCAAAGTTAAAACCCAACTGTCTTTCTCAAGGCTACAATTTCAGAGAAAAATGTAAATAAAATGAAACTAAACATGTTAGAGATTCAGAGAAGCATGGAAAGTGAAGGACTCATTAATTTTCTTCTTTTTTTTTTTTTTTTACAAATAACTGACATCACTTTCTTACCATTGTACACAATGTGTACAGTTACAGACTATAAAACAAGGCAATAAAAAGGTAACTATGATAAAAATGATATAACCTCATAGAGAAGAATATGGCTTTAATAAATTGTGCATCTAGCAAGCAAAACAAATGTGAGAACTGGTGAAAAACTGGAACAATCAGTACCAGGTGCTTAAGACTGAAAAAATAACTCTCGCTCACAGGTGTGTAACTGCGTAAAAACCGTACTCTGAAAGAGGGGAGGAGGGGGGGCATCCCATTAGAGCAAAGGCTCAAACCCAGGACAAACCTGCAGGCACCACAGCGTCCACCAACCATTAGGGGGCGCCACTCCATCCTGCTCCACCATTCTCCTCCGACTCTTTCTCCTGTTTTTGGGACTAAAGAGCATGAAGCTGGTCTTTCTCTTCCTGAAACGTGGTTTAGTTTCCAGCCCTCATGCTCGTTTGCACGGTAATCACACGGCTGTGTTTCTACAGGGTTCTGTGCCGCCTCCAAACCGAAGAGTGTGCCCACATCCTCTGTGAAAGAGAAGGCCCACATCCTCTGTGAAAGAGAAGGCCCACACCCTCTGTGAAAGAGCAGGCCCACATCCTCTGTGAAAGAGAAGGCCCACACCCTCTGTGAAAGAGCAGGCCCACATCCTCTGTGAAAGAGAAGGCCCACACCCTCTGTGAAAGAGCAGGCCCACATCCTTGGTGAAAGAGCAGGCCCACATCCTCTGTGAAAGAGCAGGCCTACACCCTCTGTGAAAGAGAAGGCCCACACCTCCGTGCCGGAGTGGGGGGGGGGCCTTGCTGTGCAAGAGTCCGTCTGTCCCTCTGATCTGTCCGTCCGTCTGTCCGTTCGTCCGCACAGAAGAGCGGGAGAGCGATGGCGGGTCTCCGGGCTTTAGCTGGCCAGGCTGTTGTAGCTCACATAGTTTTTCTTCACGGCGGTGCCTGGAGAGAGACAGAGAGTGAGAGAGAGAAGGAGGATATAGGAAAGCGAGAGAGAGAGAGAGAGGGAGGAGAGAGAGGAAAGAGGAGAGAGAGAGAGAGAGACAGAGGGAGGGCGAGGAGAGAGAGGGAGAGAGGGGGAGATAGAGAGAGAGAGAAAGGGGGGAGAGAGGAGAGAGAGGAAAGAGGAGAGAGAGAGAGACAGAGGGTGAGGAGGGAGAGAGGAGAAAGAGAGGGGAGAGGAGAGAGAGAGGAGAAAGAGAGGAGAGAGAGAGAGGGAGAGGGGAGAGAGAGAGGAGAAAGAGAGAGGGGAGAGGAGAGAGAGAGGGAGAGACGGGAGAGAGAGAGAGAGAGGAGAAAGAGAGAGGGGAGAGGAGAGAGAGAGGGAGAGAGAGGGTGATAGAGAGAGGGCGAGGAGAGAGAGAGGAGAAAGAGAGGAGACAGAGGTGGTGTTTAAATGTGCCACAGTGGGTGAACAGCTCAGTGCCCTGCCCTCCCATAGCTCCAGCACTGGGTTAGGACAGGACAGAAGCTGGATCTGATGGAGCCATTACATTACATTACATTACAGGCATTTAGCAGATGCTCTTATCCACAGCAACTTACACAACTTTTCACACATTCACACTGCATCCATTTATACAGCTGGATATATACTGAAGCAACGCTGGTTAAGTACCTTGCTCAAGGGCACAACAGCAGTGTCCTGCCTGAGAATTGAACTGGTGACCTTCAGGTTACAGGACCAGCTCCTTACCCATTATACTACACTGCTGCCTGGGAGTAGCAGGTGAGCAGGATCCCAGGTATAATCATGTTCGTCATGAGCAAATTAATTCACTTCAGCAAGATGAGAAGGTGCAGCCCGAGCGTGTCGTTTTGTCTGAGAAATAAGGCCACTGCATTTGAGCTGCACACACACACACATACACACAAACGCACACGCACACACACACACACACCTACACACACACGCATACACACACCTACACACACACACACACACACAGGCACACGCACACACCTACACACACACGTGCACGCACACGTACATGCACACGCACACACCTATACACCTACACACACACACGTGCACGCACACACACGCACACACACACGTGCACACGCACACACATATACACCCACGCACGCGCGCGCACACACACACATGCACGCGCACACACACACACACAGTAGCCCGAGCAGGCGAGAGGTGTGGAGCATGTCGTTGTGTCTGGTAAATAAGACTGCAGCCACTGAGGCCCTTGACTGTGAGAGCAGATATAAACCCTGGGCATTAAAGGGAAGTCCTGGGCCCACGGACTGGGCATTAAAGGGAAGTCCTGGGCCCACGGACTGGGCATTAAAGGGAAGTCCTGGGCCCACGGACTGGGCATTAAAGGGAAGTCCTCGGCCCACGGACTGGGCATTAAAGGGAAGTCCTGGGCCCACGGACTGGGCATTAGAGGGAAGTCCTGGGCCCACGGACTGGGCATTAGAGGGAAGTCCTGGGCCCACGGACTGGGCATTAAAAGGAAGTCCTGGGCCCACGGACTGGGCATTAAAAGGGAAGTCCTGGGCCCACAAACTGGGCATTAAAGGGAAGTCCTGGGCCCACGGACTGGGCATTAAAAGGAAGTCCTGGGCCCACGGACTGGGCATTAAAAGGAAGTCCTGGGCCCACGAACTGGGCATTAAAGGAAGACTGGGCATTAAAGGGAAGTCCTGGGCCCACGGACTGGGCATTAAAGGGAAGTCCTGGGCCCACGGACTGGGCATTAAAGGGAAGTCCTGGGCCCACGAACTGGGCATTAGAGGGAAGTCCTGGGCCCACGGACTGGGCATTAAAGGGAAGTCCTGGGCCCACGAACTGGGCATTAGAGGGAAGTCCTGGGCCCACGGACTGGGCATTAAAGGGAAGTCCTGGGCCCACGGACTGGGCATTAAAGGGAAGTCCTGGGCCCACGGACTGGGCATTAAAGGGAAGTCCTCGGCCCACGGACTGGGCATTAAAGGGAAGTCCTGGGCCCACGGACTGGGCATTAGAGGGAAGTCCTGGGCCCACGGACTGGGCATTAAAAGGAAGTCCTGGGCCCACGGACTGGGGATTAAAGGGAAGTCCTGGGCCCACGGACAGCTCCCGTTCCCTGCTTTGCTCATCATCACAGTGATGTTAAGAGCATCTTCGCTCTGATGAGCTTGGAGAGCACGCGGGCTCAAACCGCTGCTGTTGGTGCTAAATAAAGCGTGGAAATGTATCAGCTATCAGAGCCCAGACCTGTGGACATGACTCAGCCCTGCACTGGCCTAGCCTGGCTTTACACAGGCCTGCGTTTCCTTCTCTTCTACAGACATAAATACTGGAAATGTATTTTTAAAAAATATGAAACAGATGCATGATGAATAAGTAATATAACTGTCTGTCATGTCATATGCAATACACCCGCACCGCACATAACAGGACACACAAGTCTTAAGCCGTTTGGGTCACTCTCTAAACTCAGATGAAATGGCTTTTGACACATGAGCAGGAACAGTGCATTATGGTCCAGTCACTCCCTGCAGGAACAGTGCATTATGGTCCAGTCATTCCCTGTAGGAACAGTGCATTATGGTCCAGTCATTCCCTACAGGAACAGTGCATTATAGTCCAGTCACTCCCTGCAGGAACAGTGCATTATGGTCCAGTCATTCCCTGCAGGAACAGTGCATTATGGTCCAGTCACTCCCTGCAGGAACAGTGCATTATGGTCCAGTCATTCCCTGCAGGAACAGTGCATTATAGTCCAGTCACTCCCTGCAGGAACAGTGCATTATGGTCCAGTCATTCCCTGCAGGAACACTGCATTATGGTCCAGTTATTCCCTGCAGGAACAGTGCATTATGGTCCAGTCACTCCCTGCAGGAACAGTGCATTATGGTCCAGTCACTCCCTGCAGGAACAGTGCATTATGGTCCAGTCATTCCCTGCAGGAACAGTGCATTATGGTCCAGTCACTCCCTGCAGGAACAGTGCATTATGGTCCAGTCATTCCCCGCAGGAACAGTGCATTATGGTCCAGTCATTCCCCGCAGGAACACTGCATTATGGTCCAGTCATTCCCCACAGGAACAGTGCATTATGGTCCAGTCATTCCCTGCAGGAACAGTGCATTATGGTCCAGTGTATGTGTGTGTGTGTGTGTGCAAGATATAGAGTGAAGAGGTATAGTGAGAGAGAAGGTTTGCCTCTAAACGCTGCAGGTTTCATGCTGCAGAAAGACGTAAAGACATCAGGCGTTTCACCACCTTCCCAGGGTGGCCTGGGCTCTCACTGTCACCCCAAGGTCAGGGATCCAAAGACTGCACCCCCCCTCCCCCTCCCCGGGGGGTCAGGGATCTCTGCAGTTGTACCCGAGTGAGGCATTTGACCTGAATTACTCAGGTAAAACATCCAGCTGTATAAATGGATAAGTTTGAAAGGTTCTCTGTGTGAGAGTTCTTGGTTGAGTGTGTTTGCAGAGCCAATACATAATTGAAAGGGGCTTTAAAAGGGTTTGATAGTGCGTGAGATGTGTGTAAGAGATGTGTGTAAGAAGCGTCTGAGTTAAGCGCATTCAGGAGCAGCCTTGCTCCCATCCTGAGCACCACACCCCCCCCACTGTACCCCCCCCCCACACACCGTACACCCCCCATCATACCCCACACACCATAACCCCCCCCCGCACACTGTAAACTCTGTATAAGCAGAACACTGAATATTGCTGTATCTCAGTCTGTACTTCTGTCCCCCCCCCTTCTCTCTCCCTCCCTCTCTCTCTCCCTCTGTCCCCCTCTCACTCTGTTCCTCCCTCCCTCCCTATGTCCCCTGTCCCCCTGCCCCCCTCCCCTCCCTCCCTCTCTCTCTCCCTCCCTCTCTCCCCCTCCCTCTCTCCCTGCCCCCTCCCTCCCTCCCTCTCTCTCTCCCTCCCTCTCTCCTCCCTCCCTCTCTCCTCTCTCTCCCTGCCCCCTCCCTAGCTCCCTCTCTCCCTCGCTCCCCCCCCCCCCCCCCGCCCCTGCTATGGATAAGCTAGGTGAGTGTAATTTAACACTAATGGAATAGTTTTGTATGAGTAAAATTAGCTCCACAGTGGTCAACAGCACATCTATAAAGAGCAGGGTACTGTGAGGGTTAGTTTGCTCTGGGCCACAGTGCTGTACAGAGATGATGAAGTGTGAAGAAGAAGATGAATATGGGAGAGGTAATGTGTTATTGAATGCACGCGCAGGCTGCTCGCTCTCTGCCTGTGCTGGAGGGAACGCTGCATATTGATCCTGTGTAATAACATGTCACTGCAGAGACGTCAGCTCAAGGTGCTCTCTCCTCTGACATCACACAGGAATACTACTGACCCCCCCGCTCGGCCCTCACTGCACCCCACTTTAAGAGTTAAAATGGGCAACGTGCTAAACACAGTATCAGCTCACAACCATGTCTCATATAAGATACAGTATGGCGTCAGCTCATCACTTTGCCTCATAAGAATTTACTGCGTGACACATCAGACATGCCCCCCCCGCACCCCCCCCCCCCCCCCCCCCCCCCCCCCCCCCTTCACCCCTGGGGTCGATGTCCTTCCCTCCCCCCCCTTTACCCCTGGGGTCGATTCCGCCCCCCCCCCCTCCCCCCTTCTCACTGCTGGGGTCGTTGCCCCCCCCTCACCGCTGGGGTCGGCGCTCTCACACAGCTCGGTCTTGCCCCCCCCCCCTCACCGCTGGGGTCGGCGCTCTCACACAGCTCGGTCTTGGCCCCACCCCCCCCCCCCCACCGCTGGGGTCGGCGCTCTCACACAGCTCGGTCTTGGCCCCCCCCCCCCTCACTGCTGGGGTCGGCGCCCCCCCCCCCCCTCACCGCTGGGGTCGGCGCTCTCACACAGCTCGGTCTTGCCCCCCCCCCTCACCGCTGGGGTCGGCCCCCCCCCCCCCCCTCACCGCTGGGGTCGGCGCTCTCACACAGCTCGGTCTTGGCCCCCCCCCCCTCACCGCTGGGGTCGGCGCTCTCACACAGCTCGGTCTTGCCCCCCCCCCTCACCGCTGGGGTCGGCGCTCTCACACAGCTCGGTCTTGGCCCCCCTCCCCTCACCGCTGGGTTCGGCGCCCCCCCCCCTCACCGCTGGGGTCAGCGCCCCCCCCCCTCACCGCTGGGGTCGGCGCTCTCACACAGCTCGGTCTTGGCCTCGCCGTTGGGCCGCTCGCTGGCTTTGTGCGCCAGGCGGGAGGACATGGTGGCTGCCGTGGCGACGGCCTTGAAGCTGCGTTTCCTGCGCTGCACGTTGAGCTCCGGGTGGAAGATGATCACGTACACCTTGGGCATGTACAGCAGCCCCAGAGCCACCGACGCACTCAGGTTCATAGAGATGGTGAGCGTGCTCGTCTGGATGTACAACTGGGAACACAATAGAACACAATAATCACAACATCTATCACACACCGTGAGCACAGAACTATCACACATCTATCCCACTGTGAGCGGTACACCTATCACACAAATATCACACATCTATCACACACCGTGAGCGCACAACTATCACATATCTATCACGTATATATCCCACTGAGCACACAACTATCACACATATATCATAAACATTTAGCACAATGCGAGCACACAACTATCGCACTGTGAGCGTAAAACTATCACACATTGATCACACTGAACACACAACTATCACAGTACTTCAACATTTCAGTGGTGAGAGAAAAATAAGGCACAATATTGTACACAGTATGATTATTATCAGCTTTTTATGTTTGTAAAGTTTGTAAAAAGGACAGAACATGCCTGGAGGCCCCATGTCTACTCCTTCTACCAGGTGTAGCTGGGAAAGTTTTTCAAGATTTTATTGGTTAGTGCGTTTCTATGGTAACGGTAGCCTGGCTGAGTAGGAGTGAGGGGGAGGGGGGGGGAGGGTGTGTGGGTGAGGGGTGATATCTAAAACTCTGCACATACACTACCTTGTAAAAGGGCTGGGAGGGGTACAGAGGGAAAGACAGATAACAAGTACCATCTGTCCATCATCTCAGACAGCCAATCAGGTTTCAGTGGGAACTTACAAAACCTGCACACAGCCAACCAGATTTCAGTCTATACTGCAGGAAACATGCACACAGCCAATCAGATTTCAGTCTATACTGCAGGACATTTGCACACAGCCATTCAGATTTCAGTTTATACTGCAGGAAACCAGCACACAGCCAATCAGATTTCAGTCTATACTGCAGGATACTTTCACACAGCCAATCAGATTTCATTCTATACTGCAGGACACTTTCACACAGCCAATCAGTAAGTCAGACCCTACATAGCACTATACAGGGAGGACGGGAGTAAGTGCATTACATTACATTGCACTGTGTGTGGTAAAGCTCTAGAGATGCACTGTGCTGCACACTGTGTGGTAAAGCTCTAGAGATGGACTGTGTCTGTGTGTGTGGTAAAGCTCTAGAGATGCACTGTGTCTGTGTGTGTGGTAAAGCTCTAGAGATGCACTGTGTCTGTGTGTGTGGTAAAGCTCTAGAGATGCACTGTGTCTGTGTGTGGGGTAAAGCTCTAGCGATGCACTGTGTCTGTGTGTGTGGTAAAGCTCTAGAGATGCACTGTGCTGCACACTGTGTGGTAAAGCTCTAGCGATGCTCTGTGTCTGTGTGTGTGGTAAAGCTCTAGAGATGCACTGTGTCTGTGTGTGTGGTAAAGCTCTAGAGATGCACTGTGTCGGTGTGTGTGGTAAAGCTCTAGCAATGCACTGCGTCTGTGTGTGTGGTAAAGCTCTAGCGATGCACTGTGTCTGTGTGTGGTAAAGCTCTAGAGATGCACTGTGTCTGTGTGTGTGTGTGTGTGGTAAAGCTCTAGCGATGCACTGCGTCTGTGTGTGTGGTAAAGTTCTAGCGATGCACTGTGTCTGTGTGTGGGGTAAAACTCTAGCGATGCACTGTGTCTGTGTGTGGTAAAGCTCTATGTATGCATTGTGCTGCACACTGTGTGGTAAAGCTCTAGCGATGCACTGTGTCTGTGTGTGGGGTAAAACTCTAGCGATGCACTGTGTCTGTGTGTGGTAAAGCTCTATGTATGCATTGTGCTGCACACTGTGTGGTAAAGCTCTAGCGATGCACTGTGTCTGTGTGGGGTAAAGCTCTAGCGATGCTCTGTGTCTGTGTGTGTGGTAAAGCTCTAGATATGCATTGTGCTGGTGTGTGGGGTAAAGCTCTAGAGATGCACTGTGTCGGTGTGTGTGGTAAAGCTCTAGCAATGCACTGCGTCTGTGTGTGTGGTAAAGCTCTAGCGATGCACTGTGTCTGTGTGTGGTAAAGCTCTAGAGATGCACTGTGTCTGTGTGTGTGTGTGTGTGGTAAAGCTCTAGCGATGCACTGCGTCTGTGTGTGGTAAAGTTCTAGCGATGCACTGTGTCTGTGTGTGTGGTAAAACTCTAGCGATGCACTGTGTCTGTGTGTGGTAAAGCTCTATGTATGCATTGTGCTGCACACTGTGTGGTAAAGCTCTAGCGATGCACTGTGTCTGTGTGGGGTAAAGCTCTAGCGATGCACTGTGTCTGTGTGTGGTAAAGCTCTAGATATGCATTGTGCTGCACACTGTGTGGTAAAGCTCTAGCAATGCACTGTGTCTGTGTGTGGTAAAGCTCTAGCGATGCACTGTGTCTGTGTGTGGTAAAGCTCTAGCGATGGACTGTGTCTGTGTGTGTGGTAAAGCTCTAGAGAGGCACTGTGTCTGTGTGTGTGGTAAAGCTCTAGAGATGCACTGTGTCTGTGTGTGTGGTAAAGCTCTAGAGACGCACTGTGTCTGTGTGTGTGGTAAAGCTCTAGCGATGCACTGTGTCTGTGTGTGTGGTAAAGCTCTAGCGATGCACTGTGTCTGTGTGTGTGGTAAAGCTCGAGAGACGCACTGTGTCTGTGTGTGTGGTAAAGCTCTAGCGATGCACTGTGTCTGTGTGTGTGTGGGGTAAAGCTCTAGCGATGCACTGTGTCTGTGTGTGTGGTAAAGCTCTAGAGATGCACTGTGTCTGTGTGTGTGGTAAAGCTCTAGAGAGGCACTGTGTCTGTGTGTGTGGTAAAGCTCTAGCGATGCACTGTGTCTGTGTGTGGTAAAGCTCTAGCGATGCACTGTGTCTGTGTGTGGGGTAAAGCTCTAGCGATGCACTGTGTCTGTGTGTGTGGTAAAGCTCTAGAGATGCACTGTGTCTGTGTGTGTGTGGTAAAGCTCTAGCGATGCACTGTGTCTGTGTGTGTGGTAAAGCTCTAGCGATGCACTGTGTCTGTGTGTGTGGTAAAGCTCTAGCGATGCACTGTGTCTGTGTGTGGGGTAAAGCTCTAGAGAGGCACTGTGTCTGTGTGTGTGGTAAAGCTCTAGAGAGGCACTGTGTCTGTGTGTGTGGTAAAGCTCTAGCGATGCACTGTGTCTGTGTGTGTGGTAAAGCTCTAGCGATGCACTGTGTCTGTGTGTGTGGTAAAGCTCTAGCGATGCACTGTGTCTGTGTGTGGGGTAAAGCTCTAGAGAGGCACTGTGTCTGTGTGTGTGGTAAAGCTCTAGCGATGCACTGTGTCTGTGTGTGGGGTAAAGCTCTAGAGATGCACTGTGTCTGTGTGTGTGGTAAAGCTCTAGCGATGCACTGTGTCTGTGTGTGGGGTAAAGCTCTAGCGATGCACTGTGTCTGTGTGTGGGGTAAAGCTCTAGCGATGCACTGTGTCTGTGTGTGTGTGTGGGGTAAAGCTCTAGAGATGCACTGTGTCTGTGTGTGTGGTAAAGCTCTAGCGATGCACTGTGTCTGTGTGTGTGTGTGGGGTAAAGCTCTAGCGATGCACTGTGTCTGTGTGTGTGGTAAAGCTCTAGCGATGGACTGTGTCTGTGTGTGGTAAAGCTCTAGCGATGCACTGTGTCTGTGTGTGGGGTAAAGCTCTAGCGATGCACTGTGTCTGTGTGTGTGGTAAAGCTCTAGAGAGGCACTGTGTCTGTGTGTGTGGTAAAGCTCTAGAGAGGCACTGTGTCTGTGTGTGTGTGTGGGGTAAAGCTCTAGCGATGCACTGTGTCTGTGTGTGGGGTTAGGGTCCCAGCGAGATGGAATGCTTTTCCAGCCTTTCATCAGAGCAGACTGCTCTTCAGCACACTCTGCGGTGTACTGACCTCTTCTGACTCCTTCACTCGCGTCAGAAAACATATTTTTTATGATCCCAAAAAAAGTATGCTGCGGATATGTGCCTTTGCAGAATGTCCTCTTCTCAGGGGCATGTCCTCAGTGAAAGTGTCTGGGAGGGCGTGTGGGGAGGAGGAGGGGAGGGGGAGGAAGAGGGGGTGGGGATTTGTGTGGTTGAACAATGACCTTGACCTTTCCATTATGTCTGAAATACATCTTCAATCAGACGATGAGAAAACCGATCAATACGCCAACTGGGCAAGCACACAACACAGCGATCCCCAGAGAAAGGATCAGAGGGGCAGTCTGATGACCAGACTGAGATAAGAGGCCCTGTCTATAGGTAAGAGGCCCTGTCTATAGGTAAGAGGCCCTGTCTATAGGTAAGAGGCCCTTTCTATAGATAAGAGGCCCTGTCTATAGGTAAGAGGCCCTGTCTATAGGTAAGAGGCCCAGTCTATAGATGAGAGGCCCTGTCTATAGGTAAGAGGCCCTGTCTATAGGTAAGAGGCCCTGTCTATAGGTAAGAGGCCCTGTCTATAGGTAAGAGGCCCAGTCTATAGATGAGAGGCCCTGTCTATAGGTAAGAGGCCCTGTCTATAGGTAAGAGGCCCTGTCTATAGATAAGAGGCCCTGTCTATAGGTAAGAGGCCCTGTCTATAGAGGGGTTCAGCTTTACCAGCTGTGAAAATGTGTGTGTGTGTGTGTGTGTGTGTGTGTGTGTGTGTATGCATGTACAAACATAATACAAATAAGAGCATTTTTTATGCTGCAGTTAGCTAATCACCATCCACACAAGCCACTAGTGTGCTTTTACAGCCTTGTCACATGCTCCTGTTTTTTATTTTAAAACTGCAGTAGTTGCCAGACCTGACCCAGAACTTTGACACTTTGTGGTAATTTAGCAGTGCGAAAAGGTCACATTCAGCATTTCTGTTTTAACATCATTTTCAGCAAAATATTCAGAGCTGAGGCTGAACATGTCACAGCACTGAAAAATGCCCCACCTTAACAAATCACTCACGGAGGATGACATCACCACACAATCCCCCTTAATGCATCACATTACACCACGCTGGAGCTTGGCATTTCCACTTTTCACCTTTAATGACACCTCTGACAGCGTCCGTATAAAATATAAAAACAGAGCACAGCCCCCCCCCCCCCCCCCCCCCCCCCCCCCCCCCCCCCCCCCCCCAGGAGAGCTAGGCATCTGTGCTCACACACAGAGACCTGCAGCAGTCCAAAGACTCAGAGACGCGCTACACACAGAGCCCTTCTACAGGAATCTAAACAGATAAAAAAACAAACAAGATAATTATACACATCGAATATTACTAATAAATGCAGCTATGATTATGTACAGTTCATTTTGCATTTTTCCCCAGAAAAACCTGATGCAGTTGCCATGGGTACCAGTGAGGATTATAAATGTAGAGCGAACTGCAGTGGGAGGACGGTATAACTGGATTCAGCACGTTATGCTGTCAAAGGAGGAAATCTACCTCCACAGCAGAACCACAAGCGTTTACATAATTCTTACAGGCAGCTTTAACTCCGCCAGACCTTCAACAGCGCGGATTTCACTCAAACATTCATAACAAATATAATGCATTTAGCCCACACTCTGAGCATAGCAACAGTTTAAAAAGGGAAATGTGTAAAATATGAATTTGTACATTATGTGCTTGTGCGCACAGCAAGCGCAGCACTTGACCCATCAGGAACGGCTCCAGCGCACTCAGTAAATGAAACAGGAGGGAACAATGAGCAGCAGCCCGGCTGGCTGGACTCAGAGTCCCCGAATCAGCACAGAAGCAATGGGCTTAAGTGCTTTTACTGCACACTATTCACTCAGAGACCGCATGTGTGCTTCTCCTTTAACTTCACTCAGAGCTCGCATGTGTGCTTCTCCTTTAACTTCACTCAGAGCTTGCATGTGTGCTTCTCCTTTAACTTCACTCAGAGACCGCATGTGTGCTTCTCCTTTAACTTCATTCAGAGCTTGCATGTGTGCTTCTCCTTTAACTTCACTCAGAGACCGCATGTGTGCTTCTCCTTTAACTTCACTCTCTCATGTGTGCTTCTCCTTTAACTTCACTCAGAGACCGCATGTGTGCTTCTCCTTTAACTTCACTCAGAGCTCGCATGTGTACTTCTCCTTTAACTTCACTCAGAGCTCTCGTGTGCTTCTCCTTCAACTTCACTCAGAGCTCGCCTATGTGCTTCTCCTTTCAACTTCATTCAGCGCTCGCATGTGTGCTTCTCCTTTAACTTCACTCAGAGACCGCATGTGTGCTTCTCCTTTAACTTCACTCAGAGCTCTCATGTGTGCTTCTCCTTTAACTTCACTCAGAGCTCTCGTGTGCTTCTCCTTTAACTTCACTCAGAGCTCTCATGTGTGCTTCTCCTTTAACTTCACTCAGAGCTCGCATGTGTGCTTCTCCTTTAACTTCACTCAGAGCTCGCATGTGTGCTTCTCCTTTAACTTCACTCAGAGCTCTTGTGTGCTTCTCCTTTAACTTCACTCAGAGCTTGCATGTGTGCTTCTCCTTTAACTTCACTCAGAGCTCGCATGTGTGCTTCTCCTTTAACTTCATTCAGAGCTCGCATGTGTGCTTCTCCTTTAACTTCACTCAGAGCTCTCGTGTGTGCTTCTCCTTTAACTTCACTCAGAGCTCGCATGTGTACTTCTCCTTTAACTTCACTCAGAGCTCTTGTGTGCTTCTCCTTTAACTTCACTCAGAGCTCTCATGTGTGCTTCTCCTTTAACTTCACTCAGTTTGGGGAACCAGCTCAAGATGATGTGTGTTTTGTGGCTATCTGTGCTAACGAGCAGGTGGCTGTTTGCGCTAACGAGCAGGTGGCTATCTGTGCTAACGAGCAGGTGGCTATTTGTGCTAACGAGCAGGTGCCTGTTTGCGCTAACGAGCAGGTGGCTATCTGTGCTAACGAGCAGGTGGCTATCTGTGCTAACGAGCAGGTGGCTATCTGTGCTAACGAGCAGGTGACTGTTTGTGCTAACGAGCAGGTGGCTGTTTGCACTAACAAGCAGGTGGTTGGTTGTGCTAACGAGCAGGTGGCTATCTGTGTTAACGAGCAGGTGACTATCTGTGTTAACGAGCAGGTGGCTGTTTGTGCTAACGATCAGGTGGTTATCTGTGCTAACGAGCAGGTGGCTGTTTGCGCTAACGAGCTAGTGGCTGCTTATGCTTACGACTAGGTGGCTATTTGCGCTAAAGAGCATGTGGCTGTTTGTGCTAATGAGCAGGTGGTTTGGTTTGCTAATGAGCAGGTGGCTGTTGTTGCTAACGAGCTGGTGGCTATCTGCGCTAATGAGCAGGTGGCTGTTTGTGCTAATGTGCAGGTGACTGTTTGCGCTAATGAGCAGGTGGTTGGTTGTGCTAACGAGCTAGTGGCTGTTTGCACTAAAGAGCAGGTTTACCTCTATTCTGAGTGCACGTTCTCCTTCCCAGGGCTCTACCTGCTCATCCTGTTCTTCATTACTCCTGCATTCACAGATGTTCTTTCCATTTTTTTAAAAGATTCCACAGCACAAAAGCTTTTTAATAGTGCATTGCTACAGACTCACACAATGTACAGAGCTTCTCTATCAATCAATGACCCCAGTGATTCTATTAAATTATAATAATACCAGGAAACTGATTGGTGCTATTTCTCAAACAGAATGGATTTAATTTGCTTGCTCTGACACGTTTCATTTCTTTATAACAACTCAAAGAAAATCAGTGGCTGATGAGAAGCAAAGAACTAAAGTCAGAGGATTATTGTGACAATTAAAAACAACACAGGAGGAGAACCGAGTCAGGGCATCTCAGGGCAACAGAATTCTTAGAGCAGGGTAACAGAGCTCAGAGCAGAGCAACAGAGTGCTCAGAGCAGGGTAACAGAGCTCAGAGCAGGGTAATAGAGTGCTCAGAGCAGGGTAACAGAGCTCAGAGCAGGGTAACAGAGTGCTCAGAGCAGGGTAACAGAGCTCAGAGCAGGGTAACAGTGCTCAGAGCAGGGTAACAGAGTGCTCAGAGCAGGGTAATAGGGTGCAGGGCGGCGGTGCGTAGCGGGTGGCTGGCGGTGTGTAGCAGGTGGCTGGCGGGTGTAGCGGGTGGTTAGGGCATGGGGTGGTGGTGCGTAGCGGGTGGTTAGGGAGTGGGGGTGGCAGTGTGTAGCGGGTGGTTAGGGCGTGGGGTGGTGGTGCGTAGCGGGTGGTTAGGGAGTGGGGGTGGCAGTGTGTAGCGGGTGGATAGGGCGTGGCGGTGCGTAGCAGATGGTTAGGGCGTGGGGGAGGCGGTGCGTCGCGGGTGGTTGGCGGTGTGTAGCGGGTGCATAGCGGGTGGTTAGGGCTTGGGGGTGGCGGTGCGTAGCGGGTGGTTAGAGCGTGGGGGTGGCGGTGTGTAGCGGGTGGTTAGGGCATGGGGGTGGCGGTGCGTAGCGGGTGGTTGCCGATGTGTAGCGGGTGGTTAGCAGTGCGTAGCGAATGGTTAGCGGTGCGTAGCGGGTGGTTAGCGGTGCGTAGCGGGTGGTTAGCAGTGCGTAGCGGGTGGTTAGCGGTGTGTAGCAGATGGTTAGCGGTGCGTAGCGGGTGGTTAGCGGTGTGTAGTGGGTGGTTAGCGGAGCATAGCGGTGTGTAGCGGGTGGTTAGCGGTGTGTAGCGAATGGTTAGCGGTGCGTAGCGGGTGGTTAGCGGTGCGTAGCGGGTGGTTAGCGGTGTGTAGCGGGTGGTTAGCGGTGCGTAGCGGGTGGTTAGCGGTGTGTAGCGGGTGGTTAGCGGTGTGTAGCAGATGGTTAGCGGTGCATAGTGGGTGGTTAGCGGTGTGTAGCGAATGGTTAGCGGTGCGTAGCGGGTGGTTAGCGGGGCGTAGCGGGTGGTTGGCGGTGCGTAGCAGATGGTTAGCGGTGCATAGCGGGTGGTTAGCGGTGCGTAGCGGGTGGTTGGCGGTGTGTAGCGGGTGCGTAGCGGGTGGTTAGCGGTGCGTAGCGGGTGGTTAGTGGCGTGTAGCGAATGGTTAGGGGTGCGTAGCGGGTGGTTAGCGGTGCATAGCGGGTGGTTAGCGGTGCGTAGCGGGTGGTTGGCGGTGTGTAGCGGGTGCGTAGCGGGTGGTTAGCGGTGCGTAGCGGGTGGTTAGTGGGTGCGTAGTGGGTGGTTAGCGGTGCGTAGCGGGTGGTTAGCGGTGCGTAGCGGGTGGTTGGCGGTGTGTAGCGGGTGCGTAGCGGGTGGTTAGTGGCGTGTAGCGGGTGGTTAATGGCGTGTAGCGGCATGCCGCTGGCTTGGCTCTATGATTAACGGCTGTACACAGCTCAGTCATTACAGCCCTAGAGAAGGCTGGGACACAGAGCGCCATGTGGGCTGCTATAAAACCATAAATAAATAAATAAATAAATATTTCATGCATAGCATCTTCTCCGGAATCTTCTGTGACCTGAGGAATGGGTCACGGTCCCCACGCCGGCGATGATGTCATTATTTACGGCCCTCTGCCTCGGAGGCAGCTGCTGCACGCGCTCATTACTCACAGGCCACCGGAGCCCCGCCCCCCCGGCTGCCACGCCCGCCTTCTGCGGCATCTGTTACAGGAGTCCAATCCCGAGAGGGGGCGCGCGCGGGGGTGGGAAATGGGTGGGGGGGGGTGGGGGGGTGGGGTGGATGCAATGCCACAGATATCAACGCAAAAGTTTATTTTAACAGTCATTTTTTCTGTTTGTTTTTAAAAAGCACAGAGAGAGAATTTGCAGACCAGAACAGTGCCATGTGAAAATGATTCTTATTGCTTAACCTGCACCTGCAGCCGCATCTGCACACCTGTCCTCACATCACTGCAGTACCTCTGCCTCCCCTGTGCATCAGCACATGTCCCAGCACATGGCCTACTCCTGAGACCATGTGATTCTGGAGGAGGAAGCCCTGCAGGGCACGCGGTATGGGACACTGCACCATCATCACCATCATCATCATCACTATCATCATCACCATCATCATCATCACTATCACCATCACCATCACCACCACCATCGCCATATTCATCATCATTATCACCATCATCATCATCACTATCATCATCACCATCACCATCATCATCATCATCATCATCATCACCATCACCACCACCATCACCATCATCATTATCATTATCATCATCATCATCATCATCATCATCATCATCATCATCATCATCATCATCATCATCATCAGCAGCACTATCATCATCATCATCATCATTATCACTATCATCATCATCATTATAATCATCATGGCCATTAAGAGCAGGTGGACAGATCCTGCATATGTAAATATTAACATCCATCTCCACGTTTCTGTTATCAATAATAAAGGCTAGAGTAATTGCACTCACTGTTCCAGCCTGGCTCCCCCTACTACACAATACTGAACAATGC
This sequence comes from Anguilla japonica, assembly GCA_025169545.1. Classification (NCBI taxonomy): domain Eukaryota; kingdom Metazoa; phylum Chordata; class Actinopteri; order Anguilliformes; family Anguillidae; genus Anguilla; species Anguilla japonica. The sequence continues at coordinate 609,085 of CM045893.1, read as the reverse complement.
TTCCTGTGGTGGGCGGAGTAGGCGTGTTCATCTCATTTACATAAGGTTTTGCAGTGTTCCATCGCATTTAAACGTAAATGGACCAATTTGCAGGCGACAACAGTCTCCCCGCTGGATGTCTTCATCGACATTTATATGATGTATAAAGCGGTGTTCTGACATCGCAACTGGGGCGGGTCAGATTGGAATGCAGACAGAAAGGGGGCAGCACCAAGAAGCTTTTCTACCAAATGATATTATTTCAGGAATGTTGAAATAACAGCAGCAAACAAACACATCAACAGCAAAATAAATTTGATCTAGAGAGTAATTATTCTTTAATCAAGTCCGTCTGAAAGGGCTAAAATATGAATAAGTGCTTAACGACATGTTCAGCTCTTCAAAATCAGTCTTGAATTTACGTTCATAAACACAAGTAGCCATTGTGAGAAATCTCTCTGTATGTGCAGATTAAAGAGAAGAGTGTTTCCCCTGCACCGGTGGAAGGCCTGCTTTGTGTGCGCGAACATAGTTCAAACAATCACACAGTGAAAACTCAGTTTGAATTGAGCTGCAATTTAGCCTTTACAAAGGCAATCATACTTTATTCATTTGCAAATATAACATGGATAGTTTCAAAGCACTGATTTTCTTTTCTTTTTAAAAAAAAATTTGGCACCCAACTGAGCATATCCAATTCCCAAATTGGAATTGCGTTCGCAGCCACAATCGTGTGCAAATCCCACTGCCAATCTGGGAGGGCGAAGACTTTCCTCCAAAACACGTTTTACTGCCAGTCTGCTTCTTTTCACACCACAGACCACAGCCAAGCGCGCAGAGTGGAGTAGGAGGAAGACCTTTCACATGTGGCTTTTATATGCCATCCACAAGCGCGCTCGACCAGCGAGAGTGGTTAGACAGTCATGAACGTGGACCCCGAGCCCTCCCATATATGTCTGGTAGAAACTGGTAGGACGCGGCGGGAATGAAAGCCGAAAGGTTTTGGTTCTTTTGCAAATCAATCCTTTTATAGAGCAGTCTTTCTGCCAGTGCTACAGACAGCAGGCTGAGAGAGATTTCATCAATCTCACAAACATGAACAATGAATGCGCCTCAAACCGGCTCTACCCCGGGGGCAAAGTCTGCCCGCGGCGAAGGATCTCGCCACAATCTAAATAACCCACCAAGATCAGAAACTTATCTCTGCCTGTGTGTTTCTGAAAGGAAGCACAATAAACTCACTGCTATACCATCCCCAGTCAGACTGTTTCAAAGCAAAAAGAGGGAGGACAAAACCCAGCAAAAACTCCATGGAACCATTAAGCAAAACCGAATCACTAACAGTGAGTGTGTAAGAGGAGGGTTCGACAGTACAGTGAGCGTGTAAGAGGAGGGTTGGGTAGTACAGTGTGTAAGAGGAGGGTTGGGTAGTACAGTGAGTGTGTAAGAGGAGGGTTGGGTAGTACAGTGAGTGTGTAAGAGGAGGGTTGGACAGTACAGTGAGTGTGTAAGAGGAGGGTGTAAGAGGAGGGTGGGAAGTACAGTGAGTGTGTAAGAGGAGGGTTCGGTAGTACAGTGAGTGTGTAAGAGGAGAGGGTTGGGGTAGTACAGTGAGTGTGTAAGAGGAGGGTTGGGTAGTACAGTGAGTGTGTAAGAGGAGGGTTGGGTAGTACAGTGAGTGTGTAAGAGGAGGGTTGGGTAGTACAGTGAGTGTGTAAGAGGAGGGTTGGGTAGTGAAGTGAGTGTGTAAGAGGAGGGTTGGGTAGTACAGTGAGTGTGTAAGAGGAGGGTTGGGCAGTACAGTGAGTGTGTAAGAGGAGGGTTGGGTAGTACAGTGAGTGTGTAAGAGGAGGGTTGGGTAGTACAGTGAGTGTGTAAGAGGAGGGTTGGGTAGTACAGTGAGTGTGTAAGAGGAGGGTTGGGTAGTACAGTGAGTGTGTAAGAGGAGGGTTGGGCAGTACAGTGAGTGTGTAAGAGGAGGGTTGGGTAGTACAGTGAGTGTGTAAGAGGAGGGTTGGGTAGTACAGTGAGTGTGTAAGAGGAGGGTTGGGTAGTACAGTGAGTGTGTAAGAGGAGGGTTGGGTAGTACAGTGAGTGTGTAAGAGGAGGGTTGGGTAGTACAGTGAGTGTGTAAGAGGAGGGTTGGGTAGTACAGTGAGTGTGTAAGAGGAGGGTTGGGTAGTACAGTGAGTGTGTAAGAGGAGGGTTGGGCAGTACAGTGAGTGTGTAAGAGGAGGGTTGGGTAGTACAGTGAGTGTGTAAGAGGAGGGTTGGGTAGTACAGTGAGTGTGTAAGAGGAGGGTTGGGCAGTACAGTGAGTGTGTAAGAGGAGGGTTTGGGTAGTACAGTGAGTGTGTAAGAGGAGGGTTGGGTAGTACAGTGAGTGTGTAAGAGGAGGGTTGGGTAGTACAGTGAGTGTGTAAGAGGAGGGTTGGGAAGTACAGTGAGTGTGTAAGAGGAGGGGTTGGGTAGTACAGTGAGTGTGTAAGAGGAGGGTTGGGTAGTACAGTGAGTGTGTAAGAGGAGGGTTGGGTAGTACAGTGAGTGTGTAAGAGGAGGGTTGGGTAGTACAGTGAGTGTGTAAGAGGAGGGTTTGGGTAGTACAGTGAGTGTGTAAGAGGAGGGTTGGGTAGTACAGTGAGTGTGTAAGAGGAGGGTTGGGTAGTACAGTGAGTGTGTAAGAGGAGGGTTGGGTAGTACAGTGAGTGTGTAAGAGGAGGGTTGGGTAGTACAGTGAGTGTGTAAGAGGAGGGTTGGGTAGTACAGTGAGTGTGTAAGAGGAGGGTTGGGTAGTACAGTGAGTGTGTAAGAGGAGGGTTGGGTAGTACAGTGAGTGTGTAAGAGGAGGGTTGGGCAGTACAGTGAGTGTGTAAGAGGAGGGTTGGGCAGTACAGTGAGTGTGTAAGAGGAGGGTTGGGTAGTACAGTGAGTGTGTAAGAGGAGGGTTGGGTAGTACAGTGAGTGTGTAAGAGGAGGGTTGGGTAGTACAGTGAGTGTGTAAGAGGAGGGTTGGGTAGTACAGTGAGTGTGTAAGAGGAGGGTTGGGTAGTACAGTGAGTGTGTAAGAGGAGGGTTGGGTAGTACAGTGAGTGTGTAAGAGGAGGGTTGGGTGGTACAGTGAGTGTGTAAGAGGAGGGTTGGGTAGTACAGTGAGTGTGTAAGAGGAGGGTTGGGTAGTACAGTGAGTGTGTAAGAGACGCTAAAGGAGGACCTCTCAGCGAGGCCCAAACGCAGGCGGGTCGTGTACCTTCTCTGCGGACTGCGCGGTGCCGAAGAAGATGGGGATGAAGGCCAGCCAGACGATGCAGGTGGTGTACATGGTGAAGCCGATGGGCTTGGCCTCGTTGAAGGTCTCGGGCACGCCGCGCGTCTTGATGGCGTAGACGGTGCAGGTGACCATCAGCAGGATGCTGTAGCCCAGCGAGCAGATGATCTGCAGGTCGGTGATGTCACACTTGAGCACGCCGCGGGCCAGCTGCGGGTCCGTGGTCTTCTGCTCGTCGTAGTCCACCACGGCGCTGGGGGGGTCCACCCCGAACCACACGAACACCCCGGTCAGCTGCACCGAGATCAGGCTGGAGGTGATGGCCAGCTGGGAGGCGGGGCTTATGAAGCGGGGCGCGGTCACCGAGCGCTTGCCCTCCTCGAAGATGCGGTAGATGCGGTTGGTCTTGGTGAGCAGCGCGGCGTAGCTGATGCACATGCCCAGGCCCAGGAAGAGGCGGCGGAAGGCGCAGACGGCCACGTCCGGCGCGGCGATCATGAGGAAGGTGATGATGTAGCAGAGGAAGATGCCCGTCAGCAGCACGTAGCTCAGCTCGCGGCCCGAGGCCCGCACGATGGGCGTGTCGTTGTAGCGCACGAAGGTGGCCATGACGAAGATGGTGGCGACGATGCCCAGCATGGCCAGGAAGACGGGCACGATGGCCCAGGGCGAGTGCCACTCCAGCCGCACCACGGGGATGGGCTGGCAGCCGGTGCGGTTGGGCGTGGGCCGCATGTCGTAGGCGCAGAGGCGGCAGGACGTCTCGTCCAGCTGGTACTGGTACCCGTCGCACGGCTCGCAGTGCCAGCAGCAGGCCACACCCTTCACCCGCTTCTTCCTGTACCCCGCCCGGCAGGGCGGGCTGCACACCGAGCGCGGGACGTCCTGCTCGCCGTCCGGCCACTGCATGTCCTCCACCTGCCACAGGAAACAGGAAGTGGTCAGACCCCTTCTATAGGAAACAGGAAGTGGTCATACCCCTTCTATAGGAAACAGGAAGTGGTCAGACCCCTTCTATAGGAAACAGGAAGTGGTCAGACCCCTTCTATAGGAAACAGGAAGTGGTCAGACCCCTTCTATTGGAAACAGAAAGTGGTCAGACCCCTTCTATAGGAAACAGAGAGAGTGAACCATTTAGTCAGTGTACAGGACCTACGTACACGCACACACGCACACACACACACACGCGCAAGCACACATGCACACACGCACGCATGCACATGCACACACATGCGCATGCACGCATGCACACGCACACACACACGCATGCGCATAAATGCACGTGCACACACACGCACACACACATGCACACCTACACACACACACACACACACTCTCTTACTCTTTCACAGGGACATGTTACATTTGGAGAGACAAACACTCTGCAAGAAACAAACAAAATGTTCTGTGTCTCAAATTACCATGGAAATATGCATTTATATTCCTATAAATAAAGGTGTCAAAGAGTTGACGAATGTGTAAACCATTTCTCCAAGTCTCAAAGTCCTCTCATCCCACACGCATTTAAGACATAATGTGGGTGAGCAGTGCAAAGATGCTGAAGGTGGGGGTGGCGTAACTGATGCACCATGCGCTGAGCTGTGGAGCAGAGACTCCAACAGCACTGCTGTTCTGCTCTCTGCCTTAAGGTATGTTCACTGCTCCCAACCAAGTCACTAACCAGGAAGAGAAACTAATCACTAACCAGGAATTGAAACAAATCATTAACCAGAAAGAGAAACTAATCACTGACCAGGAAGAGAAACTAATCACTAACCAGGAAGAGAAACTAATCACTAACCAGGAAGAGAAACTAATCACTAACCAGGAAGAGAAACACATCACTAACCGGGAAGAGAAACACACCACTAACCAGGAAGAGAAACTAATCACTAACCAGGAAGAGACACTAATCACCAACCAGTAATTGAAACAAATCATTAACCAGAAAGAGAAACTAATCACTAACCAGGAAGTGAACCAAATCAATAACCAGGAAGAGAAACACATCACTAACCAGGAAGAGAAACTAATCACTAACCAGGAATAAAAACTAATCCCTAACCAGGAATAAAAACTAATCACTAACCAGGAAGTAATACTTTTGCGCCCCCCATCTTTCCCCCCTCCCTCGTTATTCTGCCCTTTTTGTCTCGTCTCTGACTCCGATTTCTAAGGCACATAAATTTACCTTTGCTCTGAGCCACAGAGCAAGGCCGTGTGGTCATGTGACACTTTAACGCAGTGCACATTTCACGCTGCGAGGCCGTGTGGTCATGTGACACTTTAACGCAGTGCACATTTCACGCTGCGAGGCCGTGTGGTCATGTGACACTTTAACGCAGTGCACATTTCACACTGCGAGGCCATGTGGCTTATTTCAGATTCGTGGGGCACATTCTATTATTCACGCTGAACACCACACTGAACACTGCTGAACACCATGCTGAACACTAATGCTTACAGAGCATATACAATGCCACTGCCGCATTACTGGCACACCCAGGAAGCACTACTCCTGCAGGAGGACACAGAGACCCCCAGTAGTCCTACATGCTGAACACGCCCAGCTGCAATGTGCCTCCATGCAGTCCTACATGCTGAACACGCCCAGCTGCGATGTGTTTGTGCATGCAGCCCTACATGCTGAACACGCCCAGCTGCGATGTGTTTGTGCATGCAGCCGTACACACTGAACACGCCCAGCTGTGATGTGTTTGTGCATGTAGCCCTACACGCTGAACATGCCCAGCTGCGATGTGTTTGTGCATGCAGCCGTACTCACTGAACACGCCCAGCTGTGATGTGTTTGTGCATGCAGCCGTACTCACTGAACACGCCCAGCTGCGATGTGTCTCCATGCAGTCCTACATGCTGAACACGCCCAGCTGCGATGTGTTTGTGCATGTAGCCCTACATGCTGAACACGCCCAGCTGCGATGTGTTTGTGCATGCAGCCGTACACACTGAACACGCCCAGCTGTGATGTGTTTGTGCATGCAGCCGTACACATTGAACACGCCCAGCTGTGATGTGGGGGGGGGGGTTAGGGCCTGGGGGGGGGGGGGGGGGGGTTAGGGCCTGTCCCTCTGCAGCCAGGACAATGTCCAGCGTTAATTCAACTGGAACAGCGATTATATGAGTCCACTCTGGCCAGAGGAGGCTCATATAAACTCAGCGAGCACTGATTTACTGTGTTGGGAGGAACCGGGCTACGGGGGGGGGGGGGGGGGGCAGGGGGGGGGGGCAGGCCGGCCCAGTGTAACAGTAAAGATGGGTTGAATGGAAACAGAACTGTAATGAGAGATCCAGCAGAGCTAATGATAAAATGGTTCATGATT